>LR738711.1:529659922-529777230 GCA_902687465.1 Secale cereale | reverse complement strand
CCCCCCCCCCCCGTCTCCACCCCCAAAGGGGTTTGAAGGCAGCCCGGAGCTCGTGGACGTTGACCGTCGACGGGATGAAGAAAGCAGCCTTCGTCCGGTCCCCCATAAACGCGCCCTCTGGCGGCCCCACAGACCCGGTGCCCTTGGCCACGCCCTTGCCCTTGGCGGGTTTGGACGCCATGGCGGCTGAGTTGGAGGGCTGAGGGAGGGGGACGGCGAAGCAACGGCGGCAGGCGATGGCGGAGGCTTCGGAAGGAAGGAAGAGAGGGAACAGCGGCTCTGAGATTGGAAGAGGCGCGAGAACATGGAGGAAGTGAGCAGCGTGCTCATGGTTATTCCTTTTTATGGGGGAAAACGCGGGCCGCCTCCTTTCGCATTTACTGCGACATGACACATGCCTACGGAAACCGCCCCACGCATGCCGCCCACGTCACGCACGCCCCTCCACCCCGCGCCATGCGGGCGGGTCGTGGGAGGCACAGCGCGCGGAAAATCTTACCACCGTGAGAACCGCCCCGCCTTCCCGCACACCGTTCTGGGCCTAGCCCAACAACGCGTCGCGCTTATGTGTGGCCCAGGCGCGGGGGCTCCTGTCGGTGTACAAAAAGAGGGTACACTTTTTGTACCCCGATGACTGTGCACGGGCAGTGTAAGCCACGGGCACCACCACACCAAGCACAGCAGGGGAGGTGAGCCAAGGTAAGACCGAAGCTCGATGGAACTGGAGCAACGCCAAGAACAAGATCACAAAGAGGAAAGGGGACGAAGCGGGATCCCCTGGCAGGATCCTTGCTGAGAGCTGGCTCTAGCAGCCCCAACAAGATCCTTGCCGGGGCCAGCCTTAGCAGCCCCGGCAAGACCCTTGCCGCGGCAATTCGCCCCACGACTACGGAGTGGATCACCCTTGAGTCCACTGCCCCCATGGGGCAAGGATTCGGGAGGCATCCCCGTAGTGGCATGAAGATCTTTGTGGAGACATCCAAGATCAGGTACAAGCTAAGAAGACGACGACCCTTGGCGGGATCCCAGCCAAGGAAGACCACAAGACCTCCGGCAAGCACCTTGCCGGGGATGACAGCATGCGCCGCGGCAAGACCCTTACCGGGGCCCCCGGCAAGGCCCTTGCCAAGGACATCCGCGGGGACACCATCAAGCCCCCGCCAACTACGCTTCCACTGCCCCATGCAGCTGCCGACCCAACCAGCCAGGCAGGAACCTGCGTGGCAACATGCAGATCTTCGTGGAGACCAGCCATTGCGCCACCTCAGCTACCTGCCTGCCTACATGGCACCCCAGGCACCGCTGGCCAGGGCGCGTATCAACACAAGGAGGAGCGGCGACGGACAAGACGGACGTCTCCCCTCGTCCCTGATAACGCGATGACACCTAAGCTAAGCGCATTAAATGCGCCTTGTCCTGTAATGCGAGGGATAACCTCGCATCACTGTACCCTTTCCACCTCCTGTGTGCCATTGTCGGAACCCATTTTTCCTATAAAAGGAGGCCCGAGGCGACCAGGAGAAGGATTCGGCTTTTTAGAACTCCTCACGACCCGGCTTTCTGTAGCTCCTGACGCCCCATAGCCAGCTGAAGAACACAGAAATATAATCCACCAAAGCAGGAGTAGGGTTTTACGCATCTTTGCGGCCCGAACCTGGGTAAAGGAATTGTGTGCTAACTGTTGGATCCGCTCTTCTCTCAACCTCGCGCCCCGCAACCGTAGTAGGGATTCTTATGATCCCATAGGTGTCGATCCAAATACACCGACACGGGGCCAGGCCCTGCCGACACAGAACGCCAAAGCCTGGTGTCGCGCTTCCTTCCTAGAGGCTATTTGCACGTCAAGGAGGAATCCTGAGCATCGCGACTCAGGAGCCTAACTGGCCATGTAGCCCCTCACCCCCTGACCTCGTCTTGGCGATCCGGATGAGACAACGGTGGCTGAGGTATGCGTGGGACTGGGCTCTGTCGACGTAGAACAATAAAGCAAATAGGTAGGGAACCGCAAATAGCTAGTAATTATAACAAGCTAAATTGTTCGTCAAACACCGAACATAAGTTTTAACGCCTCCACGAGGCACGTCGCATGTCGCAGGCAAGTTCGCAGGAAAGTAAAAATAAGGAGGACCCCCGTCATCCACCAGCAAGCCCCTTCTTCAGCCTTAGGCGCCGTCGTCAGGAAGCGCCTTTCCATCGGCAGCGTTGCCATGGCCTGCGGGCCTTGGCCGCGAGATCGGCGACACCATCGGCTAGAAGTGCAGGGTCGATGGCGAGGAACTTCTTCAACAAGGCCTCCACCTGGCCCTTCATGGTTTCAGCGGCAGCCTCGCATCACTTCAACCACAGGCCCGAGTAGTTCTCCAAGGTCAGCATTGGGATCACGAAGATGCAAGTGGCTGAAGACGCGCGTCAGGGGTGAGGAGGAAAGCGCGCGAGCTTCCCCCTCCACCATGGGGATGATCTCGTTGACGACACCCTCGAGCGCCATAACAAGATAAGGACGCAGCTGGGCGGGGCCTTCGTTGTCCGTCACCAGCGGTTTCTCCAAACCCTTCTCGTAGAGTGCCCCCGGCGCTTGGCAGGACCTCTCCTCAAGGGACTTGAAGGCCGCGCGATCCTCGGCCAGAACCTTCGCCGTGGTTTTCTGCTGGGCCTTCTCTGCTTCCACCTCCCGCTCCAGCTTCTCCAGGCGGCTACGCTCTATAGCCTGCGCCCTCGCCAAATCCTCCAACTTGGTGTCGTGACGGGCTAGGTGTCTTCTCGGGCTTTCATCTTCCCCTCCTCCGCCACACGCTTGCTGCGCATGGTCTCCAGCTCAGCCCCCATCGACCGGCAGCGCTCCCTAGCGACCTGTGCATCCTTCAGCGTCACCTCGCCAGCGGCCGCGGCTTGGTCGGTGGCCCGCTTGTCCTCTTCGGAAGCCGCCACGGCCCGGCTCAGCGCTGCCCTGACAGACGCGTCGGAGTTTAGCCAGCCTGAGATCAACTCCAAGCACCCTGCCACCCAACGACGGTTAGCGCCTTGGAGGTCATTCCGGAGCTGCGTCAGCGCGAAAAGAGCCTCCTCCAGGGTGTTGGACGAGGTGGAAGGGCCGCGAGCTAGTGGCGCGACCAGAGGAGGAGGCTGCACCATGTTCAAGACCACCTAAGCCCTGGCGACACCCGCAGGCGAACTGGAGATGGGCGCCTTTGGAGCCAAGTTGACCAAGGAGGTCATCTTCTCTTGAGGTTGGTCCACTAGGCCTCATGAGGACGACCGAGCAGGAGAAGTAGGGGCGCCTCCACCACCCGTCTGCGTCGGAGAGTGTGTAGCCAGGCCAGGCCGATGGGCCTCTGATGTGGTCGCCCCCTCCTTCTTCTTCTTCACCAACAGTGCTGGCCTGGCAGTGCAGGGGGGAAACATCAGGAATCAGCAACGGAATCAAGAGCGAAGACAAAATCAGGCCAAAGTACTTACTGGTCCACGACGGCTTAACCCCGCGGCCTCTTCAGAACCATGGAGCCCAGGGGCCTCGCAGCTTGCAGCGCAGGTGTGCGAGAACCCAGGACATATAAGGCCGCGACAGCTAGCCCAGCGGTAGCACCAGGCGGTGTCAGAGCTGGAAGGTCACCTTGGGAGATCAGCGCCGACCTGTTCTTCGTCGAGACCCCAGCTGGCGGCTTCTTCGAGGGGGGGGGGGGACCTTGGACCTCGTGGTGACCCCGGCAGGGGGCGTGGCCTCCTTCACCGGGTGGTTGTGGGTGTTGTCGTCATCAGGCAAGGCACGGAGGAGATCGGCCTTGCGTGGGGGGAGGTCTCCCCGGCCCCCTCCATGGTCGCCTTTGAGTCATCCTCCCCGCTAGAGTCACCTCAAGACAACTCCATCGGAACCATCGCCATCGGGGCCTCGGCGCCGGTGGCAAAAGCCCACGTCCGTCGAAGGTGAGCATGGAGGCCGGTACCTTCTCCCCATCCGAGCGGTGGTACAGGGGGACATGGGTATCTGGCGGATACCCCTGGTCATCCCCAACCAGTAGGCGGAGAGCTGCGCCCAGCTCCTCGTCGGACAGGCGTCAGGGCGTAGACGGAGGTCGTCCATCTCGTCCCCGAGCCTCCACAAGGGGCGCGAGTGCGCCTGAAGTGGAGCTACACGGTGCGCCAGGAATTCGTTGGCGATCATGGCACCCATCAACTCTGCCGCTTTTGGATCGTCGGGCTTCAAGTCGGCGCTCATCTTCTCCTGCACCTCCGCTGAGCCACCTGTCGTTAGGCGCGGGCATCTCTATCGGCAGCACCAACCGAGGACGAGAGCACTTGGCATCCACAAGGACCCACTTGCTCCTAAAGTTCTCGGCCTTCTTCCCGGCTTTGGAGATCACATTGGTCCCGTTGGCCGCGACGAAGTTGGCACACCCTGAACAAAGGTTGCCCTTGTTCCGGAGGTAGAAGAAGTGGCGAAGCAGCGCCACGGATGGCATCACCCCAATAAATGCCTGACAATAGAAGGCGAAGATCGATAGGAGGAGGATGGAATTCTGATGAAGATGAAGGGCATGCAGCTTGTAGTGGCTAAGGACGGCGTAGAAGAAATCGGAGAAAGGGGGAACCAGCCCCGCGACAACACTACTCATGAAGAGGGGATAGAAAGTGCTCTTTGAGTCTCTGGCTCAGCAGAGGGGGCTCGGAGTGCAGTCTTCCCCTTCTCATTGGTGTCATCCACCGTCATCAGGAGCACGGCGGCAAGGTTCTTCTCCGAGACGTTGGGCGTGCTCAGGGCCGGCTCATACAAGGCGGGCGGAGCGCTGGCCTTTGCCTTGCCGGACGCCATCGGCTGCGAACTCGGAGGGGAGATGGTATGGATCTGGAGTCTTTGGGGAAGAGGAGCAAGAAAGGGGATCTGGAGCAAGGCGACGACGAGCAGTGAAGGCACTGCAACACGCTCCTACATTTTGTTAGTCATGCAGTTGCCGAGGCGGCGTGGGGAAGTGGAGACGCCCACATCCTGTTAATCGCCATGCATCAATCAAGGCCGCAGGCTTTTGGGGCACGTGGCGCTCCGCACTTGACCCTTGGCTTCGCCGTGAAGCCAAGTCCGAGCGCGCCTTAGGCCCGGGGGATACTGTCGGCATTCTGGGAACGGGGGTACCCACAATTGCCTGCATGCGGCCCAGAGCATGGCTCATTCAGCGTCCTGGTACGGCCCATCTTCATCAGCAACCACTCAAGATCCTCGCGAGGCAAACGATGCAAGACCTCCCCTGGGGCGGCCTCACTAGGCTGGCTCCCGAGGAGTGGAGATAACAAGGCAAGGGACACCTCGCGAGGTTCGCGCGGAGTGTGACATGACGACCAAGGCCAGGCGGGCACCAGCGGGCGCAGTAAGCCGGTTTTCTCTTTGGAGCTAAAGGGGCAAGTGCAGGCGAGGAGTCCCGAGGTGTCAGGCAATGGTTTCCATATCGATGCAACGAGACCATGAATAGTGATACGTCTCCAACGTATCTATAATTTTCGATTGTTCCATGCTATTATTTATGAAGTCTTGGATGTTTAATGGGCTTTATCATACACTTTTATATCATTTTTGGGACTAACCTACTAACCCAAAGGCCCAGTTCAGATTCCTGTTTTTTGCCTGTTTCAAGGCTTTGCAGAAAAAGAATATCAAACGGAGTCCAAACGGAATGAAACCTTCACGAGAGATATTTTTGGAGAAAATCACTCACAGGGAACTTGAGAACCACGTCAGGGGAGCATCGAGGCACCCACGAGGGTGGGGACGCGCCCCCTGCCTAGGGCGCGCCCCCTGCCTCATGGGCACCTCGAGCGTCCCCCAGTGTCCTTCTTCCTCCTATATAAGTCTAAGTACCGCGAAACCTTTGACAACGGAGAGAAAACCCTAATTCCACCACCGTAACCTTCTGTTCCCGTGAGATCCCATCTTGGAGCCTGTTCCGGAGCTCCACCGGAGGGGGATCCATCATGGAGTTCTTCATCATCATCATCATCATCGCCCTCACCATGAGTTGTGAGTAGTTTACCACAGACCTTCGGGTCCATAGCTAGTATCTAGATGGCTTCTTTTCTCTCTCTGGATCTCAATACAAAGTTCTCCTCGGTCTTCGAGGAGATCTATTCGATGTAATCTCTTTTTGCGGTGTGTTTGTCGAGATCCGATGAATTATGGGTTTATGATCAAGATTATCTATGAAAGATATTTGGTTCTTCTCTGAACTTTTTATGTGTGCTCATAATATTTTTGCAAGTCTCTTTGAATTATTGGTTTGGTTTGGCCTACTAGATCTATAGTTCTTGCAATGGGAGAAGTGCTTGGCTTTGGGTTCAATCTTGCGGTGTCCTTTCCCAGTGACAGTAGGGGCAGCAAGGCACGTATTGTATTGTTGCCATCGAGGATAAAAAGATGGGGTTTATATCATATTGCTTGAGTTTATCCCTCTACATCATGTCATCTTGCTTAAGGCGTTACTCTGCTCGTATGAACTCAATACACTAGATGCATGCAGGATAACGGTCGATGTGTGGAGTAATAGTAGTAGATGCAGGCAGGAATCGGTCTACTTGTCTCGGATGTGATGCCTATATACAATGATCATGCCTAGATAGTCTCATAATTATTCGCTTTTCTATCAATTGCTTGACAGTAATTTGTTTACCCGCCGTAGAATATCGCTATCATGAGAGAAGCCACTAGAGAACACTATGGCCCCCGGGTCTATTCTCAACATATCAATCTACATCTACTTTACTTTTATCGCTTTTATTTTCTGTTCTTATAAATCAAAATACCAAAAATATAAACTATCAGATCTCACTTTCGTAAGTGACCGTAAAGGGATTGACAACCCCTTATCGTGTTGGCTGCGAAGTTCTTATTTATTTGTGCAGGTGCGAGGGACTCGCACATGGTCCCCTACTGGATTGATACCTTGGTTATCAAAAACTGAGGGAAATACTTACGCTACTGTGCTGCATCTCCCTTTCCTCTTCGAGGGAATACAACGCAAGCTCGAGAATTAGCAAGAAGATTTCAGGCGCCGTTGCCGGGGAAGCTTACGCGAAAGTCATATACCAAGTACCTATCGCAAACCCTTATCCTTCGCATTACATTTATTTGCCCCTTGTTTTCCTCTCCCCCACTTCACCCTTGCCGTTTTATTTGCTCTTCTTCCGCCGTGTGTTTATCGTTCGCTTGCTTCCTGTGTGTGTTGGATTGCTTGCTTGTCACTATGGATCAGAATAATACCAAATTGTGTGACTTCTCCAATACCAACAACAATGATTTTATTAGCACTCCAATTGCTCATATTACCGATGCTGAATCTTGTGAGATCAATGCTGCTTTGTTGAATCTTGTCATGAAAGATCAATTCTCCGGCCTTCCTAGTGAAGATGCCGCTACCCATCTAAACAACTTTGTTGATTTGTGTGATATGCAAAAGAAAAGGGATACATATAACAATATTGTTAAGTTGAAGTTATTTCCGTTTTCACTTAGAGATCATGCTAAAACTTGGTTTTCCTCTTTGCCTAGAAATAGTATTGATTCGTGGAATAAGTGCAAAGATGCTTTTATCTCTAAGTATTTCCCTCCTACTAAGATCATCTCTCTTAGAAATGATATTATAAATTTTAAGCAACTAGATCATGAGCATGTTGCACAAGCTTGGGAGAGAATGAAATTGATGATACATAATTTCCCTACACATGGTTTGAATATATGGATGATTATTCAAAACTTTTATGCTGGCTTGAATTTTGCTTCTAGAAATCTTTTAGATTCGGCCGCCGGAGGCACTTTCATGGAAACTACCTTAGGAGAAGCTACCAAACTCCTAGATAATATTATGGTTAATTATTCTCAGTGGCACACCGAAGGATCTACTAGTGGAAAGATGGATGAACTTATGAAATTGTTTGCTACTAAGAATGCTTCTTCCGATCCTAATGATATGCCTTTGTCCACTTTGATTAAGAATAACAATGAATCTTTGGATGTGAATTTTGTTGGTAGGAATAATTTTGGTAATAATGCTTATAGAGGTAATTTTAATCCTAGGACTTTTCCTAGTAATTCCTCTAATAATTATGGTAATTCGTACAACAACTCTCATGGAAAGATGCCTTCTGAATTTGAAACTAGTGTTAAGGAGTTTATGATCTCGTAAAAGAATTTCAATGCTTTGCTTAAAGAGAAATTGCTTAAGGTTGATGAATTGGCTAGAAGTGTGGATAGAATTACTCTTGATGATGATTCTTTGAAACTTAGATCTATCCCACCTAAGCATGATATCACTGAGTCTCTCAAATCCATGCGAATTTCCATTGATGAATGCAAAGAAAGAACCGCTAGGATGCGTGCTAAAAGAGAGGATTATATTAAAGCGTGTTCTTCTAGTTATCATGAAAATAAAGATGAACATCTGAAAGTTATTGATGTGTCTCCTATTAGATCCTTGTTTTCTAATATAAATTTTGATGAAGATATGACTGGAGATGATTCTGCTTTATAGTGTCCCGATGATTCGAAGTTTTTAGATCTTGATGCTAAAATTGCTAAAAGTGGGAGTGAAGAGATTTAAAATTTGCATAGTGATGAACCCACTACTTTGGATTTCAAGGGATTCAATTATGATAATTGATCTTTGATTGATTGTATTTCCTTGTTGCAATCCGTGCTAAATTCTCCGCATGCTTATTGTCAAAATAAAGCTTTCACCAAACACATAGTTGATGCTTTGATGCAATCTTATGAAGAAAAACTTGAGTTGGAAGTTTCTATCCCTAGAAACCTTTATGATGAGTGGAAACCTACTATAAAAATAAAAATAAAAGATCATGAATGCTATGCTTTGTGTGATTTGGGTGCAAGTGTCTCCACTATCCCAAATACTTTGTGTGATTTGCTAGGGTTCCATGAACTTGAAGATTGTTCTTTGAATTTGCATCTTGCGGATTCCACTATTAAGAAACCTATGGAAAGAATTAATGATGTTCTTATTTTTGCCAATAGGAATTATGTGCCCATAGATTTCATTTTTCTTGATATAGATTGCAATCCTTCATTTCCTATTATTCCTGGTAGACCTTTCCTTAGAACCATTGGTGCAATTATTGATATGAAGGAAGGAAATATTAGATTCCAATTTCCGTTAAGGAAAGGAATGGAACACTTTCCTAGAAAGAAAATCAAATTACCATATGAATCTATCATGAGAGCCACCTATGGAATGCCTTCCAAAGATGGCAATACCTAGATCTATCTTGTATCGTGCCTAGCTAGGGGCGTAAAACGATAGCGCTTTTTGGGAGGCAACCCAATTTTATATTTTTTGTTTTTTTGCTGTTAGAGAATAAATATTGCATCTAGACTCTGATTAGATGTGGTTTCATGTTTTGTTTAGTGTTTGTGCCAAGTAGAACCTTTGGGAAGACTAGTGTGAAGTTTATGTGATCTTGCTATGAAAAACCGAATCGTTAGCGCTCACTAAAGTGGTCGACTGGTCGTCAGATTTTACTGGAGCGTGATATTTAGTTGATTCCTTTTGCAGATGATTAATAGAGAAATTTCTCAAATTTACCAATTTAGTTTGAATTTTTTGGAGTTACAGAAGTAGGCTAAATCTGCAGATTACTACAGACTGTTCTATTTTTGACATATTCTGTTTTTCGTGTGTTGTTTGCTTATTTCAATGCATCTATGAGTAATATTTGGAGGTATGAACCATAGAGAAGTTGGAATACAGTAGGTTTAACACCAATATAAACAAAGAATGAATTCATTGCAGTACCTTTGAGTAGTGGTTTGCTTTCTTATACTAACGGAGCTCACGAGAATTTTTGTCTAAGTTTTGTGTTGTGAAGTTTTCAAGTTTTGATTATTGCTTTGATGGACTATGGAACAAAGAGTAGCAAAGGCCTAAGCTTGGAGATGCCCATGGCACCCCAAGGAATTCAAGGATAATCAAAAGCCTAAGCTTGGGGATGCCCCGGGAAGGCATCCCCTCTTTCGTCTTCATCCATCGGTAACTATACTTGGAGCTATATTTTTATTCACCACATGATATGTGTTTTGCTTGGAGCGTCTTGTATAATTTGAGTCTTTGCTTGTTAGTATGTCACAATCATCCTTGCTGTACACACCTATTTGAGAGATTTAAATATGGCCTAGGAATTGTTACAACACTCTATGTGCTTCACTTATATCTTTTGAGTTGAATAGTTTTTGCTCTAGTGCTTCACTTATATCTTTTAAAGCACGGTGGTGGTTATATTTTTGTAGAAATTGTTGAACTCTCATGTTCACTTATATCTATTTGAGAGTCTATTAAAACAGCATGGTATTGTGTTTAGGCTAAAAAAAAAACTAGTCTTCACATGATAGACATCCAACGTCAATGTAGTAAAAAAATCACACTAAGTGCATTGAATATGATGAGATGTTGGATGCTTGATAATTGTTTTGAGATATGAGGATAGTGATATTAGAATCATGATAGTGGAGTTATTATCAAATTGAGAAACATTTGTGTTTAGGTTAGTGATTCCCGTAGCATGCACGTATGGTGAACCGCTATGTGACGAAGTTAGAGCATGAGGTATTTGTAAAGTGCCAACCTTTGTGTGGAGGTCAGGGGGGCGCGATGGTTAACAACTACCAACCTCCCCCCTAGGAGCATGCTTTGATTGCTTTGTTTTGATGACTCGTAGATTTTTGCAATAAGTATATGAGTTCTTATGACTAATGCTGAGTCCATGGATTATACGCACTCCCACCCTTCCACCATTGCTAGCCTCTCTTGTACCGCGCAACTTTCGCCGGTGCCATAAACCCACTATATATCCTTCCTCAAAACAGCCACCATATTATTCCTCAAAACAGCAACCATACCTACCTATCATGGCATTTCCATAGCCATTCCGAGATATATTGCCATGCAACTTTCCACCGTTCCGTTCATATGACACGTATCATATTGTCATGTTGCCATGCATGATCATGTAGTTGACATCGTATTTGTGGCAAAGCCACCATGCCTAACTTTTCATACATGTCACTCTTGTTTCATTGCACATAGCGGTACACCGCCGGAGGCATTCATATAGAGTCATACTTTGTTGTAGTACCGAGTTGTAATATCAAGTTGTAATGAAAGTGTGATGATCATCATTATTAGAGCGTTGTCCCATGGGAGGAAAGGCAGAATCTATAAAGCCCCTCCGCAAAAAAGAAAAGAAAAAAAAGGCCCAAAAAAGAGAAAAAAAAGAAAATAAAAAAGGGACAATTGCTACTATCTTTTTTCCACACTTGTGCTTCAAAGTAGCACCATGTCTTCATTGTAGAGAGTCTCATGCTTAGTCATTTTCATATACTAGTGGGAATTTTTTGTTATAGAACTTGGCTCGTATATTCCAACGACGGGCTTCCACAAATGCCCTAGGTCTTCATGAGCAAGCAAGTTGGATGCACACCCACTAGTTTCTTTTGTTGGGCTTTCATTCATATTTAGCTCTAGTGCATCCGTTGCATGGCAATCCCTACTCACTCACATTGATATCTATTGATGGGCATCTCCATAGCCCGTTGATACGCCTAGTCGATGTGAGACTATCTCCCTTCTTTTTGTCTTCTCCACAACCACCTCTCTATTCCATCCATAGTGCTATGTCCATGGCTCACGCTCATGTACTGCGTGAAAGTTGAAAGGTTTGAAAGAATAGAGTATGAAAACAAGTGCTTGGCTAAAATCGGGGTTGTGCATGATATGAATATTTTGTGTGATGAAGAGGAAGCATAGCCAGACTATATGATTATGTAGGGATAACTTTCTTTAGCCATAGTATTTTGAGAAGACATGATTGCTTTGTTAGTATGCTTGAAGTATTATTATTTATTATGTCAATATAGACTTTTGTCTTGAATCTTTCAGATCTGAAAATTCATGTCACAATTAAGAGAATTACATTGAAAAACTATATTGGTTAGCATTCCACATCAAAAATTCTTTCTTTATCATTTACCTACTCGAGGACGAGCAGGAATTAAGCTTGGGGATGCTTGATACGTCTCCAACGTATCTATAATTTTTTATTGTTCCATGCTATTATTTATGAACTCTTGGATGTTTAATGGGCTTTATCATACACTTTTATATCATTTTTGGGACTAACCTACTAACCCAAAGGCTCAGTCCAGATTGTTGTTTTTTGCCTGTTTCAGAGTTTTGCAAAAAAAGAATATCAAACGGAGCCCAAACGGAATGAAACCTTCGCGAGAGATATTTTTCGAGAAAATCACGCACAGGGAATTTGAGAACCACGTCAGGGGAGCATCGAGGCGCCCACGAGGGTGGGGGGCGCCCGCCCCTGCCCAGGGCACGCCCCCTACCTCATGGGCCCCTCGAGCATCCCCCGGTGTCCTCCTTCCTCCTATATAAGTCTACGTACCCCGAAACCTTCGACAACAAAGATAAAACCCTAATTCCACCGCCGTAACCTTCTGTTCCCGTGAGATCCCATATTGGAGCCTGTTCCGGAGCTCCACCGAAGGGGGATCCATCATAGAGTTCATCATCATCATCATCATCTCCCTCACCATGAGTTGTGAGTAGTTTACCACAGACCTTCGGGTCCATAGCTAGTATCTAGATGGCTTCTTCTCTCTCTCTGGATCTCAATACAAAGTTCTCCTCGGTCTTCGAGGAGATCTATTCGATGTAATCTCTTTTTGCGGTGTGTTTGTCGAGATCCGATGAATTGTGGGTTTATGATCAAGATTATCTATGAAAGATATTTGGTTCTTCTCTGAACTTTTTATGTGTGCTCATAATATTCTAGCAAGTCTCTTCGAATTATTGGTTTGGTTTGGCCTACTAGATCTATAGTTCTTGCAATGGGAGAAGTGCTTGGCTTTGGGTTCAATCTTGCAGTGTCCTTTCCCAGTGACAGTAGGGGCAGCAAGGCACGTATTGTATTGTTGCCATCGAGGATAAAAATATGGGGTTTATATCATATTGCTTGAGTTTATCCCTCTACATCATGTCATCTTGCTTAAGGCGTTACTCTGTTCATATGAACTCAATACACTAGATGCATGCTGGATATCGCTCGATGTGTGGAATAATAGTAGTAGATGCAGGCAGGAGTCGGTCTACTTGTCTCAGATGTGATGCCTATATACAATGATCATGCCTAGATAGTCTCATAATTATTCGCTTTTCTATCAATTGCTTGACAGTAATTTGTTTACCCGCCGTAGAATATCGCTATCATGAGAGAAGCCACTAGAGAACACTATGGCCCCCGGGTCTATTCTCAACATATCAATCTACATCTACTTTACTTTTATTTCTTTTATTTTCTGTTCTTATAAATCAAAATACCAAAAATATAAACTATCATCTCTATCAGATCTCACTTTCGTAAGTGACCATAAAGGGATTGATAGTCACTTATCGCGTTGGGTGCGAAGTTCTTAGTTCTTTGTGCAGGTGTGAGGGACTCGCGCGTGGTCTCCTACTGGATTGATACCTTGGTTCTCAAAAACTAAGGGAATACTTATGCTACTATGCTGCATCTCCCTTTCCTCTTTGAGGGAATACAACGCAAGCTCGAGAAGTAGCAAACAGGAGGATGGCTGGGCGAAGGTCATCACGGAGCCCACGACAACGTCACCACCAGAGCCTTTGGCAGGTGAAGACCACCTTTTGTGAGGATAGCTTGTACTAGTTGTCCCCCTTCAAACTTGGCCGTTGTGGGATCCCTTCCCGCTCAATATTTGGAATAGGACCCGGGCCTCTATAAATAGGACTAGCCACCACCATAGAGAGGGGGGAGAGGATCATTCAGACCACCCTTATACCTACTAGCTCACCGAGCTCAATAACACCTCTCCTGAGGAGGCTGTTCTTCACGTGTACTTCTTCATCCACATCCTATATGGCAATCCACCAAATCACACTTGAGTAGAGTATTACAATACAATGGTGGCCCGAACCAGTATAAATCCTTGTGTCTCTTGTTCTTCGGGTTTGACGAGCTAGGCCTAGGAATCGGTGCGAGAGCGAACTAGGGCGGGAAGGAGAGATCATCATGCGCACCTCAGTGTTCGAACCTCAAGGGTTTGCTGGAACCCAAGATCCGACAATATCAACTACGCATAGACCTGGCTCATGATGCCACTGTTGGGGAACGTAGCATGCAATTTCAAAAAAAATCCTACGCTCACGCAAGATCTATCTAGGAGAAGCATAGTAACGAGAGGGGGATAGTGTGTCCACGTAACCTCGTACACCGAAAGCGGAAGCATTTGACAACGCGGTTGATGTGGTCAAACTTCTTCTAGCTTCGATTGATCAAGCACCGAACGTACGTCACCTCTGAGTTCTGCACACGTTCAGCTCGATGACGTCCCTTGTCCTCTTGATCTAGCAAAGGTGTCAAGGAAGTAGATGACTTTCGTCACCACGACGGCATGGTGACGTTGATGGTGAAACAATTCACGCAGGGCTTTGCCTAAGCACTATGAGAATATGACCGGAGGCGTAAACTATGGAGGGAGCAGTCGCACACGGCTAACAATAGTTGTTGTGTGTTCTAGCCGCCCCCTCCCAATGTATATAGAGGTTGGAAGGGAGGACATGCAGCCAAGTGGCACCCCCTAAGTAGGAGGAATCCTACTTGGGGTCCTCTCTCCTACTCCTATTTGGATTTGGAAGGGAAGAGGGGGAAGGGGAAATCCTATTCCCTTTTTCCTTTTCCAGCTTCCCCTTTCCTTCTCCAAATTGACCAGCCCATATGGAGGGTGCACTAGCCCCTTTGTGGCTGGTGTGTTTCCCCTCTTGGCCCATAAGGCCCATATCTTTTGCCAGGGGTGCCCGGAACCCCTTCCGGTGACCCGATAAGTACCCGGTGCATCCCGAAACACTTTCGGTGTCTCAATACCATCATCCTATATATCAATCTTTACCTCACAACCATTTCGAGACTCCTCGTCATGTCCTTGATCTCACCCGGGACTTCGAACAACATTCGGTCACCAAATCACATAACTCATATAATACTATATCGTCATAGAACGTTAAGTGTGCGGACCCGACGGGTTCGAGAACTATGTAGACATGACCAAGACAATTCTCTGGCCAATAACCAATAGTGGAACCTGGATTCTCCTATTGGTCCCTACATATTCTACGAAGATCTTTATCGGTCGAACCATTATGACAACATACGTTATTCCCTTTATCATCGGTATGTTACTTGCCCAAGATTTGATCGTCGGTATCTTCATACCTAGTTCAATCTCGTTACCGGCAAGTCTCTTTACTCGTTCTATAATGCATCATCGCACAACGAAATCATTAGTCACATTGCTTGCAAGGCTTCTTATGATGTGCATTACCGAGAGGGCCCGGAGATACCTCTCCGATACTCGGAGTGACAAATCCTAATCTTGATCTATGCCAACCCAACAAACACCTTCAGAGATACCTGTAGAGCATCTTTATAATCACACAGTTATGTTGTGACGTTTGATAGCACATAAGGCATTCCTCTGGTATCCGGGAGTTGCATAATCTCATAGTAGGAGGAACATGTATTTGACATGAAGAAAGCAATAGCAATAAAATTGAATGATCATTATGCTAAGCTAATAGATGGGTCTTGTCCATCACATCATTCTCCTAATGATGTGATCCCATTCATCAAATGACAACACATGTCTATGGTTAGGAAACTTAACCATCTTTGATTAACGAGCTAGTCTAGTAGAAGCTTACTAGGGACACGGTGTGTTGTCTATGTATCAACACATGTATCAAGTTTCCGATTAATACAATTCTAGCATGAATCATAAACATTTATCATGATATATGAAAACATTAAATAACAACTTTATGATTGCCTCTAGGGCATATTTCCTTCAGATAGATCTGCGTGAGCATAGGAATTTTTTTGAAATTGCATGCTACGTCTCCCAACAGGTCTTCCATGCTTCGGCGAGGCACTCGTCTTCTTTGGCCGTCCGCTTGATGCGCAGCTCGCCGGTCCTTGCCCCCTCCTTCTTCTTCTTCCCTTTCCATGCCAGCGCCGGCTCCATGTCCTCCTCCTCCTCCTGCTGCTTGGCGTTGTCGAGCTCTTCATCCATGTCGCCGGTTGGGTCCATTGGGTCGTCTTGCGTGTGGAACCCGGGGGAGGATGCAGCGGCGAACGAGCCACTCATGATGATCTCCTCCATGTCGGCTTCTGCCGCGTCGGGGTGGCCGAAATGTGACACCAAGGCTTATGAGATGGGAAAAGAGCACCGGCGTAGAGGCGGCGTCGGCGAGGCTGCGTACGCCGATGGTGACTAATTGTAGGGATGGTACTACATGCCGGCGAATGCGGGCCACGGAGTGCGCTGGTCGGGGTTCATACCGGAGGGGGAGGCACACTGGCCATGCGGAAAGGTGATGTTGGGGTTGAATCCACCATGCGTGTCACCGTCGGCGTAGGCCGGCGAGGAAGCGTACCCCCAGGGCGAGGGCGGCGACGCAACGCTCTATTGGCTCCACGCCGTTTGCGGGACATGGCCATCGGGCGTATTCATCATCCCCGCGCGAGACACCTCTGCATCTGCCGCCACGGCTGCCGTCGCCGCCTTGTCTGCCACCACCGCCGCATCCCGAGCCTTCTTGGCGTTGAGCCTGTTCCGCCGGTCAGTGGTGACGGCTTCCCGGTGTTGAACCTCCGCCCTCCAATCGGTGTTCGACATGCACGGCGGTTTTGTAATCGGCGCACTCGGTTTCATTTGCTTCGGCTAGCTGGTGTCGCCGGCGGCAGCGACGTGAGGAGCCGAGTACTTCTTCGGGGGCATGGTGGTGGCCGGATGGCCGGGGAGCGGGAGGGGAATGGCGGGAGAAAGGGGGAAGGAGGGGGAAATGGAGGGAAAGGCGTGGGGTCGGCGAGAAAATGCCTACCAGTCGCCAGCAGAGCGGACCCACGCGCCTTTTTGATTCGGCCGTCGCCTGATACATCTCCAATGTATCTGTAATTTTTGATTGTTCCATGCTGTTATATTATCATTCTTGGATGTTTTACAATCATTTTATAGTCATTTATATCATTTTTTGGTACTAACCTATTGACATAGTGCCAAGTGCTAGTTGCTGTTTCTGCATGTTTTTTACATCGCATGAAATCAATATCAAACGGAGCCCAAACACCACGAAACTTTTTGGAGATTTTTTTGGCTAGAAGGAACACTATGGGCCCTGGTGGCACCTGGGGGACTCCCGGGGAGGGGACAACCCACCAGGGCATGCCAGGAGGCCCAGGCGCGCCCTAGTGGGTTTTGCCCACCTCGGGTGCCCCCCGGACCGCCTCTTTGCTCTATAAATACCTCAATATTCCAAAAACCCTAGGGGAGTCGACGAAATATTCATCCAGCCGCCGCAGGGTCCAGAAACACCAGATCCAATCTAGACACCATCATGGAGGGGTTCACCCCTTCCATTGGTGCCTCTCCGATGATGCGTGAGTAGTTCTTTGTAGACCTATGGGTCCGAAGTTAGTAGCTAGATGGCTTCATCTCTCTCTTTTGATTATCAATACAATGGTCTCTTGGAGATCCATATGATGTAACTCTTTTTGCGGTGTGTTTGCTGGGATCTGATGAACTTTGAGTTTATGATCAGATCTATCTTTTATATCCATGAAAGTTATTTGAGTTTCTTTGATCTCTTATATGCATGACTGCTTATAGCCTCCTATTTCTTCTCTGATATTGGGTTTTGTTTGGCCAACTTGATCTATTTATCTTTCAATGGGAAGAGGTGCCCGGTAGTGGGTTCGATCTTACGGTGCTTGATCCCAGTGACAGAAGGGGAACCGACACGTATGTATCATTGCCACTAAGGATAAAACGACGAGATCCATATCTAACGCCATAGATAAATGGATCTTGTCTACATCATTTCATCGTTCTTAATGCATTACTCCATTTTTCCATGAACTTAATACACTAGATACATGCTGGATAGGGGTCGATGTGTGGAGTAATAGTAGTAGATGCAGGCAGGAGTCGGTTTACTAATCTTGGACGTGATGCATATGTAATGATCATTGCCTAGATATCATCATGATTACTTGAAGTTCTATCAATTGCCCAACAGTAATTTGTCTACCCATCGTTTGCTATTTTTCTCGAGAGAATCCACTTGTGAAACTTACGCCCCCGGGTCTTCTTTCTCATATATTTGCCTTTACGATATATTTGCCTTTGCTTTTATTTTCAGATCTACTAAACCAAAAACCCAAAAATACCTTGCTGCAATTTATCTTATTTATCAACCAATCTACCAATATTTATATCTCTCTCACGTTCGTTACCCAAAAGGAATTGACAACCCCTTTAACACGTTGGGTTACGAGGTGTTGTTATTTGTGAGCAGGTGTTGTTTACGTTGTGTTGCTGGGTTCTCCTACTAGTTCGATAACCTTGGTTTCACATCCGAGGGAAATACCTACCGCCGATGTGCCGCATCATCCCTTCCTCTTTGGGGAAAACCGATGTAGCTTTAAGCGACATCAAAAGGAATTTCTGGCGTCGTTGCCGGGGAGGATCTTCAACATAACCAAGTTCCTAATCACAAATCTCATCTCCTCACAATTTACATTAATTGCCATTTGCCTCTCGTTTTCCTCTCCCACTCTTAACAAAAATTTGCCGTTTTATTCGCCTCTCTATTCCATTTGTCATTTTTCCGGTCGGATCTATCGCCACTTGTGTTCTTGTTTACAATTGCTCAAAAATGACGCAAGAGAACATTAAGTAGTGTGATTTTTCCAATACCAACAACAATTATTTTATTGCATTCGGATTGCTCCTCCCGCCACTAGTGCGGAGACTTTTGATATTAAAACTGCTTTGTTGAATCTTATCACGAAAGATCAATTCTCCAGCACTCGTAATGAGGATGTCGCGTCCCATCTCAATACCTTCGTGGAATTATGCGATATGCAAAAGAAAAGAGATACGAACAATGATATTGTGAAATTGAAATTGTTTCCATTTTCTTTGCGAGATCACGCAAAAATTTGGTTTTCTTCTTTACCTCGCAATAGCATTGATTCTTGGAACAAATGCAAAGATGCTTTTATCACTAAATATTTTCCGCCCGCAAAAATTATATCCCTTAGAACCCAAATCATGAATTTCAAGCAACTTTAACATGAGCATGTTGCACAATCTTGGGAAAGGATGATAATGATGCTAAGGAATTGCCCAACTCATGGGTTAAATCTTTGGATGATCATACAATTTTTTTATGCGGGATTGAATTTCGTTTCTCGAAATCTTTTGGATTCCGCCGCTGGTGGAACTTTTATGGAAATCACGTTGGGTGAAGCCACCAAATTTCTTGATAATATTATGGCGAATTATGCGCAATGGCATACCGAAAGGGCGCCTTCAAGCAAAAAGATTAATGCGTTTGAGATTGATTCTTTGAATGAAAAAGTTGATGCTCTTATGAAAATGGTTGCTAGTAAAAGTGCTTCTATTGATCCTAATGATATGCCTTTGTCTACCTTGATTGAGCAAACTAGTGATGCTATAGATGTGAACTTTATCTCTAGAAATAGTTTTAATAACAATGCTTATAGAGGTAATTTTAATCATAGGCCTTTTTCTAGTAATTCCTCTAATAATTATGGTAATTCCTATGGAAATAAATCTTCCAATAATAATAGAAATACCTCTGATATAGAGAATAATATTAAACAATTTATCAATACTCAAAAAGTTTTCAATACTTTCATAGAAGAAAAATTGAATAGGATTGATGATATGTCTAGGAGTATTGATAGGATTTCTTATGATGTGGAAAATCTCAAGTTGAAATTTTTTGTGCCTAAAGTTGAAGAATCAATTAAAGTTATTTATGTTTCTATGGATGAAAGTAAGAAAAGAACCGCCATGCTTAGATCTAAACGAGATTTTTTAGTAAAGGAATTTTCTAGTGATTGCTTTCATAAAAAAGATGAAGACATTAAAATGATTGGTGTTTCTTCCATTTATTCTTTGTTTAGTAAAGTTCAACTTGATGATAAAGGGACTGAATAAGAGTCAACTTTAGGTAGAAGGCGTCCCAATATTTTGAAGGGTGAAAATCTTGTTAATGTTTTTGATAAAAGTGGGTTTGGAGAGGTCAAGACTTTAACTAGTGTTGCACCCACTATTTTGGATTACAAAGACTTTCATTATGATAGTTGCTCCTTGATTGATTGTATTTCTTTGTTGCAATCCATGATTAAAATACCTCATGCCAGTGAACAAAATAAAGCTTTTACTAAACATATTGTTGATGCTATAATGAAAGATTTTGAAGAAAAAATGGAATTAGAAGTTTTGATTCCTAGAAAGTTGCATGATGACTGGGAACCTACCATCAAAATCAAAATTAAAAATTATGAGTGTTTTGCTTTGTGTGATTTGGGTGCTAGTGTTTCCACTATTCTGAAATCTCTTTGCGATGTTCTTGGTCTTACAAATATCGAAGATTGCTCTCTTAATTTGCATTTAGCGGATTCCACTATTAAAAAGCCTTTGGGGAGGATCAATGATGTTCTTATTCTTGCAAATAGGAACTACTTACCCATTGACTTTATTGTTCTTGATATCGATTGCAATCCGTCTTGCCCTATTATACTTGGTAGACCGTTTTTGCGCACTATTGGCGCGGTGATTGACATGAAAGAAGGGAATATTAAATTCCAATTTTCCTTTAGAAAGGGGATGGAACACTTCCCTAGAACCAACATCAAATTGCCTTATGAATCTATAATGAGGGCAACTTATGGAACATCCAACAAGGATGACAATACTTGAAATCTTGGTATTATGCCTAGCTAAGCGCGTAAAATGATAGGCAACCCAATGAATAAAATTTATTTTTGTTTTTTCTTTCTGTTATTGAGTGTTTACACAATTATGCTAGTGTTATGATTGTGTTTTTTGTGTTTTAGTTAGTGTTTGTGCCAAGTAGAACCGATAGGATCTTCTTGGGTGATAGTTGTTTGATCTTGCTGAAAAAGACAGAAACTTTACGCTCACGAGAAAAATTCTCATTTTTAACAGAAAAGTGATTTTTAGTTGATTCTTTTTGCCGAAGATTAATATACAAATTGCTCACATGGACATGTTTGTTTCAAGATTTTTAGTGTTCCAGAAATTTTCGAAACATCCAAATTACTACAAACTATTATGTTTTTTGACAAATTCTGTTTTCTTTGTGTTGTGTGCTTATTTTGATGGCTCTATGGTTTTCTTTGATGAGTTTTTGCCATAGAAAAGTTGGAATACAGTAGATATAATACAAAAACAAAATAAGAATTGGTTTGACACATCACTTATAGTAGTGGTTTGCTTTCTTTTACTAAGGGATCTCACGAAAGTTTTGTTGAAGTTTTGTGTGATTGAAGTATTCAAGTTTTGGGTTATCTTATGATGGATGAAGGAAGGATGTAAGAGCCTAAGCTTGGGGATTCCCTGGAATCCCAAGCTATTAATCCAAAAATGAGCAACCAAATAATCTTGGGGATGCCCCCGTGTGGCATCCCCGCTTTGTTCCAACAACTATCGGTATTTCACTCGAAACTATATGTTTATTCGTCACATGATATGTGTTTTGCTTGGAGCTTCTTGTATGATATGAGTATTTGCTTGTTTTGTTTTGCTTTTTAAGTCATAAATCCTTGCTGTACACACCTATTTGAGAGAGCCAAAATTATTCCATGACTTGTTAGAATAGCTCTCAATGCTTCACTTAAATTCCTATGAGCTAGGACTTGCTCTAGTGCTTCACTTATATCTTTTTGTGCACGGTGTGCTTAGTATTTTTTTAAGAAATAATATCTTGCTTCACTTAGATTTATTTGAGAGTTAGTAAAAAAATTAAGAAATACTCTCTTGCTTCACTTATATTATTTTGAGAGAAAGAAGGAAAAAAAATTATGCTCATGATCTTCACTTATATTTTCTTGAGCTTATCAAAAGCAACACATGAAAGTTAGTCCCAAAGCCATAGATATCCAAAAAGGATATAAGAAAGACTTTCATGAAGATCATTGAACAAAATAAACTTGATTCCTTGTAATAGTTTTGAGACATGATGATGTGATATGTGAGTAATGTTGATGAGCAATTGTGCTCTAGTAAGGATACTAGTGTTAAAGTTTGTGATTCCCTATGCAAGCACGAAAGTCAATAATTATGCAATGAAATTATATCCTACTTGTGGTGCATGATTTGGTGTTATTTATGCTCAATGTTCGCTTACGAGATTATTTGTTTCATGGTTGGTCGCTTCCCAGTCTTTTGCTAGCCTTCATTTTGCACTAAGTATGGTCTCTACTTGTGCATCCAAAATCCTTTATCCCGATTTTGCCACATGAGTCCACCATACCTACCTATATGCGGTATTTCCTTGCTGTTCTAAGCAAATTTGTATGTTCCATCTCTAATTTTGAAAATAAATTTCCCTTTTGTGTGCCCGTGCCGCTCGCGAGGCGGTGAGGGGTGGGCAATATTTTCAATGCTAGATGTGCTATTCTCACGACGAGTGTTTATTCACTTGTCATTGCACGAGAGTACATCAAAGGTATTAGGGATGCCCAGTCCCGAAATAAAAAACAAATTTACTTTATGTTGTCAAATAATAAATTCCTTGGAAAGTGCTGGTATGGAAGGCAACCCTGGATTCGGCTAGCCATGGCTTGTGAAAGTTTGGTGGAAAAGGAATAAACTTAATTTTCTGTTTGGGAACCGCCTATGATATATATAGCATGGAAAGTGTTGGGAACCTCAAGTCGTTCTCGTTGGTAGGAAAACTATACCTCCAAAAAAATATCTCTCAATTTCAGCTTTAAGCTATGGCACCTCTACAAATCCCTACTTCCCTCTACGAAGGGTCTTTCTTTTACTTATGCAATTTTTATTTTTGAATTTGAGTCTCCATCTTCTCTTACAAGCACCAACTAGGAAAAACTATGACCGTACTTGAGCATTGGATGTAACTAATATGTGGATGTGTTTCATGAATGGATCAATGGTTGAGCATAATGGGATAGGGATAACTTATTTTAGCATTGATATTTTGAAAGACATGGTTGCTTGTTGATATGCTTGAATATCTAAATTATTATGTCAAAACTAGACTATTGCTTTGAACCATATAAAAGTCCAAATGTCCATGCTATGAAGAAAAGAATATGACATGACATGATAGGCAGCATTCCACATCAAAATTCTGTTTTTATCACTTACCTACTCGAAGACGAGCATGAGTTAAGCTTGGGGATGCTGATACGTCTCCAACGTATCTATAATTTTTGATTGTTCCATGCTGTTATATTATCATTCTTGGATGTTTTACAATCATTTAATAGTGATTTTATATCATTTTTAGGTACTAACCTATTTGTAAGGGCATATTTCTCCCTGACTAGTTTTGGTGATTGATAACAATGCTTTTGTGGACTAATCGTGTGCATTGAGCATTTCAGATATCTCATGTCTAGGCACAAGATGGTTCATTGCCCCTCAGAGTCTATCAAAGACGATGTTTCCTTTTGCTTCTTTTTGGTGTATTTGAGTCATAGGAAAGTTGTACTATTAAGAGGGGGTCCGCTTCGGAAAGGTTAGGGTGGAATCAACACGTACACATATATCCCTTTGCACCACCTTTCCTTCGCTTCTTTGGAGCACCGACTGTTTATCTTATCGTTGCAAAGACAGAGGCTTCCTACTACTAAATGTTCTGTGGCATGTGGTAGTACCGCTCAAGGGAGCAGTAGTACCGCAGACGCCCACGGTAGTACCGCCCATGGTTGCCGTAGTACTGTGCTTGGTTCGCGGTAGTACCGTGGCCTCTGCCCCAGGGTTGTAGCTAGTGCGGAAGTAGGCGCGGAAGTAATTTTTTAGTTCCGCATCCTACACGGTAGTACCGCTCCATGTGTGCGGTAGTACCGTGCTGGTTTTTTGCATCGATCGAAACTCTACGGAAGTAGCCACATATGTAATTTTATTAGTCCGTGCCCTTCGCAGCCCAGTCTGTACCCTGCCTTGCGGTAGTACCGCAAGGGCGCGCGGTAGCACCGTCCCGGCAGTACTACCGTTCTTTGCTATGCGCAATAGGGCCGTATCTGGCTCTTGCCACGCGAGCGGTAGTACTGCACCGCCTTGCGGTAGTACCGCGTGTCGCGGGCAGAGTTGGTGGATAACGGTTAGATATTTCCTCTTACTATATAAGGGGGTTCTTCTTCCCCAAGTAGACCACCTCTTCCCTCCCTAAGCTCCATTTTCGCACGATCTCTCTCCCTAGCCAATCAAACTTGTTGATTTCCTAGGGATTGGTTGAGAAGGCATCGATCTACACTTCCACCAAGAGAAATTTGATTCCTCCCACTAATCCCTTGTGGATCTTGTTACTCTTGGGTGTTTGAGCAACCTAGACGGTTGAGGTCACCTCGGAGCCATAGTCCATTGTGGTGAAGCTTCGTGGTGTCATTGGGAGCCTCCAATTAAGTTGTGGAGATAGCCCCAACCTTGTTTGTAAAGGTTCGGTCGCCTCCTTCAAGGACACCACTAGTGGAATCATGGCACCTCGCATTGTGTGAGGGCGTGAGGAGAATACGGTTGCCCTAGTGGCTTCTTGGGGAGCATTGTGCCTCCACACCGCTCCAACGAAGACGTACTTCCTCTCAAAGGGAAGGAACTTTGCTAACACATCCTCATCACCATCGGCTCCACTCGTGGTTATCTCTTACCTTTACTTGTGCAAGCTTTTGTTGTGTTCCATAACTAGCTTGCTTGTGTGCTTGTTATTGTTGCATCATATAGGTTGCCCACCTAGTTGCATATCTAGACAACCTATATTGTTGCTAAGTTTAATTAAGATAAGAAAAACTAAAAATTGTTAGTTGCCTATTCACACCCCCCTCTAGTCAACCATATTGATCCTTTCAATTAGTATCAGAGCCTCGTCTGTTTATTAAGGACTTTACCGTCCAAAGAGTATGGGTGACAACGTAGTCGAGATGGAGGAGCACCCCGGTGGGAATCTGTCCTTGTCTACGTCCGATGGGGGACCCTTGGTTTCTCGTGAGGAGTTCAATGTGGCTTTGGACACATTGAGAAACTCATTGATGACCGAGGTCAAAGGCATGTTCAAAGAATTTCTTGATGGTCTTAAATTAGCCACCGCATCATTGGAAGTGGCTCGTCCCACTAACAAGGTGATGGATGCTCTTCCCGAAAAGGGAGAAGCTAGTAGTGATCAAGTTCCCGTGTGTAAGATCAGGAGTGGCATCTTTGCCCATGTTGAACCACCCATTAATTATGGAGGACCCGTTCCCTCCCCGCATCTAAATTCCATTGGTCCTCCCCCTAAGTTTGTAAAAAATGTTGTTTTTGCTACTTGGACATTTCGCTTTAAACGTCATTTAAATCATTGTTCTACTAATATTTGGAGAATCATTTAGCAAGACTTCCACCCACATGATCCATACAACTTAACTCCAAGAGAAGCCGTGGATCATCAATTCAACGAGTCCGTTCTTTGCATTCTTTAAGAAGCCATTCCTCTCGAAGATATCGCACATCTCCGAACTTTCTCTGTGGCCAAGGAAGCATGGGAGCATGTCGTTTCCTTGTACAAGGGAAGTGCAAGCATTCAATGCTCAAACTATGAAGTTGTGCAAGATGAAGGCGATGAGTTTGCCATGGTCAAACATGAAGAAGCCCGTGAACTTTATTAGAGATTAAGTACCCTTGCGGTCTCACTCCGAGATCATGGGAGCAAAGATACGGATGACAATTGGATCAAGCGCAAGTTTCTCATCATCCGCCAAAGGCCGTACTTCCACAACTTATCCTCAAGTGAAGTGTTGGATGAGTGTTGCCATGAGGATCTTGGACAAGACCGACGACAATGCAGTGTTGGAGGCTCAACGATCAAAGAAGCCTAACCTTTCATTGAATGCCAAGTCTTGTGTGGAAGAAGAGGATGAAGAGGATGAAGAGGAGTGTTGTCCCAAAGACACGAAATATGCCTATCATGAGCACATGGCTCTTGCGTCGCGACAATTTTGGGGCAACAAGAAGAATTCAAGGCCCAACTTCAAAAAGAACAATTCAAGTGGCTTCAAGGGCAAGCAACGAGTGCGGACGTGCTACAATTGTGGCAATGTGAGTCATTTTGTTGTAGATTGCCCATATGAGAAAAGGGAAGACAATGGATGCAAGCTTATCCGAAAAGACATGGCCAAGTCTTTTCCCAACAAGAACAACTTCACCAAGAAGACTTCTCCCAAAGGATTGGTGGCCCAAGAAGAGTATGATGAGGATGACGATGATGAAGTAGATGACAAGATGGTTAAAATGGCCAGCGTTGCTATTGCAATAACTCCACGGCCATCCCTCTTCGACTCACCGAATGAGAACATCACCGCCAAGTGCCTCATGGCTAAAGCCACCAACAAGGTAACCCCCAACATCAATTCTACCATCACTTCTAATCCTTCATTGATGGATTGCATTGATGAAAGTGAGGGGGCGGAGGAGGAGGAAAATGAGTTTGAGTCTTTTATGAGTAAGCTCAAAGGTAAACCCAAGAAGCACTTCGTTGCTCTCTTGGAACAACTTGGTGAAGCCAATGACATGATTGAGGCTCACGAGGAAACCATCTCTAAAATGGAGGGTCATATTCGAGACTATGCCGATGAGATATCGGATCTCTCTAATGCTCTTGAGGAAGAGTGTGGTCTTCGTTTGGCTCTTGAGGAGTCACACAACGATTATCATGCTAAATTAAAGAAATATCTTGATCATGCTTTAGTTGTCTCTCATGTACTCAATTCTGAGAAGGCAAAACTTGTGGTTGACCATGCTAGACTCAAGGAGGAGTTTGATGCACTTGACAAGGCTCACAAGGTCTTGAAGAGTGTACATGATAGCCTCAAAGAGTCTCGTGATCAACTTCAAGTTTCGCTAACCAAGGAGAAAGCCACTTTTCCTCACATGGTTTTAATTGATAATACAATTGGTACTAACCATTGTTGCGAGCATGTGCATCTGGTGGAAGAGAATGCCAAGTTGAAGAATCAACTTGAGAAAGGCCTTGTGTCTTGCATACAAGGTGAGAAGACCATCAACGATATTTTGAGCAATCAAAAGGATGTCGTAGCCAAGGAGGGGATTGGGTTTGCACCCAGCCCCAAGAAGAACAAGAATGACAAGACCAAGCAACCTCCTCCTCTCAGGCAAACCTTTCTGAAGGAGGGAGAGGGTACTCCAAAGAAGAAGAACAATGTGAAGGGTAGTGGAGTCAAGAAAGAAATTGCCACTCCTTCCAACAAAGGCAGTGACTTTAGCCCGTCTTATGTGTTATGTCGTGCTAGTGATGGACATGTTTATGATAAATTTGTTGGTTCTTCTTATGAGTACATTGAATGGTCTATTTGGGTTCCTAAGACCCTTGTTACTAACATCAAAGGACCCATAACAAAATCGGTACCTAAAACCAAGCATTGATCTCTTGTAGGAGTTTGCTTCCAGTGGGAGATCTTGGTTGCTCGATAGTGGAGACACAAATCATATGACCTGAA
Source organism: Secale cereale (assembly GCA_902687465.1). Taxonomy (NCBI): domain Eukaryota; kingdom Viridiplantae; phylum Streptophyta; class Magnoliopsida; order Poales; family Poaceae; genus Secale; species Secale cereale. The sequence continues at coordinate 529,749,591 of LR738711.1, read as the reverse complement.
GCAAAGTGTCAGGGAAAGAGCAGATCGAGGGACACACGCGAGCAGTTTACCCAGGTTCGGGCCGCGCGGACGCGTAAAACCCTACTCCTGCCTTGGTTGTATTGAGTTCTTGTGCTCGGGAGCTGGAAGATCTATAGTGCTAGTTACACCGAGCGTAGGAGTGATCGAGTTTCTGGAGTCGAACCCCCTCTACGTTGTGCATGGGCCTCCTTTTATAGCTCAAAGGGGTCGCCGACAGGTGTCAACGTAGAGGAGGGTAAAAATCTAAAATCGGTGGTAGATGGAACAGTGCGTGAACAGTGGTTCGCACCTAACCCTCACGGTGGGGGACAAGGGCATTGAATGCCCGTCGCCGTCATCCCAAAAGCGTCCGCCCGGGCGTCTCCGTTCGCCACGACGGTGGCCTCGTCACCGCGGCTTGCCATTGTGTACCCCAGGCTGCACAGCCATCTGCCACGTGCCCCTGGAAGGGCCCTAGGGCGACGCGTGGCCAGGTGAGCTGGAGCGCAGGCACACAGCGTAAGCCTCCCCCGGCAAGCACCTTGCCGGGGTCTCTACCTTGCCGGGCCCGGAAGCTTGTCGCTCTCCGGGTCCTGCTGGGGCGCATGATGCGCCACGATACATCTTCTGAGGTGCTGTTCTTTGGTCTTCCTGGCAAGCTCCCCTTGCCAGGGTCTTGTGCTGGAACGATAACCTTGAGCCTGTTGCGGCCTTCCCGGCAAGCTCCTCTTGCCGGGGTCTTGTTTCTTAACTCGAATACTTTGTTTTTGAATGGCTTCAAAGGGGTCCAGAGTGGGCTTTGGCGGGCGCGTGGTGAGCCAGACCATGGGACGCTGCTACTGCCCGTGCACAAGTCGGGATACTAAGGTACCCCTACTTTAGTACAGCGACAGGAGCCCCCGGGCCTGGGCCACATACGGTGCCGAGCGCTGTTGGGCCAGGCCCAAAACAGTGCACGGGCACACGCGGCCCACGGCGCGCCATTTCCCACTCCGTATCCGCCGCATCCCTCCCTAACGGCACACGTCGATTGCGGCGTCGTGGGAGAGATCGTGGCCTGCTTCTTTAATGGAAAAATGCGAAACGTCCCCCACTTCCCCCTTAAAAGCAGAGGAAGCAGGGGCAGTTTCCCCCCATCGCTTTCATTGTGTCTTGGATCTCCAGAAACCCCCGCCGCTCTCTGCCTCCGCAAAGGTCGACAGAGAGCCGAGCTCCACCCTCTCCTCCGCCGTCTCCAACATCCGCAGCGCCGTCGACTTCCCCCGCTGTCCCCGCCATGGCCCCGAAGAGCGACAAGGCGAAGAGCGACAAGGCGAAGAAGGAGAAGTCTGAAAAGGCGGCGAAGCTGGCAGCCATGCGGAGAAGGATGGTGGTCTTCCCGCTGAGGCTCGGCGCGAGGGAGCTGCGGGACAAGTACTACTTGTTCTGGGCGAGGGAGACGAAGGCTCACCCGCGCACCAGAGTCCTCCCCGCCGTAGCCGTCGACATGTTCCCGGGAGGTTACCACTTCTTCGCTTTGTTCTTCCATTGCGGTCTCTGTCCTCCGTATTCAGAGTTTTTCTGCGATGTGATGAACACATATGGACTCCACATCTTAGATTTCACCCCGAATGCCGTCCTCACTTTGGCCGTTTTCGCACATCTGTGCGAAAACTATGTCGGGGTCCACCCAAACATAGCTCTCTTCCGCCACTTCTTCACACCTAGAGTAGAGTCCGGATCTCCACTCTCCGGCGGTATCTCCTGGATCTTCAGGCTCGGCAAGAAGGAGGCGTACTTGATCGGAGAGCTTCGCGGCAGGTGGGAAGAGTGGAGGGCTGATTGGTGCTGGGTCCTGGAGAATGAACCCGAGCAGTTCACCTCGCCGCGCCGGACTGCGGTAGTGCGCGGCAAGGATTGGAGTGATTTGGCCCTGGAGGACGACAAGCTGCAGATTGCCCTCACTAGGATCCTTCGTCTCTGGGCCGCCAACCTTACTGTAGGTGAAGTTGGGGCTGATTTCCTCCACCGCCGCATTGCCCCTCTACAGGAAAGGAAGAGGCCTGCCTGGGAGTTCGGCAACGCGACAGACCGCATGAGGCTGCGCCCTGGGCTGAATTATAACTTCACTGTCTTGGAACTCAAGGGGATGGTCCGGGAGCTGTTCAAACATGACCCCAAGCATCCGGAGTGGTTCAGACCGTCGGATGGAGTAGTTCCTTTGCGCAACAATACTGCCCTTAGCGCCAAACGCGCGGCAATGCCTGAGTGCGACTCCCACGGGGTTGTACCCACATGGCTGACGCCTTCAGCAGAGACCGTGCAGACCTTCTTTGATAATCTGGTGGAACGGCCACGCAACCCCGACGAGAAGAAAGGGCTCACCCGTGAGACCACCGAGTGAGATGTGGCATACATAGCCAACAGGATGGAGGAGGCCGCCGCAGCTGTAGGTACGGGTGAGTTCGGGTACACCATGGACGAAGCGGAAGCAGCGGACGCGGCGAGTCAGGCTGAGGAGGAGGAAATCCTCAAGCTGTTGAAGATTGCGCCCGAGGAGTTTGCCGGGGAGCCTGACGGGGGGCCTGCCGGGGAGCCTGCCGGGACGAGCGAGGTTGCCGGGCAGGGCTCCGAGTCCAATGAGCCCGCCGAGGAGGACGCCGAATCAGGCGATTCTGACGAAGACTCGGGCGGGTCACTGAACCTTGACGACGACGCCTCCTCATCCTCAGAAAATTCTCCGCCACCACCAAGTCCTCCGCCACAGCCGAAGAAGCGCCTCCGCAAGGCCACTGAGACGACGAGGCCACCGGCACCCCGACAGCAGCCGAAGCACCGTGCGACGCGTGCCACCACGACGAGCAAGGTTGTCAAGGAGGCGCCCCGTGCTCGAGCGACAAGCGAAGGGGGATCTTCCCGGAGTGGCTCTGGTGCTCCTTCTGCCCCTCGGTCTTCAGCGACAACCGGCGCGAGGTCTTCGCAACCCACAGCTCCGGAGCCCGCCAAGCGCCCGAGGGAGCCTTCTCCTCCAGCTCCTCGCGCTGGAGCATGTGAGGCGCAGTTTGACTTCTCCGCCCTCAGCTCCGATGAGGAGGAGGAAGAGTAAGCACTTGCAATTTTAATTTCCTTTCATTTTTGTTGATTTTGTCTTGATTTCTTTTTCGTCTAACTCTGATCTTGTTTGGCTTCCAGGACCTTGACCCAGCGGATGGCGAAGAGGGCCAAGATCCCTGTGGTTGACCTTGAGGATGACGAGCCTGCTGCAGCGACGAGGGATGCGCCAGCGACAAGCTTGTCGGACCAGCCCGCTGCTCCGGAGAGCAGCCCCCAGCGTAAGCCTTGTGTTCAGTTTTCTGCTTGACGGGTGCGCTTGAGGTAGTTATCCTTATTAATGTTTTGTTGTCTTGTGCAGAAGTGAAGCCGTAGCTGCAGGAGCACCAAGAGGCCGCCCCCGACGAACCGCTTGTTCCACCCTCCCCGCCAAGGATGAGCTCCCCGACAAGGGACAGCGCTCCGCCAAGGACGGGTACTCCGCCAAGGGCGAGTACCCCACCAAGGATGAGCACCCCGACAAGGGTGAGCACCCCGCCAAGGGAAGGCGCCAGCGGCCCTCCGCCGGCGGGGGCTTCTTCTACGCTGCCAAGGGAGAACTCCCCGGCGAGGGACCCCGTTGTTGAAGAGGCCCGCGCAGGTAAACCCTTGTAATTTCTTCTTCTTGGATTCTTCTTTTTGGATATTTGCTTGACGATTCTTTCTTTTCTTTTTCTTCTGTTAGATCCGCCTGCCCCGGAGTCGATGGAGACGGAGACCATTGCCGGGGAGGAAGTGCGCGGCGATGCTAGCGACGCCACCGCCCCAGAAGGAATGGCCGGCGGCGACGAGCCAGCCGCCGAAGAGACCGCCCCGACCGCTGACGGTGCAACTGGGGAAGGGACCGGCGACCGCACTGCTGGCCCTGAGGCCGCAGGAGCGCCGGATGCTGCGCCGGCCGCCGACCCCTCCGCCCCAGCAGCTGGGTCGGGCGTCTACCTGGAGGCCGCCAACGGGGTCTTTATCCAAGTCCCGTGGGCGTCCTCATCAAGGGCACCCGCGGAGGGGGAGGTCTTTGACGGAGAAGTCCTCGCCTCCGCCGGGTTGAAGGTTGTCGACGCGCCCGGCAGCAGCGACGAGCCCGAAGAGGAGCAGCTCCTACGTCGACTCCTGGGTTTGTACCGGGCCAGGCAAGCCAAGCTGGAGTCCCGAGAGGCTCTGGCTGCCAAGGCCGGTGCTGATCTGGAGAAGCGCGCCGCGGAGATCCGTGCCGCCAACCAGGCGGCCCTCCGGAACCTGGCGGAGGAGCACGAGGAACTTGCCGGAGCACACCAGGCGTTCCTCCTTGAGAAGGCCGAGGTGGAGGAGCAGCAGCGATTGGCCGCCGAGGATCTGTCTCGGCGGGAGGGGGAGCTCAACCAGCGGAAGGTCGACCTCGACAGCCACGAGGACGACCTCACCGCTCGTGAGCAGGCCATTGGCGGGGCTCTGCAGGAGGCGAGGGATGCCGCCGCTGCCGCAGAGACCGCCAAGAAGGATCTGGAGGCCAGGGTGGCGCAGTTGGAGACGGGTTTGAAGGCGAGCGAGGACAGGGTTGCCGCGCTCAACGTGGCGCGGGAGAAAGACGCCCACACCAACTCGGAGCTGCAAGTCCGTCCCTCCGAGAAGGGCAAAGAGCTCAACGACGCCAAAGACTCCATCGCAGACTTAGAGCTGAAGGTTTCCACCCTTACCGACTCGCTTGACGCCGCCCGGGACCGCAAGACGAAGCTGAAGGACGATCTCCGGTCTGAAAGGGCCTTGCTGGACAGCGCCGCCGTCTCGCAAAATAACTTCCAGTGGACGGTGGAGCAGTGGACCGAGGAACTCGTCGCCTTCGCCACCAACATCGACAGGGAGATGGTGGCGCTGAGGGCGGAGCACCTCGTGTACTCCCTCGACGAGAGCCTCCCCCACAGCTCCAAGCTGAGCCTGTTCTTCAGGGGAGTGGCGCCGGCTCTCGCGCGGCTACGGGAGAAGATCCCCGCGCAGCTGGCTAACGAGGCGCGCCAGCTTTGCATGGGTACTATGGAGCGGGTGTTGTCGAAGATCGTCTACCGCAACCCCGGGATCAACCTCGTCAACGTCCTCCGGACCCTGCCGCCCGAAGCTGACCAGGAGGCGTTGAAGGCACAAGTTGCTCACATCGTAGCCAAGGCGGGCAGAATCCAGAGGGTCGACGGAGACCGTAGAGACTAGGCTCCCTTCTTTCCGCTTCCCTTGCCGCTGTCGATTAAGTCATAGGTAGTAGTTGGTTAGAACAGCGGCAAGTTATCTTGTAATATAACTTTTATTTTGGCTAATCAACGCAGTGTTATCTCCCTTGTTTAATCCCTTCACTTTGTATGCTTTTCACCCTACGCTTTTAGGGAACTTGCCGGGAAAGGGACCCTTGCCGCGAGCGCTGAGTGCGGGACTCTTAGCAGCCTGCTGGCAATGGCCTTGTCGGTAAGAAACCTTGCCGCAGCTAGTCGCAGCACACTTAGATTGTTGAGCGAACTCGAAACGAAATAAGGGTGCGACACTTGTCGCAGCTCACTTAAGCCGTTGAGCGTGCTCGAAACAAAGTAAGGGTGCGGCTAGCTACGGGTAGGTTCCTCCGCGCACAGGTTTTCCATACAAAGTGTGGTTGTTCAAGGAAGAAAACCAAGAATTTGAAATTTTTAAATTGCTCAAACTTTGGCAACTTATCTTTTGTGTTCTGTTCGCTTCTCGGCAAGGCTTTCCTTCCTTGAACAGCACTTGGTCCATACCACTATCTCCTTCCCCCGGCAAACTTGTGCACGAGGAACACTTCTTCTGTTTTAAGAGAGAAAGGAAAGGAGGAGAAAACACAAATATGGAGCCTTGCGGCTTGTTACTGCTTACCGGGGATGTGTGCTGCACAAAATGTCAAATGATGCATGCAAGTAAAAAAGAAAAGCATGAAATGACAAATAGTGCGAAGCACAAAAGTTTTACTCATGCACGGGGTCTGCGTCCTGCTTTGTACAAAGGTTTACATGCAACAGCGGCAAGACTTGTATAAAAGGTGGTTGCCGGAGCGGATCACGGCAACCGCGCCTTATGGGTGAAACTTGCGAAGATGCTCGATGTTCCAGGAGTTGCTCACTGGTAAGCCTTCTTCGGTCTCAAGGCAGACAGCGCCGGGTCTTGTGACTTGTCTCACCCGATAAGGGCCTTCCCACTTCGGCGTCAACTTGTTGGAATTCTTGGCAGACTGAACGCGCCGAAGAGCAAGGTCGCCTTCCTCGAGACTCCTGGCCTTGACCTTGCGGCTATGATAGCGACGCAAGGCTTGCTGGTATCGAGCAGCTCGTACAGCAGCCTGGAGGCGGTTCTCCTCGAGGAGCAATGCATCATCTTGCCGCAGTTGCTCTTGCTCGAGCTCGTCGTAGGCGAGCACTCGAGGAGACCCGTATACGAGTTCAGTGGGGAGAACTGCCTCTGCTCCATAGACAAGAGCAAAGGGTGTCTGTCCGGTGGCTCGATTTGGTGTCATTCTGATTGACCAAAGAGCCGCCGGCAACTCTTCTATCCAGTTTCTTCCGCACTTGTGCAGCTTGTCGAACGTTCTTGTCTTTAGTCCGCGCAGCACTTCAGCATTGGCCCTCTCCGCTTGGCCGTTACTCCTTGGGTGAGCAACCGAAGCAAAGCAGACCTTGGCGCCAAGGTCTTGGACATACTGCATGAAGGTGAGACTTGTGAACTACATGCCGTTGTCGGTGATGATCCTGTTAGTGATTCCGAAACGGCAAACGATTGTCCTGAAGAACTTCACTGCTGACTGTGCTGTCACCTTTCTCACTGGTTCCACTTCTGGCCACTTTGTGAACTTGTCGATTGCAACGTACAAGTACTCAAAGCCCCCGACAGCACGGGGAAAGGGGCCAAGGATGTCGAGCCCCCAGACCGAGAAGGGCCAGGACAAAGGGATCGTCTCGAGAGCTTGAGCTGGCTGGTGAATCTGCTTGGCATGGAACTGGCACGCTTCACACTTGGTTACTTGTGCAGTTGCATCTTGGAGGGCTTCTGGCCAAAAGAAACCTTGCCGGAACGCCTTCCCGGCAAGTGCTCTTGCGCCAATGTGGTGGCCACATATGCCTCCGTGTATCTCCGCCAACAGCTTCTGTCTGTCTTCCCAGGAAATGCATTTCAACCTGACACCATTGAGTCTTCTTCTGTATAGCTCGTTGCCGACGAACTGATACATATTTGACTGCCTGGTAATCCTCTCTATCTCTTCCGGTTCTTCGGGAAGTTCTCCAGTTTGGAGAAAGCGAACGATTTGCTGTGCCCATGCTGGAGCCTGAGGCTCTACAAGAAGGACTAAAGGCATCAGTGCTGCTGCGGGAACCGCAGCTTCTATGGCAAGAACCTGCGGCTCTGCCGGAGCTGAGTGTTCCCCGGCAAGCCTGCCGGGGCAAGGCTTGTCGGGAACTCCTGCTTCAACTGTACAGACCCTTGGGTCCGCAGGAGCAGACTGTTCCTCAGCATCTTGGTTGTTGATCTTGGGGACCTTGGCGGCGGCTCCAGGAAGATCCACCGGCAAGTAGTCGCCGGAGACCAACTTTCTCTTCTTGCTTTGCCCAACTGATGGTGTAACGGATGGTTGAGTTAGCTTGAGCATGAAGGTCCCTGGTTCCACAGGTAACTTAATTGCAGCACACTTTGAGAGGCCATCTGCGATATCGTTCTGAGCTCTTGGGACATGCTCCATTTGCAAACCTTCAAAGTGTTCTTCAAGCTTCCTCACTTCATCGACATAAGCTTCCATCAAAGGACTCTGGTAATTCTTGTTTACTTGTCGGACCACCAATTGTGAATCTCCCCGCACAACTAGCTTCTTGATCCCAAGTTCGGCCGCAATTCTGAGGCCGGCAAGCAAACCTTCATACTCAGCAGTGTTGTTTGTCGCTTGCTCCTTGGGAAAGTGCATCTGAACAATGTACTTGAGGTGCTCTCCGGTGGGCGCTATGAGTAACACGCCAGCGCCGGCGCCTTGCAGCGAGAAGGCACCATCGAAGTACATTATCCACTCTTTGCTTGCTTCTTGAACGGGGATGCTTGTCTCTGGAACTTCTTCGTCTGGAGTTGGGGTCCATTCTGCTATGAACTCTGCCAAAGCTCTGCTCTGTATAGTTGAAGTACTCTCAAACTTAAGACCAAAGCTTGACAGCTCTAGTGCCCACTCGACGATCTTGCCTGTTTCTTCTGGATTTTGCAATATCCTCTTCAACGGAAAGCGAGTGACCACCTTTATCTCGTGTGCTTGGAAGTAATGGCGCAGCTTTCTTGAGGCCATGAGGAGGCCAAAAAGTAACTTCTGCACCCCAGAGTATCTTGATCTAGCCCCCTGCAAGAGGGAACTTACAAAATAAACTGGGCGCTGCACCATCTTCTTTCGCACTTCTCCTTGTTCCTGCGCAGACTTGTCCTTGTCGGGGTCAGAGCTTGTCGGGGAAGCCCCCTGCTTGTCGCTGGATGCGCTTGCCGGGGTTGTGGGTTCCTCATCTGCCTCCCTTTCCGCTACCAACGCAGCACTAACCACTTGATTGGTTGCTGCTAAGTATAGCAGCAACTTCTCTTGCGGCCTAGGTGTGACAAGTATTGGAGTAGAGGACAGGTATCCTTTCAAGTCTTGCAGCGCTGCCTCCGCTTCCGGAGTCCATTTCATAGGGCCTGCCTTTTTCAAGATTTTGAAGAAAGGCAGGGCGCGTTCTGCTGACTTTGAAATGAACCTGCTGAGGGCGGCCACACAACCCGCAAGCCTCCGTACATCCTTGACGCGCTTCGGGGCTTCGATCTGCTCGATGGCTTTTATCTTGTCGGGATTGGCTTCAATCCCCCTCTGGACACAAAGAACCCGAGAAGCTTGCCGGAGGGGACTCCGAAGATGCACTTCTCGGGGTTCAACTTGAGCTGTATCTTGCGCAGATTCTCAAAGGTTTCTTCTAGGTCTTGTACCAAGGTATTCTTGTCCTTGCTCTTGACCACTATATCATCCATGTAGGCTTCTACATTCCGGTGTATCTGTGGTTCAAAAGCAGTGTGGACCACCCTTGCAAATGTCGAGCCCGCATTCTTCAATACAAAGGGCATGCGCATGAAGCAATATGTGCCACATGGAGTAATGAATGCAGTCTTCTCTTCATCTTCCTCAGCCATGAATATCTGGTGGTATCCGGAGTATGCATCGAGAAACGAAAGCAACTCACATCCGGCCGTGGAGTCAACGATCTGGTCAATGCGCGGCAAGGGAAATGGATCCTTGGGACAAGCTTTATTCACATCGGTGAAGTCTATACAAAGTCTCCACTTCCCATTAGCTTTACGCACGACGACTGGGTTGGCCAGCCACGTGGGATGAAGTACACCTCTAACAAGGCCTGCTGCTTCCAACTTCTTGATTTCCTCAGCTATGAACTCTTGGCGCTCCACCGCTTGCTTCCTGACCTTCTGCTTGACGGGCCGCGCATGAGGACAAACAGCAAGCTTGTGCTCAATTACCTTCCTAGGAACGCCGGGGATGTCAGACGGTTGCCATGCGAACACGTCGATATTCGCCCGCAGGAAGGCAACGAGCGCGCTTTCCTATTTGGGGTCGAGCGTAGCACTGATGGTGAAGGTACCATCAGTGCCGTCCTCCTTGGCGGACACCTTCTTGGTTGCCGATGGAGCTGTCATTCCTTTCTTGCACTTGCCAGTGGAGCTCGATGGTGCGTCCTCGACGGCAGCGCAGCACTCCGAAGAGGTGCGTTTGACGGAGTGGGCCCCAGAGCTCTTGCCGGACTTGGTCTTGGTCTTCCCCCCGGGAGCTTCAGCGGCAAGTGTCTTGCTGTCTGCCGCGGCTGCTACGTCCCGGTAGATCTTGTCGGCGCAAATGAGCGCGTCCTTCTTGTCGCCCGGGACAGAGATGACGCTTATTGGCCCCGGCATCTTGAGCATGTTGTATGCATAGTGTGAAGCTGCCATGAACTTGGCGAGCGCAGGACGGCCAAGTATCCCATTGTATGGCAATGGGATATCGGCAACGTCGAACGTGATCTTCTCCGTCCTGAAGTTGAGCTCTCCGCCAAAGGTCACTGGCAGCGTGATCTTCCCCTTCGGCTTGCTCCTTCCTGGGTTGATTCCTTGAAACGTCCCGGTCTCCTCGAGCTCGCTGTCGAGGATCTGCAACTTCTTGATCACCGCGGAGGAGATCAAGTTGAGGCCGGCCCCGCCATCAACCAACATCTTGGTGACCTTGAGGTTGCGGATAGTTGGCGAAACCAACATCGGCAAGCACCCGACCGCAGTTGTGCGGTCAGGGTGGTCCTCAAGGTCGAAGATGATGGGCGTGCCAGACCATTTCAGCAGTCTGCGCGCCTCGACGGGTGGCTCAGCTGCATTCACTTCCCGCACCCATTGCTTGAGTTGGCGGTGGGAAGTGTGCAGAGAGGCGCCCCCATCGACGCACAGAACTTCTGTGGCCTTCTGGAACTCCTGCTCACTGTTGTCTCCTTCATCCATATCCTCGTCATCATCTTCGTCTTCATCCTTGTCGCGGCCCCGGGGAGGTCTGTCTCCTTGCCGCTGCTTAGCCTTGCCGTGGCGTCCTCCCCGGCCGTTGAACGGCCCCTTCTTGCTGCGCTCTCCTCCGCCTCCCTGGGACTTCTCCTTGTCACGACGCTCGTATTCAGCCTTCTGCTGTTCTACGAGGTACTCTACTCTCTTGCAGTTTTGGAGATCGTGGCCCTTGGTGCGGTGGATCTTCCAGTACTGCTTCTCGGAGCTGTCCTGCTTGTCGGCTGCCGCTACAGGGGTGGACTCCTTGCCTGAGCCACCAGCCTGTGTCTTCTTGGCGACAGCCTCCTTGCCGGACTGCTCGACAACTAGTACCTCCTTGTTCTTCTTCTTCTTGTTGTTCCGCCACCGGTTTTTCCTTGCCGGGGCGGCATCCTTGCTGTCTGTTCCTCCTGCTCCAGTATCCTCTCCGGGGAATCTTCTCCCCTCCTCAGCGCGCGCACACTTGTCAGCCAGAGCGTAAAGCTTGCTGACGTCCCGGATCTTGGTCATCGCCATCTCCTCCCTCATCCGGCGGTTACTGATGGAACGCGCTGATAACCGCGGCAGGGTGGACATCGGGGATGTTGTGCTGAACGCGGCTGAACCTCTGGATATACTTTCGCAGGGACTCTCCCTCCTTCTGGGCAAGGATGTGGAGATCGCTCTCCTGGCCGTGGGGTTTGTGGCCGCCCGTGAAGGCGCCGACAAACTAGTGGCACAAATCTGCCCAAGAAGAGATGGAGTTCTCCGGCAAGTGCATGAGCCAGGATCTGACATTGGGCTTGAGCACGAGCGGGAAGTAGTTGGCTAGAATCTTCTCGTCGCGTCCCCCGGCAGCCTGCACCGCAATGGTGTAGATGCCGAGGAACTCTGAGGGGTGCGTCTTGCCGTCGTACTTCTCGGGTACGTGGGGATTAAAGTTCTTCATGCTGGGCCACTGGACTTGCCGCAGCTCTCGGGTGAACGCAGGGCAACCTGCCGCGTACGGCAAGTCGCCTGGTTCACCGGGCGCGTGCATGTCGACAGCGGTCCCGGCGCACTGGTCAGACTGTCTTCGGGCTTCTCTTCGACGCTCGATACGAGTTTGAGCGTCCTCTTGGCGCCTGTCATCAAGGACTTGGCGCTGATCGCGGCGAGCCCGCGGATCCGACGATGCTGTGGAGTCGTCATCGATGTTGATCCGGCGGGGCGGCGATTTCTGTTTCCGCGGCGGGGAGTGCACGGTAGTTGCACCCCCGGCGGTCTTGTCGCCATCGGCCTTCGCTTGGTCGACTTGCCGCGGCCGTGATGTTGCCGGCTGCTGCGGCGTGTCGTTGTTGGCGAAGGCGATGAGGCTCTGGATCGCCGCCCTCCAGTCTTCGGCCTTGTCTGCCGCTGGAGGAAAGTCGAGGAGCAGTTGGGCTCTGGCCAGAGCTTCTGCTGGAGAGGAGGGGAGCGGTGGCGAGCGGTGCGAGGAGCGAGATATGCTCGGACTTCTAACAGGGTTAGAAGGAGCAGGATCCCGCCCCGGCGACCGCGCCTTGCTCGTGCCAGGACGTTGGCCTTGAGCGTCCCGCGACCCGCCGGCTTGGCCACGTCCCAGCAAGCGTATGGTACCTCCGGTACCACGTCGCTGCTGGTCCGGCACCTCCTGGGAGGGACGTGGTGCGTGCACGGACGCCGAGGTCTTGGAGTTCGCCCGGTCGTCCGTCCTGTCCTTGGACTTGGCAGCGCCGCGAGTGTCCTCGCCGGCGTCCGCCCCTCCGCCAGCGTCTACCCAACCAACCCTTGGTTCTGGTGGTGGTGGGATCGACGCAGACGGGCCTCCGACCTCCGAAGCCTTCTTTTTCGGAGGCATGTCGATGTAGTCGATGAGGTTGATGAAGTTGCTGAAGCTGCTGAAGGTTGCGCCCGCGTGAGTGCCGGATCAGGTTCGCACAACCTCGACGCTCCCCCTACCTGGCGTGCCAAAGATGTCGGGGAAACTGGTCGCCCACGAACACCTATGGGACCGGAGCCCCTTCTACGGTACGGCAAGGGTGCGGAGGGAGCACGAAGAGCAGATCGAGGGACACACGCGAGCAGTTTACCCAGGTTCGGGCCGCGCGGACGCGTAAAACCCTACTCCTGCCTTGGTTGTATTGAGTTCTTGTGCTCGGGAGCTGGAAGATCTACAGTGCTAGTTACACCGAGCGTAGGAGTGATCGAGTTTCTAGAGTCGAACCCCCTCTACGTTGTGCATGGGCCTCCTTTTATAGCTCAAAGGGGTCGCCGATAGGTGTCAACGTAGAGGAGGGTAAAAATGTAAAATCGGTGGTAGATGGAACAGTGCGTGAACAGTGGTTCGCACCTAACCCTGACGGTGGGGGACAAGGGCATTGAATGCCCGTCGCCGTCACCCCAAAAGCGTCCGCCCGGGCGTCTCCGTTCGCCACGACGGTGGCCTCGTCACCGCGGCTTGCCACCGTGTACCCCAGGCTGCACAGCCATCTGCCACGTGCCGCTGGAAGGGCCCCAGGGCGACGCGTGGCCAGATGAGCTGGAGCGCAGGCACACAGCGTAAGCCTCCCCCGGCAAGCACCTTGCCGGGGTCTCTACCTTGCCGGGCCCGGAAGCTTGTCGCTCTCCGGGTCCTGCCGGGGCGCATGATGCGCCACGATACATCTTCTGAGGTGCCGTTCTTTGGTCTTCCTGGCAAGCTCCCCTTGCCAGGGTCTTGTGCTGGAACGATAACCTTGAGCCTGGTGCGGCCTTCCCGGCAAGCTCCTCTTGCCGGGGTCTTGTTTCTTAACTCGAATACTTTGTTCTTGAATGGCTTCAAAGGGGTCCAGAGTGGGCTTTGGCGGGCGCGTGGTGAGCCAGACCATGGGACGCTGCTACTGCCCATGCACAAGTCGGGATACTAAGGTACCCCTACTTTAGTACACCGACACAAAGACTTGGTGGTGCACGTGCACAAAGGTTCATCTATGCCCACCAATGTCGAATGGGGTGATGCTTCATCTTCTAAGGTATTGGGTCTCGTCAAGGTTGTTGCTTCTCATGATCTCACAATCTATAAAGTCATGCTTGTTGAGTCCCTTGCATTCAATTTACTTTACGTTCGTCAACTTGCACTCATCGGCTTTGCTACCTTCTTTGATATTGATTTTGTGGCCCTCTTGTGGAGCAATACTCTTAAAGTATCCTTTGTTGGGCATGTCGAGAACGGTCTCTATGTGGTCAACTTCTCGGAGCGACCCACTAAGACCGCGACATGCCTAATGGCTAAAGTTGACATGGGATGGCTTTCGCATCGCCGTTTAGCCCACGTCAATATGAGATCTTTGCAAAGTCTTCTCAAGGGGGACCATGTCCATGGACTAATGATACCCCAAAAGTGTAAGGGATCAGTTGTAGCCTCTTTCGATAAGTAAGAGTGTCGAACCCAACGATGATCTAAAGGTAGAATAAATATTCCCTCAAGTTCTATCGACCACCGATACAACTCTACGCACGCTTGACGTTCGCTTTACCTAGAACAAGTATAAAACTAGAAGTACTTTGTAGGTGTAACGGGATAGGTTTGCAAGAATATAAAGAGCACGTAAATATAAACTAGGGGCTGTTTAGATAAAGAAGCAATAAAGTTAGTATAGCGAGTGTGGAAAAGTGGTGATAGGAGTTGTGAAATTGTCCCTAAGCAATTGACTACGTTACGCTAGCAAGTTTTATGTGGGAGAGGCCACTGCTAGATGTCATCCCTGACATGGAATTCTATGCGCTTATGATTGGAACTATTAGCAAGCATCCGCAACTACTAACGTTCATTAAGGTAAAACCCAACCATAGCATTAAGATATATTGGTCCCCCTTCAATCCCGTATGCATCAATTTCTATGCTAGGTTGAAGCTTTTGTCACTCTTGCCCTCCAATATATAGTCCTATCAACATACAACTAACCCTATGGTGTGATCCACGCGCGTGCTCATATGATGGGCACCAAAGGACAGCAACATAACCACAAGCAAATTAAACCAATCATAGCAATTCACCAATTACTGATAGGACAACAAAAATCTACCCGGACATCATAGGATGGCAACACATCATTGGATAATAATATGAAGCATAAAGCACCATGTCCAAGTAGAGGGTACAGCGGGTTGCGGGAGAGTGGACCGCTATAGATAGATGGGGGAAGGTGATGAAGCTGTTGGTGAAGATGACGGAGGTGTTGGTGTAGATCGCTGTCACACGATGATGGCCCCGGTGGCTCTCCGGCGCCACCGAAAGCGAGGGGGAGAGAGCTCCCCTCCTTCTCCTTCTTCCTTAGCCTTCTCCCTAGGTGGGAGAAGGGTTCTCCCTCTGGTCCATGGCCTCCATGGTGGTGGAGGGGCAAGAGCCCCTCCAAGATTGGACCTGTCTCTCTGTCTCTCTCTGTTTCTTCGTTCCCAGATTCTGGACTTTCACCGTTTCTTATATTCCCAGAGATTCGTAACTCCGATTGGGCTGAATTTTGGACACAATCTCTATCCGTATATTAGCTTTCTTGCAACGAAAGAAGGGCACCAACCGCCTTACGGGGTGGCCACGAGGGCCCAGGGTGCGCCTGACCCCCTGGGGCGTGCCCCCTACCTCGTGCCCCCCTAGGGCATCGTCTCACGTTGATTCTTCTTCCCAAAAATCACATATATTCCAAAAAAAATTCTCCGTGCATTTTTATCCCGTTTGGACTCCGTTTGATATGGATATTCTGCGAAACAAAAACAGGCAACAAACGGCAACTGGCACTGGGCACTGGATCAATATGTTAGTCCCAAAAATAGTATAAAAAGTTGCCAAAAGTATGTAAAAGTTGTAGAATATTGGCATGGAACACTAAAAAATTATAGATACTATGGAGACGTATCAGCATCCCCAAGCATAATTCATGCTCGTCCTCGAGTAGGTAAATGATAAAAAAGATAATTTTTGATGTGGAATGCTACCTAGCATAATCTAGATCATTTAATCTAATCATGGCATGAATATCGAGACACGAGTGATTCAAAGCAATAGTCTATCGTTTGACAATAAATAATTTAATACTCGTGCATCCCAACAAACAATCAAGTCTTTCAAAATAGCAATGCTAAAGAACGTTATCCCTACAAAGTCATATAGTCTTTTATGCTCCCTTTTCTCAACACAAGGTACCCCTCATGCCCATCCCGGTGTCAGCCAAGCAATTGTCTTCATACTTAACTTTTTCGAACCTTTTCAACACTTCACGCAATACATGAGCGTGAGCCATGGACGTAGCACTATGGGTGGAATAGAAGGTGGTAGTAGACAAAAGTAGTGAGAGAGTTTCACATCGACTAGGCGTATCAATGGGCTATGGAGATGCCCATCAATAGATATAAATGTGAGTGAGTAGGGATTGCCATGTAACGGATGCACTAGAGCTATAAGTGTATGAAAGCTCGAAGGAAAACTAGTGGGTGTGCATCAACTTGCTTGCTCATGAAGACCTAGGGCAATTAGAGGAAGCCCATTGTTGGAATATACAAGCCAAGTTCTATAATGAAAAATTCTCACTAGTATATGAAAGTGACGAAATAAGAGACTCTCTATCATAAAGATCATGGTGCTACTTTGAAGCACAAGTGTGGAAAAAAGATAGTAGCATTGTCCCCTTTTTTCTTTTCTTTTTCTTTTTTTGGCCTTCCTTTTTTTATTTGGCCTTTATTTTTTTATTATGCCTTTTTTCGGGACAATGCTCTAATATTGATAATCATCACACTTTTATTTACTTACAACTCAATAATACAACTCGATGCTAGAACAAAGTATGACTCTATATGAATGCCTCCGGCGGTGTACCAGGATGTGCAATGATCTAGCATAGCAATGAGATCAAAAAACGGTCAAGCCATGAAAACATCATGCTAGTTGTCTTATGATCATGCAAAGCAATATGACAATGATGGTGCGTGTCATAACAAATGGAACGGTGGAGTTACATGGCAATATATCTCGGAATGGCTATGGAAATGCCATAATAGGTAGGTATGGTGGCTGTTTTGAGGAAGGGTATAAGGTGGTTTGATGCACCGAGGAAAATTGCACGGTACTAGAGTGGCTAGCAAGGTGGAAGGGTGAGAGTGCGTATAATCCATGGACTCAATATTAGTCATAAAGAACTCACATACTTATTGCGAAAAATCTATTAGCCCTCGAAGCAAAAATACAACGACGCATGCTCCTAGGGGGGAGGTTGGTAGGAGTTAACCATCACGCGCCCCCGACCTTCACGCAAACATAAACAATCAAAATACAATGCGCGCCAATTTGGTTACATAGTTAGGAGACCATACCTACATGCTTCGGGAATCACAAACCTTAACACCAATATTTTTATCAAACCACAATCATTCACTAGTACCTCCCACATATTAGCATCTCTATATCGCAAAACTATTGCAAGGAATCAAACATATCATATTCACCGATCTACAAGTTTATGTAGGATTTTATGACTAACCATGTGAATGACCAATTCCTGTCAACTCTCTAAATAGATATAAGTGAAGCTAGAGAGTTTAATTCTTTCTACAAAAGATATGCCCACGCTCTAACAAATATAAGTGAAGCAGAAGAGCATTCTACAAATGGCGGTTTTCTATATGAAGAGAAACAGGCAATCCAAACTTCAAATGATATAAGTGAAGTACATGAAGCGTTCTATAAAGCCGTACTCAAAAGATATAAGTGAAGTGCAAAGTGCATTCTATAAATCAACCAAGGACTATCTCATACTAGCATGGTGCATTTATTAAAAGGAAAAATAAAAAGCACACGATGCTCCAAGAGTTTACACATATCAGGTGAATGAAACGAATCCGAAAACATGCCGATACTTGTTGAAGAAAGATGGGATGCCTTCCGGGGCATCCCCAAGCTTAGACGCTTGAGTATCCTTGAATATTTACTTGGGGTGCCTTGGGCATCCCCAAGCTTGAGCTCTTGCCTCTCCTCTTTCTCCTCACATCGAGACCTCCTCGATCTCTGAACACTTCATCCACACAAAACTTAACCGAACTTTTAGTGACGGGGTTAGTGCATATGATCAATAAAATCCCATCATGTACTGCTCTAACATTATTGTATAATTATGAACAAACATTACCCACTGTATGCTATCACAATTCTATGGGCCCAAGTCAAGGAGGCTTCAACAAGAATTCAAACATGTGCGAATAATGAAGCTATAATATCAATATGTGAAAATAGGACAGTCTGTAGTAATCTGAGCATTAACCATACTTCTATAACTCTACAAATTCTGGCACAATTAGGAAAAAATCAACAATTTGTATGGTAAGACTTTGCAAAAAGTTTCAGATCCTTTCGATGTTCCAGTAAAAAATGTAAAATCACGCACTACAGCAAAAGTTTCTATTTTTTTGCACCGCACAAACCAACAACCAGTTTAATCATCCTAAAGGAAACTCTTGGCACATTATTTTTATAATACAATGGAATTGTACAAGGGGATAATTATTTTTGTTTAAAAGTTTCTGTAATCAAGGTTCACAAAGTTACCATGGGCATGAACAAAGTTCAAGGCTAGCTCCCACTTTAACAATGCTCGCCTTTCTCACTTTTGCTTTTCTTTTTGAAAAAGTTTTAGGTTCCCCTCTTTATTTATTTTGTTTTTAAACTTTATAAAAGTGCACAACAGAAATAAATTACTCTCTAAAACTTCCAGGTTGTCTCCTTGGCAGCGCTTTCTTTAAAGCCATTAATCTAGGCATAAAGTGCTCAAATAACGGATCCACCCGGATCCCAAGGTATATCAAAGCCAATTTTAATTAACAATGATTTATAATTTAGTAGTGAGCACAAAGTAACATATATCATGCAACAACGAAGTCTAACTCTCTTCTTATGCATCGGTATGTCATAAAAGAACAATTCATGCACATATAGTAAAGGCCAATACATAGCATAAACAGTTTCTTGCAATTTTATCGTATTGGAAACATAGAGAGGCAGAGATGTAGTTCCTCTCTCATAATAATTGCAAGTAGGAGCAGCAAGCACATGCATATTATATCTATTAAAATCATCATGTGTAGTAGTAGAACATAACGCATCAATATAATCCTTAATAAGAGCAAACTTCTCTGAAATAGTGTAGTTGGGATAATTCAAAATGATAATAGGACTATCATGTGTGGGTGCGATAGCAACAATTTCATGTTTAACATAAGGGACTATAGCAAGTTCATATCCATAAGCATAATTCATATTGGCAACTTGGCCACAACCATAGCAAGCATCATCAAAGGGGGATATTTCAAAAGAATCAAGGGGGTCATAGAAATTATCATAGCATTCATCCTTCGGTAAGCACGAAGGGAAATTAAACAATGTATGAGTCGAAAAGTTACTCTCATTAGAAGGTGGGTACGGGTAGCTAATCCGCTCTTCCTCCTTTTGTTCTTCGCTCTCCTCCTCATCTTTTTCCTCTAATGAGCTTATAGTGTCATCAATTCCTTCTTCCATTGTTTCCTGCAAAATATTAGTCTCTTCTTGGACAGCGGAGGCCTTCTCAATAAACGCATCAATATTGGCATTGTATTCATAATTCTCATAGCAATATTTCAATATAGCAAAATTTTCAGGCCTATAAACATCATCATCAAAAGCTTCATACCTTTTAAACAGAGATTCAATTTCATAAGCACCCATCACTACAAAAAAAAGACACATCCGTGACATTTTGGGCCGAACGAAAAAAATTCTGTCATACTTACGACACTTCTATGACAATAATTGTGACAAAACCCGGTATCATCATAGATGTGGTGGGGTCCTACTTCTATGACAAAAAATCATAATAGAAAATGGGCTTTTCATCCTGGGCGGGCCGGAGACGCAACTGCATGACATTCTTTGGGCCGTCCATGACGGAAAAACCGTGGTAGAAGCGAGGGCGAGGAAAATATCAGGGTGTTCCCGGTTACGGTGGGTGGTCGGGGCCGAGCGATGCGCGTTTCTCTCGTACACGCACGCGCGTGGGTGCGAGGCGTTGGGCTCTAACTAAACCCAAGCGAGGCGTTGGGCTCTAACTGAACCGGAGCGATTGCACTGCAGGCTACACATTACTGAACTCGAGCGATCAATCGATGGCTGTTAACTGAACCCAATAGAGCGATTCCTTCGCTACTGCGGCTAACCAAAGCCGATCGCTGCTGCCTGTAGATGAACAGTGAGCGTTGCTGGGGTATTCTGGATGAACAGTTCCCTATGGGGGTGGATGAATAGGACCCCGTGGTGTTGCCTCTGGATGAACAGGACCCCGATCGATCGAGCCGGTTGGGGATGGATGAACAGGATCCCGTGGAGGGCAGGATGAACATGACCACGCCGTGGAGGGCTGGATGAACAGTAGACGGTGGAGGGCTGGATGAATAGTAGCCCGTGGAGGAGTGGTTGAACAGGAGCCCATGGAGAGGGCTGGTTGAACAGTAGCCGGTGGACTAGCGCGCGGTGGACGCTGGATGAAAAGGAGCCCGTGGATGAACAGTCGCAGGTGGAGGCTGGAGGAGGTCGACGGTGGATGAACAGTAGTCCATGGAGGCTGGAGGGGGTCGACGGTGGAGATGAACATTATCTCGTGGAGTCCTGTTTTGCGGTACGCCACACCCCTCCCGATGAACAAGACCCCCGTTTCGACCATAGCGCTCCAATGCAAGTCTGTTTCCTCCGTTTTGCAGTACGCCACACCCCTCCCGATCAACGGGACCCCCGTTTCGACTATAGGAGGTCTGTTTCCTCCGTTTTGCGGTACGCCAGACCCCTCCCGATGAACAGGATCCCATTTCGAACCTGGTCGGTCGAACACAAGGCCGTTTCCTCCGTTCTGCGGTACGCCAGGCCTCGTTTCCATCGGCTGTTCCGTCCAAGCCCTCCCGATGAACACGACGACGCATTCCGTTCTGACCCAGCCGGTTGGCTCCCCATGAACACGACGATGATGTTATTTCTCCGTTCCGACCCAACCATGTACACAAACCCTGGCCGTACGTATGCGCGAGTAGGCGTTCGAGACCCTGCCCGTATGTACGTACGTGGCCGTATTTTCTTTCTTGCACACTGGCCATTGTACGTACGTGTACATGCTACATGTGCGCCTCTACTACGACACGTGCGCGCCTCTATGTCGACCAGTATGTACGTACACGTTCGCGACCAAAATGACAACGCTATGTACGCTTCGACCAGGTGGGGCTCGACTGTGAGGCACTTCCTTGCGTGCGAAGATGTAGCTGGTGGGTCCCAGCAGTCAGGGGGGCGAATCGTTTTTTTTACCCGGACGCACTTCCTTGTGTGCGAAGATGTAGCTGCTAGGTCCCAACAGTCAGGGGGGAACGTTTTTTTTGCGGTATACGGTGGCCCGTCCGGTGAATCCCCGCTGTCAGGTGGAGGAATAATTATTCTGTGCGTAATAAGGAGGCACTTCCTTGCTGCTATCGTGGACCCAACTGTCAGCCTCTCCACGTACAGCACTCTTCCGATGGAAGTCGGTCGTTAACCACATTGACCATGCCGCACCGAGAGCACCAAGGCGGTGGACGGTGGCGAGGCCTAGGAAGGGGACGACGCGGAGCCAGGGAAGACGCAGCAGTGGATGCCCATGCGGAGAGGAGTACGAGGGTTCACTGGTTCGGCTGCGGTGTGAGGCTCCCGTGCCGCAGAATAACAGGGGTGTGGGTGAGTAGAGGGATGGCCTGGCCAGCGGTGGGAGTAGTAGGGGGCGGTGAGGCCTCCGCGGCATAGCAGTCGGCCACGGGAGGCAGGAGCATGAGGCACGACCGGCGCTGGTTTGGGCGGCTGGAGCAAGAAGACCTGAGGTTGAAGAAGAACTACGACCGTTGGATGGACATCGTACGGTCAATGGAGCTAGAATCGTGCATATTGACTAAGTTGACAAAGCCCTCCATCCCCGTCAACTTAGTAGGCCCACAAGTCAGCCTCCCACTATACAGGGTCCCAGCTAGCAGGGGGAGTATTCATTTTTTTGTGCGTAATAAAGAGGCACTTCCGGTGGGTCCGAGCTGACAGCGGGGGGAACGTTTTTTTCGCGAAATATGGTGGCCCATCCAGTGGGTCCCAGCTGTCAGGGGGAAAACGTTTTTTCGCCAAATATGGTGGCCTGTCCGATGGGTCCCTGATGTCAGGTGGAGGAATAATTATTTTCCGCGTAATAAGGAGGCACTTCCTTGCGGCTGCCGTGGACCCAGCTTTCAGCCTCTCCATGACAGTACTCTTCCGATGGAAGTCGCTCCTTGACCACGTTGACCAGGCCGCGTCAAGAGCACCAGGGCGGTGGACGACGGCGAGGCCTAGGAAGGAGACGACGTGGAGACGGGGAAGACGCGGTAGTGGATGCCCACGCGGAGAGGAGTACGAGGGTTCACTAGTTTGGTTGCGGTGTGAGGCTGCCGTCACCGCAGAATAACAGGGGGTGTGGGTGAGTAGAGGGATGGCCTGGCCAGCGGTGGGAGTAGTAGGGGGCGGTGAGGCCTCCGCAGCATCGCAGCCGGCCACGGGAGGTAGAGCACGAGGCACGACCGGCGCTGGTTTGGGCGGCTGGAGCAAGAAGACCAGTGGTTGAAGAAGCACGATGGCCGTTGGATGGACATCGTATGGTTATTGGAGCTAGAACCGTGCATATTGACTAAGTTGACAAAGCCCTCCATCCCCGTCAACTTAGTAGGCCCACAGGTCAGCCTCCCACTATACTGGGTCCCAGCTAGTAGGGGGAGTATTCATTTTTTTTGCGTAATAAGGAGGCACTTCCGGTGGGTCCGAGCTGACAGCGGGGGGAACATTTTTTTCGCGAAATACGGTGGCCCGTCCGGTGGGACCCAGCACTCAGGGGGGAAAGATTTTTTCACCAAATACGATGGCCCGTCCGGTGGGTCCCTGCTGTCAGGTGGAGGAATAATTATTTTCCACGTAATAAGGAGGCAGTTCCTTGCGGCTGCCGTGGACCCAGCTGTCAGCCTCTCCACGACAGTACTCTTCCGATGGAAGTTGTTCCTTGACCATGTTGACCAGGCCGCGCCGAGAGCATCAGGGAAGATGCGGCAGTGGATGCCTACGTGGAGAGGAGTACGAGGGTTCACTAGTTCGGCTGCGGTGTGAGGCCGTCGTCGCCGCAGAATAATAGGGGGTGTGGATGAGTAGAGGGATGGCCTGGCCAGCGGTGGGAGTAATAGGGCGGTGAGGCCTTCGCGGCATCGCAGCTGGCCACGGGAGGCAGGAGCACGAGGCACGACCGGCGCTAGTTTGGGCGGCTGGAGCAAGAAGACGAGAGGTTGAAGAAGCACTACGGCCGTTGGATGGACATCATATGGTCAATGGAGCTAGAATCGTGCATATTGACTAAGTTGACAAAGCTCTCCATCCCTGTCAACTAAGTAGGCCCACAAGTCAGCCTCCCACTATATTGGGTCCTAGCTAGCAGGGGGTATTCATTTTTTTTGTGCATAATAAGGAGGCACTTCTGGTGGGTCCGAGCTGACACCGGGGCGAACATTTTTTCGCGAAATACGGTGGCCCGTCCGGTGAGTCCTAGCAGTCAGGGGGGGAACATTTTTTTCGCCAAATACGATGGCCCGTTTGGTGGGTCCCTACTGTCAGGTGGAGGAATAATTATTTTCCGCTTAATAAGGATGCACTTCCTTGAGGCTGCCGTGGACCCAGCTGTTAGCCTCTCCATGACAGTACTCTTCCGATAGAAGTCGTTCCTTGACCATTTTACCACACCGCTCCGAGAGCACCAGTGCGGTGGACGACGGCGAGGCCTAGGAAGGGGACGACGCGGAGTCGGGGAAGACACGGCAATGGATGCCTACGCGGAGAGGAGTACGAGGGTTCACTGGTTCGGCTGCGGTGTGACGCTGCCGTCGCCACAGAATAACAGGGGGTGTGTGTGAGTAGAGGGATGCCCTCGCCAGCGGTGGGAGTAGTAGGGGTTGTGAGCCCTGCACGGGAGGCGGGAGCAGGCGGTCCCGCCAGCGCTGGATTTGGCGGCTGGAGCAAGAAGATCAGAGATTGAAGAAACATGACGGCCATTGGATTTACATCCAACGGTTACGTCTGCTAGAATCGTTTGCTGACGTATATAATTACTAAAAAAATCTTGCATATGCGTCAACTTAATAGGCCCATAAGCCAGACCATTCCCTCTTTTTTTAATAATTTATATATAGCCCATTGCGACTTCTTATGCAATTTATTGCAGTCCGTTTTTTATGTTGGCGAGGGCCAATTTCGCATATTTCTGTGGGTTCCAAACTATTTTCAATACCGAAATGTCGACCCAGATTTAAAGTACTTTGAAGATATATTTAAATTAGGTTAATGCCAAGTGAAATAGGAATCTCAAAATGTGAAAAAAATTCCGAAATTATAAAGTAATTGCCAATTTGTCATCTGTTTTTATATTTACAACCAATTTCATATTACTTTCAAGATTTGCACGCGTCTTGAAAGAGTTGCAGCCCATCAGGGCGTAGAAAAATAAATAGGCGTGGATTGGGTATTCTTCACAAAAAATAAACTGGGCTCATTTTACAGTTTGTTAAAAGTACAACCCATTTTCTAGGTAGGACAACGATTAATAATTTCAACCAACCATTCAAGACAGAATTCAATATAAATTTCCCATATTTTGATGGGATCCAAAATATTTTTATCCCGAAATTTCTAGTCAGATTAAATATAAATTTATATTACGTAAAAATCTAACGAAACATTGCGCGCGCAACAATTAAAAATTAAGATTTTCAAAATCCATAAATAATATTTTATAAACTAATTTCGTGCTTGGTGCATTTTTTTATAGTTACTGCCCAGTTTTTATAATTACATACCATTTATTATTTTTTAAAGCCCATTTTCCTGTTAAGACTAATGCATCCCTCCTAGGAAAGATTTGCAGCCCAGTGGGACGGAGAATAACAATTTGACATTGCGTGGGTATTCCTCAAAAAACGTATAGCTGGGCTAGCCATTTTCATCTTGAAAAAATTTAATATTTGGGTTGGATATCTGTCCTGGGCTAGACGGGCCACAACCCGCCCAGTTAATACCCTGCTCTCCTCTGAACAACAACAAAAACATCACCAAGAAAAACTCTGCAGTGCTCACGCCTCAAAAACACAAATACTGCTCGAGCTGCTTGGTCCCAGCTGTCGACCGCACCTTGTGCAATTCTCTCGTTTATATTGACTACATAGGTTGACAATGGTGTGGAACCATTCGATGTATTGTGCATGATGAAGTATTATTATGGAGGACACGAACCATCTGAACATTTTGTGCAGTTCCACTAGAATCAAGCTGAGCATCCCTGTGGATTTCGTATTTATATGCTGCTAGAAAACAAAGACACATCAGCACACACATGAATATTGGCCCCAGTGTCAACCCACCAACCGGTGGACTAACAAACTGAAAGTACGATAAACAGATTACCATACCCAGATGCCCCATCATTGTTGCTTAGAATGACATTGACAGATTTGGAGTCATGTCCTGGCTTCCTGTACTTGTTTGGGCACTTTTTGCCCAGTGCACTCCACGTGTTGTAGAGTTTCCTATGCTCTCTGCAGACTAGTCATGTCACCAGCGTCTACTAATACTCTGTAAAGCTTCTCAATCATTCCTTGTGTAATGTAGCGCAAATAGTGACTGCTTCTTTCTGCAAAGTGGTAAGACCAACTGGACCCACTAATGTAGCAGTTTCCCTTAGACACATTGGCTCCTTTTGTGCAGTTCTTCTAAAATCAAAGTCGGAATAAAACCGAGCTTTAATTTTGATATCCCTGTAAGCGACAAAAGGTATAAGGGAAACAATTACTGAGAAATAACGGTTGATGACTTGTACTCCCAGAAGAAAAACATGTACTGATCTACCTTATCTTAATGGGAAACAAAGCAAGAGAGTAGCAATTCTCAATCAGTGTGATTCATTCATATTAACTAAGACATTATCTTAACAATGCCTTGTTTAAATTTGTATAAAGAACGACAAAGCAGAAAAGTATCATTCCTAAAACAATGCGACTGATGTATTTTAACTGAGACATTATCTTAACAATACCTTGGTTAAACATGTAGAAAGAAGTACAAAGCAGGATAGTACCATTTGTAAAATACTATAACTGATATATAATAACAGAGACATTATCTGAACAATACATTTCTTAAACATGTACTCCGGCCAATCCCTAACAGAAATGGTACTCCAGCCGATCCCTAACAAGTGTTGCAGTTTTGAACTAAGATTCATTAGTTAATGCTGAGGAAAGTCGGTACTGACCTTTCAAGACCAAGATTTGAAATAACTTGTGAGGAAGACCTCAAAGAGATCTCAACATATATATGGAAATCCGGTCTCATTTTGTGCAGTTCCACCAAAATTAAGCGCAACAAAATGTCGCAATAGCAACAAGTTGAATAGATATCCCTGTTTTAAAGGAGGCAAAAAAGGAATCAATTACTGGCCAATAAAGGAGGATGAAACATGTGGCCACAAAAATGGTAATCCCGCCAATCCCTAACAA
The DNA here is from genome assembly GCA_902687465.1 of Secale cereale. NCBI lineage: Eukaryota > Viridiplantae > Streptophyta > Magnoliopsida > Poales > Poaceae > Secale > Secale cereale. Next base: position 529,723,404 of record LR738711.1, on the reverse strand, counting down.
GTGTTGCAGTTTTGAAATAAGATTCAGTAGTTAATTCTGAGAGTGGCATTGCTTAATTTTACCAGCGGCATTAGATTAACAAAAAGCATAAACAGTTCCAGGGGAGAGTGGGTGCAACAATAACATGTGCTTCCATCTACTAATAAAGGGGGTGATGCAGAGTTTATTTAAAACAGTGCCAATACAAGTAGCACAACATCTCAAAACACATTGCGCGATTATGTGGATGGGACATGGGACATGCGAGCACCATGTGCGTCCACACGTATAAATGGGTGATGCAGAGTATGTAGCCAAGCAGCATATCTGCGTTGGTCCCATATTTGTTCTCTTTGAAACTTTTTCCGATGTGAGGGCAGCAAATCTAGTCATGCACAAACTACCCGACCCCTAGTTTCTTTCCCTTTTCATCAAAGAGTTCGGTTCCTTACAGATGTGTGTACTGGGTTAACCCCTTTTTCCCCTTTTGACCAACAAAGCGGCTGGATAGCTAGTCTATACTACTTTCCCTCCCTCCTTTCCTCATCGAACCACGTCCTAGATTCATGCTCCACCCCATCACACCCTTCTTTCCTCTTTGAACCAAGACCTAGATTCGACTACAGAATCGAAAAAGATCAGCATGTAGCTAGACCAATGATGGTTTCAAAGAAACTTATACCTTAGGGTCGTCGGGATGTGGCAAGGCATGCCGCGGGAGGTCGGATCTGCCCACAATACGTACGGCATCGAGGAAGAAGGGGTCGGTGGCCCTCCCGCACAGGCATTGGGTGAAAGAGAAAAGCGCAGCCGGCAATGGATTGCCTCCCTCGCCGAGGGCGATAGAGTGAACGTTGCACCTCCTCCCCTTCCCAGTGCGACGGGATCCGGACGCCTCCTTCGCCAGCTGTGAGGGGGGTGAGAGTGACAGAGGCCACAACGCAGTCTTGCTTAGATCTGGTAAAGAGGGTGAGAGACAGTGAATATAGCAAACCCTAGGAAAGGAATGGTGAGCTTCCAGACCCTAGCGAACAAGCGCTGAGGCTCCAGCTTATATATATACTGTAGTACGAACTGAGCTGCGGTGCCTTGACTGCACCTGCTTTTGGCTGTATGACAGGTGGGCCAGCCACATTTTGGGCCCACCTGTCACAAACCCAAAGGCAGGTGCACTAAAGTCAATGAAGTTGCGTTCATATAGTACTCGTGTATAAGACTAATATATAGTGGAGTGGTTTTCTTATTCTCTCCATAACAATCATTTTAAATTGTGTAAGTACGAAACGAAACTCTTTATTTAACGTACGAGTGAAGAAAACTACTACTCCCTCTGTTCCTAAATATTTGTCGTTCTAGAGATTTCAGCAAATGACTACATACAAAGCAAAATGAGTGAATCTACACTGTACAAAATGTCTATATACATCCGTATGTGGTAGTCCATTGCAAACCACTTGAAAGACAAATATTTAGGAACGGAGGGAGTACTTCCGATGAACTAACGATCCACGCGTCCTGGTCGCACTTCCTGTCCTTCACGTGCGGTAGACTACAGTCCCTTAAGTGAACAACCACACATGCGCCAAATTATCGGAAACGTGTGAGAGTGTGTACAAATAAAGAATTTTAATTTCAATTATCGGAAAGGTTTGAGAGTATGTACAGTTTGCCCTCACTAATAATTATGGTTTGTTGTGTTCGGCCTAAACTTGGTCAAACTTTACAAAGTTTGACTTCAGTCAAATCTAATATGCGGAGTAAATAAAAATGGAGGGCTATTACGTCCATCCGGGTTTTTAGTCCACACCATTTTTTTAATCAAAGTTAATAGGTGGACAAATAAAATTACAAGGGAGCTGGAGACAAAGTTGTGAGAAGGCTTAGAAATCAATACAAAACTTATGCTCTTAGTACCAACGTCGATCCTTCTTCAAGGAAACATTTGGTTCATAGCCAATTGTGTGATAAAATTGCACCAACGTGAAAGACGACTACGTCTCCAACGCAACCAAGGTGAACTGACGAAGGATATCATCTTGTGGGTAACAAGGGAAGAGCACTGATGGAAGACAACTTGTTTTTCATTGAAAATCGATCAGCTTCACTAGCCGATGCAACCATGAGGCACAACCATGAGCATCGATAGGTCATCATGCTGATGCATCATCCATTTGGCATCAAGTTTGGGTGAGGCACCTATGAAGTTGGACAAATCCTCATTGTGGTATGTTTCTTCTCAGTAGTCAAGCTCGAGGAAGGAAGAACCACGTGGCAGAGGACAGTGAGGCGGAACAACAATGGCCATCCAATTTTGTGTAGTTCCACTAAAATTGAGGAAGACATGCCCGAGTATGAAGATACGCATCGTTGTTTCCAAAAATATAAAAAAGGATATAGTGTTGTTACTTTGTTTTACAAGATAAACAACGACATCTCAATTGTCAATAATAATTATGAAAAGTACACCAACAAATAGAAGCATCATGATTATCTTAATGGGAATTAAACCAGGATACCCAAGAAAAAGAGCATTTCTTTATTTAACCAGTGATAGTATTAGATTAGCAGCAGCAATAGGAGCATATGGACAATGACTGCACAACCACCATGTACTTTTTGTCGAAACAACATGTATACCTCCACCGAGGCATAAATTAGGATAACTTTTCGAATGGCATTTCCTCTATAATAGTAGGTGATGTTGGACCAGCCGACGAACCCTAGCTACTATACATGGGGAGCTGGGGAGTAGTCACATAGAAAAAAACCCGCATGCAGCGACCTGGGGAGCTGGACCAGTACAAGAAGTTATACCTCAGGTGGGCGATATGTCGCTTAGGCGGGCGGGCAGGATCTGCCCACACGACGGCAGCGAACAAGGGTGCGGAGGACCTTCGTCCACGCCAGCGCCGGCTCTGAGAGGACGGTGCACATCGGCTTCCTCCATCGCCGACGGCGTCAACATCAACGTTGCACCTCCTCACCTCCCGCAGCAGACGGGATTCGACCGGATCTATGACCATCGGTGAGGAGACAGATAATGTGGACACTGTCATCCTATTTTGATATGGAGAGGGTGAGAGAGCGGGACGCGAGAAACTCTAACAATCAAGAGGCTATAATGAAGTAAAACAATCTCTCCATAGCAGTGGTTTTAAATAGAATACGCGCGTTCCGAGAAAAAAGAAACGAAAACTGGCGGACAATTTTTTAACGTACCAAGAAAGAAAATTCGGTCAAAAACACGCCCCCGCTTCCAGGTCGCAAGAGTCGTCACGCGCACACACATAGACATAGACATGCATATCCGTGTTTACATAAAATTCAATTTCCATCTCCATCTCCAATCATATTTGTCCAACTAGCACATTATATACGTTGTTAATTATATACGCGGCAATATTAACGTACAACATCTCTTGTTTGCAGGCGTCCGACCGCTCCTGACCAACCCGAACCTTCTTCATCACCCGCGTGTGTTTCCCGCTCGTAACGGTCAGTGCCGCATTCATGCCCGGCCAGAGCGGACGCGACCTCTCACTAGCGCCGGCATTGAAGCGGTGCGCCGGCCGAGAGAGCGTCGCCTGCGCTGCTTCCTGGTGCACGCGACTGCTTCGCGTTCAAAGGTCGCAATAGCCGGCCACAACATGCATATAAAAAGTTCTTGGGAGTCCGTGCTACAGCTAGCTATCCTCCCCCAACTCGTCAATCTCTTCTAGTAGTATTAGTACTCCATGGAGCGATCCATCGACAAGCAGGCGGGAAAGTTATCGTATACTCGGTTTGCGGTGAGTGGCATGCCGAGCGACCGTGTGGGGTTGAGCCGTGGAGGAGGGTGAGACACGAACGTGAAAGACGTGATTTAAACGTTGGTTTTTCTCGATAGTGCGATCCAACGAAATGAAACTTTGGTTTCTCTCCGTTTCCATTTTTTCTCCGGAAAAATGGAAACTTTCCACTCTATTTTCATTTCTATTCCAACGTTGCCCCATTACAACATTCCATCAAATACAAAGGAAAACTAACTCGCATGCTGATGCATCTCAATGATTCACATATCATAGCCAATATTTACTTCACAACTAAAGACAAAAGTTGTGAGAGCGTGTACGAAAGAAAAACTACTGATGGGGCCACTACGACTTAAACCCTAAACCCTAAACATGATTTAATTTCCTGTCCAGGTAGAACCTGTCGAAGGAAAGACAGCTGGCACCCATGGATCATACGATGCTTTTGTGCAGTTCCACTAAAATCGAGCTGAGCAAACCTGATGGCAAAGATATCGAAGAAGTGCGATTAGAATAATAGTACTGGCACTAGTTCATGAGACATAAACTCATCTCAAGTAGAAGCCGGTAGAAGTAGAGAAAGATCGACATGGAGATGGAGCTACGTGGGGAGCTGCGGCAGTGGAGCAAGCCGGCTCCAAAAGGAAGATGGACAACCTGGGACGTCGGGCTGTAGCTAGTAGGGCGGTTGGGACGCGGCATTGGCCCATACCGTGGTGACCCCCGATTTGGACCCACCGACTGTGGATTTTCTCCCTCGCCGATGTCGACCGCGTCTACGCAGAACATTGTTCCCTTCCCCCAGCTACGGGATTAGGCCGGATATGTGACCAGCGGTGTGGCCACCGTCGTTCTATGCTTGTGAAGAGAGCAACCCAAGCAAGCAGGCTTGTAGCTTAGGCTCCTGCTAGTGTATATATAGTGGTTTTCTTTTTCTCTCCATACCAACCATTTTATATTGCGTACGTGTCATTGAAGAGTGAAATGATGGTTCTTCTTCCGACTAACTTACTGTGTGATTTGACTGCTCCTTTAGTGGCCCCTACATGTACTCCCCCTACATGTATGCAATAGTCACATGTACACATGGACGCAAAAACACGTGCGACACCCTAATGCATGCATGTCCGAGCACACGACGGAACACACACAATCACGTTCAAGTGCTCAACCTACACGTGCATGCACACACATACTCAGCCAGGGTGAGCTTGTGACCGTATAAACACCGAAAAAATTATATACTGAGCGCAATGAGCGTATTATGAAGTCCACTGACCGTATTTTTACAAATATGTAGTGACAGACAGTGTATTTATCTCGTTTGAAATTAAACCATATTAATCGGAGAGGAGGCAGTATGGACTAGCATTACTTTGCTATGTCCCATCAACTTGCCGAACGAGGAGAAGCTTGCAGGACGGGAGAAGCTTGCGCACGGTGGCTCGCAGGACAAGGAGAAACTTTTGACTAATGCAAGCAGTCCTTCGCTCAGGCGGTGGACGTGCAACAGTTAATTCGGTGTCGGATTGCTAGAAGCATACACTATACTAGTACTATTATTGTTGCACTTCCCGAAGAGGCAAACAGCCAAGCTCAAAGTTTACTAGTACTAGTACTACTATTATAGTCCAAAGAGGTACTATACTAGTACTACGAACCGGATGGAGGAGCGTCTGCACTCTTATTATATTTTTAAAATGTGATAAAGCAATCTTCAACACATTTGGTTCTCTTCAAGGGTTCTCGCATGTGATAATGGAAGTTGATTGCATGGAACACTCGCCACAATTCTCGCTTAATTCTGGCTCATATCCTGTTACAAATAGGAGCGCTCGGTAATATTTCCGTTTTTTGTTATTCAGCATGTAAACAGGTCAGCAAACCTTACAGCGCATCTTTGTGCGAACCGTGCTTGCTGCACTTTGAATGTGGCCGAGAGCTAGCTTGATGAAACACCTCGCTTCCTACTTCTTTTTTTGCGGGGTACCTCGCTTCCTAGTGACCAGTGTCTTGGATGATTGTCCTAAGAATGCTTATATATGAATAAAGCTCTCTCATTTACTCGCAAAAAAGATTAAGCCATATTAACCGGAAAGGAGGGAGTATGCACTAGCACTACTTGTTGGTGTGTCCCGTCAACTCGCCGAACAAGGAGATGGTTGCAGGACAAGGTGAAGCTCGCTTACGCCTTTTGACTAATGCAACGTACCCTCGCCAAGGCGGTGGACATGCATCAGTTCATTCGGTGTCAGATTGTTCGACTTGAAGAAGAGGCGGAGAGCCAAGCGCAAGGTTTAGTAGTACGAGTAGTACTACTACTAGAACCGCATGGTGGAGCCTCTATACTCTTATTTTTCTTAATCTCTGATAAAGTACACATTTATTCCGGAGAAGTGCGGAAAACGGCAGCCCAATATGTAATGATGATATCGATCAACCATGCTCGAATATATCTTGGCCTCCGTGCGAGCCCGTCTGTGTGTTCTCGCTCCTCGTCTCTCTCAAGGAACGGCGGGTTGGCCATTTTGCCGTCAATTGAGATCGGTTTGCTCACACTCTGGTCCCACATGTCAGTGATATGCCAAGAGGAGGTGCGTTGACCGACTGGCCGTACGTGTACTTGGTTTTGCACCTTCATACTACTCCTCCCTCCGTCACAGTTTATAGGGCGTGCTTCATTATGATGCATTTCTCTCAATGCATTTCCACCACCAGAGAGACTTTAGACGCGTTTGGTTTAATGCTCAATTAATTAGGGCGTGGTAACCGCAATTTTCTCTCGATGTAGTACTACAGAGTGGAGTAAGTGCATGCATGTGTGTACTCGGGGTGGAAGCACTGCATGCATGTGTCAATAATGCTAAACATACAAAGAGTTACACACATTTACACGCTGACTAGGATTTTTTTCTTCCTAACTAACCACCCCCCTGATTTTCATGGGGGTGGGCCCCTTCTCCTCTTAATCTCCAATCAAAACCCACCTGTTTGTAAAGTCCGTGTAAACCTATGTATGTGTAGCAAGATTCTGCATATGTGTACGCATTATTTCCTCTAGTAATAGATGTCGTGCTATAACTACCAATGCTATTTTTCATGCCGATCGCTAGTCGCATTGGTCCCAGAGATTTTCTCTTTTTCTGAAGCGCGCTCTATAAACAGTGACAGATGGAGTAGTATGAGCGTATTGATGGTTGCTTCTTCTGAGCAACTTACAGTGGGAAAGGTGGGGCTTATGATTTGACTCCTCATTACTCACTATTAATGCGGTGCAACGACTGGTCTGAGTCTCTCATGCGGCTGTGCACTACCCCCTTGATTCTTAAATATACTCCGGAGTATTTGTCTTTCTAGAGATTTCAACGAGTGACTACTCAAATATTTGTCTTTTTAGAGATTCAAATGGACTACTACATACAGATGTATATAGACATATTTTAGAGTGTAGATTCACTCATTTTGCTCTATATGTAATCACTTGTTGAAATCTCTAGAAAGACAAATATTTATGAATGGGGGAGTACACATACGAAGCAAAATGAGTGAATCACACTCTAAAATATGCCCATTTGAAATTTGTAAAAAGACAAATATTTAGGAACGAAGGAGTATAAGTTTGTACATGGCGCATGGACCCGGATGCCGAAGAGGCTTCTGGCAATGCTATCAAGCTTCCAGCATTTGTTTACATAATTGACGTACTATACAAATAATTATCCAGCGACATGAAATTGTACAATGGTGTGAGCTTTCAGCTTTTGTTTCGTGTGTCTTGCCATCGATGCTCTTTTAGAAACAATTAAAAACAAACTTCCTTGCTAATCAGAGCTAATATTTACATCACAACTGAAGACAAAGTTCTGAGAAGGTGTTAAATTAAAATTGATCCATGCTTTCATTTGAAGCAACGCCCCCCAGCTCTGTCTAAATCAACAAGGCATGTTTGGAAGAAAAAAAGTAGATGTCTGGAGCATGCAACATTCCGATCATTTTGTGCAGTTCCACTAAAATAGAGCTGAGCGTCCCTGTTCCAAAGATATTAAGTGTGATTATGATAATAGAGGACTGCTGATTAAACAATAAACACACAAATAGAAGTCGGTCACCTTTGCAGTCTCTCTTAAGACTAACTAGTTGGAGAAGATTAGGCTCGGAGTTGGATGAGGAGGATAGAGCAAAACCTATCTCCCTTTGTGCAGTCGCACTGAAATGTAGAGACATTGCCCGTGTGAAATTTTGGTAGAACTGCACAAAACACTCTTAAGAAAAAAGTGATTTGTGCAGTTCACCAAAAGGTCGCAATAGCAATGAGGTGAAATGGATAGCCCTGTTTGCAAAAAAGAGGTAGAAAGGAAACAATTACTGGCCAATAACAGTCGATAACCCATGCGACGACAAAAAAGAAGCATATTCCTTGTCCTAAGGGAAGATAACAACACGGTTGTGTTTGTCTAAAACGGTGTGAGGACGAGATTGCAATATGGAAAGTACGCCGGACGAGCTACATTTTGGGCAAAGAACTATGGAAGATCCACATGCAGCGACGTGGGAAGATGGGCAGTGGAGCAAGGACAGAGGGGATACCTGGAGGTTGTCGGGATGTAACTAGGTGAGCAGCGGCGGGCGGAATCTGCCCATACTGCGGCAGTGAGCAGGTGGCATAGGCCCTACCACGCTGAAGCTTGGTCAGGGAGAATGGCATGTACCCCAGACCGGGACGTGCTGCCTCGGCGCCGTCGAACGGAGAAACGATGCACGTCCTCCCTTTTCGCCGACGGACGGGATGCGACCGGATCAGTGACCAACGGTGAGAGAGAGAGAGAGGCCACCACAACCTTGTGTGAGATACTTTGAAGAGAGACAAACCAGGCAAGCAGACTCCATTGTATATAGTGGAGCGGACTACCTTTTTCTCCATAAAAATCATTTTATATTCTATGTACGTGCCATGGAGCAATATAACTTTATTTAAAAATAACGCGCCAACGCATCAAGTCGAACTTTGTTTTGTGCACGCGTGGTACACGACCTCCATAGGTAAACAACCGCTACACGCGTTCAAATTAGAACGTGGGCTGCCATTTCGTACATAAATGAGCTCCACCGTGTACCCGTGCGGGTGTGGCTGGGCACGAAGTGTGAGGACGTGCATGGTGCACCTATTCTCTTCTTGTATACGTACACCACCTATGTGGGGTTGTGTGAGATAGATACAAACGTAGAGAGTATAGTGTGGGTTCGTGAGAGTTCTTTTGGGGGGGTTTCAATCAAAAAATGTAACATATGCAATGTGTATGAAATAGAGTCCTGGATATATCATATATATAGAGGGGGCGATCCACGAGAAGAGAGTGGAGGTATCATCGACTTGAGGTGTCCATAGAATCGAAGAGAGGGATGATGTGTGTGTGTGTGTGTGCGCGCGCGCGCGCGATCGATGAAGAGTGCCATCGAATTTGTGTGTGCCCACGTCAAAGATATAGAGTGGCTGGCCTACTGGAACGTGAGAGGGGACAGGTGCAGTTTGTCTCTGTGGCATGGATACCTACCTACAGCGCTTGACTATCGGTGTGTGGTGGGGGGAGGGAGGCCTAATCAACTATAGATGTATAATGGCTGGTATATGTGTGGAGGAGGAGAGAGTCCTACCTCATGTATTAAGGGAGATCGATCTACCTCATGTATTAAGGGAAATCGATCAGCATCCATGCATATGTGTAGGAGAGGAATAAGGTTGGGAGAGAGACAGTGCTAGAGTGTTGGAGGGGTGGTAGTGGAGTTGCTTCTAACAAATGGTCGGATAGGCTTGCTAGACAACCGGAGGGCACGCCTGCAATATCAATAAGAGAGGGGATGGCTGCCTGTCTGTGCACATGCATGTGAGAGACGGGTCAGGAGGCATGCATGAATGATGAGGGGGGCGATATGGCTGTGGTAAGCAGACATAACTACATAGGAAGATCAATTGTCCTTTGTCAGAGAAAGGAGAGACATAACTTGTGAGGTACGTCGATCGATGGGGGGATAGTGCTACTTCCTTAGCTTGCGTTGTATTCCCTCGAAGAGGAAAGGGAGATGCAACACAGTAGTGTAAGTATTTCCCTCAGTTTTTGAGAACCAAGGTATCAATCCAGTAGGAGACCACACGCGAGTCCCTCGCACCTACACAAACAAATAAGAACTTCGTAGCCAACGCGATAAGGGGTTGTCAATCCCTTTACGGTCACTTACGGAAGTGAGATCTGATAGATATGATAGTTTATATTTTTGATATTTTGGTTTATAAGAACAAAAAACAAAAGCGATAAAAGTAAAGTAGATGTAGGTTGATATGTTGAGAATAGACCCGGGGGCCATAGTGTTCTCTAGTGGCTTCTCTCATGATAGCGATATTCTACGGCGGGTAAACAAATTACTGTCGAGCAATTGATAGAAAACCAAATAAATTTGAGACTATCTAGGCATGATCATTGTATATAGGCATCACGTCCGAGACAAGTAGACCGACTCCTGCCTGCATCTACTACTATTACTCCACACATCGACCGCTATCCAACATGCATCTAGTGTATTGAGTTCATAAGAACAGAGTAACGCCTTAAGCAAGATGAGATGATGTAGGGGGATAAACTCAAGCAATATGATATAAATCCCATCTTTTTATCCTCGATGGCAACAATACAATACGAGCCTTGCTGCCCCTACTGTCACTGGGAAAGGACACCGCAAGATTGAACCCAAAGCCAAGCAGTTCTCCCATTGCAAGAACTATAAATCTAGTAGGCCAAACCAAACCAATAATTCGAAGAGACTTGCAATAATATTATGAGCACACATAAAAAGTTCAGAGAAGAACCAAATATCTTTCATAGATAATCTTGATCATAAACTCACAATTCATCGGATCTCGACAAACACACCGCAAAAAGAGATTACATCGAATAGATCTCCTCGAAGACCGAGGAGAACTTTGTATTGAGATCCAGAGAGAGAGAAGAAGTCATCTAGATACTAGCTATGGACCCGAAGGTCTGTGGTAAACTACTCACAACTCATGGTGAGGGCGATGATGATGATGATGAAGAACTCCGTGATGGATCCCCCTTCGGTGGAGCTCCGAAACAGGCTCCAAGATGGGATCTCACGGGAACAGAAGGTTACGACTGTGGAATTAGGGTTTTCTCTCTGTTGTCGAAGGTTTCGGGGTACGTAGACTTATATAGGAGGAAGGAGGACACCGGGGGACGCTCGAGGGGCCCACGAGGCAGGGGGCGCGCCCTGGGCAGGGAGCGCACCCACCACCCTCATGGGCGCCTCGATGCTCCCCTGACGTGGTTCTCAAGTTCCCTGTGCGTGATTTTCTCCAAAAATATCTCTCGCGAAGGTTTCATTCCGTTTGGACTCCGTTTGATATTCTTTTTCTGCAAAACCCTGAAACAGGCAAAAAACAGCAATCTAGACTCGGCCTTTGGGTGAGTAGGTTAGTCCCAAAAATTATATAAAAGTGTATGATAAAGCCCATTAAACATCCAAGACTTCATAAAAAATAGCATGGAACAAAAAAAATTATAGATACGTTGGAGACGTATCAAGCATCCCCAAGCTTAATTCCTGCTCGTCCTCGAGTAGGTAAATTATAAAGAATTTTTTTTTGATGTGGAATGCTAACCAATATAGTTTTTCAATGTAATTCTCTTAATTGTGACATGAATGTTCAGATCTGGAAGATTCAAGACAAAAGTCTATATTGACATATGAAATAACGTAACTTCAAGCATACTAACAAAGCAATCATGTCTTCTCAAAATACTATGGCAAAAGAAAGTTATCCCTACAAAATCATATAGTCTGGCTATGCTCCCTCTTCATCACACCAAATATTCATATCATGCACAACCCCAATTTCAGCCAAGCACTTGTTTTCATACTCTATTCTTTCAAACCTTTCAACTTTCACGCAATACATGAGCGTGAGCCATGGACATAGCACTATGGGTGGAATAGAGGTGGTTGTGGAGAAGACAAAAAGAAGGGAGATAGTCTCACATCGACTAGGCGTATCAATGGGCTATGGAGATGCCCATCAATATCAATGTGAGTGAGTAGGGATTGCCATGCAACGGATGCACTAGAGCTAAATATGAATGAAAGCTCAACAAAAAGAAACTAGTGGGTGTGCATCCAATTTGCTTGCTCACGAAGACCTAGGGCATTTGAGGAAACCCATCATTGGAATATACAAGCCAAGTTCTATAACGAAAAATTCCCACTAGTATATGAAAGTGACAAAGCATGAGACTCTCTACAATGAAGAACATGGTGCTACTATGAAGCACAAGTGTGGAAAAAAGATAGTAGCAATTGTCCCTTTTTTTGGGCCTTTCTTTTTTTATTTGGCCTTTCTTTGCGGAGGGGCTTTATAGATTCAGCCTTTCCTCCCATGGGACAATGCTCTAATAATGATGATCATCACACTTTTCATTACAACTTGATATTACAACTCGATACTACAACAAAGTATGACTCTATATGAATTCCTCCGGCGGTGTACCGGTATGTGCAATGAAACAAGAGTGACATGTATTAAAAGTTATGCATGGTGGCTTTGCCACAAATACGATGTCAACTAAATGATCATGCATGGCATCATGACAATATGATACGTGTCATATGAACGGAATGGTGGAAAGTTGCATGGCAATATATCTCGGAATGGCTATGGAAATGCCATGATAGGTAGGTATGGTGGCTGTTTTGAGGAATAATATGGTGGCTATTTTGAGGAAGGATATATAGTGGGTTTATGGCACCGGCGAAATTTGCGCGGTACAAGAGAGGCTAGCTATGGTGGAAGGGTGAGAGTGCGTATAATCCATAGACTCAACATTAGTCATAAGAACTCATATACTTATTGCAAAAATCTACAAGTCATCAAAACAAAGCAATCAACGCATGCTCCTAGGGGGGAGGTTGGTAGTTGTTAACCATCGCGCCCCCCCCCGACCTCCACACAAAGGTTGGCACTTTACAAATACCTCATGCTCTAACTTCGTCACATAGCGGTTCACCATACGTGCATGCTACGAGAATCACTAACCTTAACACAAGTATTTCTCAATTTGATAGTAACTCCACTATCATGATTCTAATATCACTATCCTCATATCTCAAAACAATTATCAAGCATCCAACATCTCATCATATTCAATGCACTTAGTGTGATTTTTTTACTACATTGATGTTGGATGTCTATCATGTGAAGACTAGTTTTTTTTAGCCTAAACACATTAACATGCTGTTTTAATAGACTCTCAAATACATATAAGTGAACGTGAGAGTTCAACAATTTCTACAAAATATAGCCACCACCGTGCTTTAAAAGATATAAGTGAAGCACTAGAGCAAAAACTATTCAACTCAAAAGATATAAGTGAAGCACATAGAGTGTTCTAACAATTCCTAGGCCATATTTAACTCTCTCAAATAGGTGTGTACAGCAAGGATGATTGTGACAAACTAACAAGCAAAGACTCAAATTATACAAGACGCTCCAAGCAAAACACATATCATGTGGCGAATAAAAGTATAGCTCCAAGTATAGTTACCGATGGATGAAGACGAAAGAGGGGATGCCTTCGCGGGGCGTCCCCAAGCTTAGGCTTTTCATTATCCTTGAATTACTTGGGGTGCCATGGGCATCCCCAAACTTAGGCCCTTGCTACTCTTTGTTCCATGGTCCATCAAAGCAATACTCAAAACTTGAAAACTTCACAACACATAACTTAGACAAAAATTCTCGTGAGCTCCGTTAGTATACGAAAGCAAACCACTACTCAAAGGTACTGCAATGAATTCATTCTTTGTTTATATTGGTGTTAAAAATACTGTATTCCAACTTATCTATGGTTCATACCTCGAAATATTACTCATATATGCATTGAAATAAGCAAACAACACACGAAAAACAGAATCTGTCAAAAACAGAATAGTCTGTAGCAATCTGCAGGTTACGCATACTTATGTAACTCCAAAAAATTCAAACTAAATTGCTAAATTTGAGGAATTTGTCTATTAATCATATGAAAAAAGAATCAACTAAATAGCACGCTCCAGTAAAATCTGACAACCACATTAGCAAGCGCTAATGATTCTGTTTTTCACAGCAAGATCACATAAACTTCACACAAGTCTTCCCAAAGGTTCTACTTGGCACGAACACTAAACAAAACATGAAACCACATCTAATCAGAGGCTAGATGCAATATCTATTCACTAACAGCAACAAAAGACAAAAAATATAAAATTGGGTTGCCTCCCAACAAGCGCTATCGTTTTACGCCCCTAGCTAGGCACGATACAAGATAGATCTAGGTATTGCCATCTTAGGAAGGCAAGCCATAGGTGGCTCTCATGATAGATTCATATGGTAATTTGATTTTCTTCCTAGGAAAGTGTTCCATGCGTTTCCTTAACGGAAATTGGAATCTAATATTTTCTTCCTTCATATCAATAATTGCACCAATCGTTCTAAGGAAAGGTCTACCAAGAATAATAGGACATGAAGGATTGCAATCTATATTAAGAACAATGAAATCTACGGGCACATAATTCCTATTGGAAATAATAAGAACATCATTAATTCTTCCCATAGGTTTCTTAATAGTGGAATCCGCAAGATGCAAATTCAAAGAACAATCATCAAGTTTATGGAACCCTAGCAAATCACACAAAGTTTTTGGGATAGTGGAGACACTTGCACCGAAATCACACAAAGCATAGCATTCATGATCTTTTATTTTTATTTTTATAGTAGGCTCCCACTCATCATAAAGCTTTCTAGGGATAGAAACTTCCAACTCAAGTTTTTCTTCATAAGATTGCATCCAAACATCAACTATGTGTTTGGTGAAAGCTTTATTTTGACTATAAGCATGGGGAGAATTCAGCACAGATTGCAACAAGGAAATACAATAAATAAAAGAGCAATTATCATAATTGAATCCCTAGAAATCCAAAGTAGTGGGTTCATCACTATGCAAAGTTTTAATCTCTTCACTCCCACTTTTAGCAATTTTAGCATCAAGATCTAAAAAGTCCGAATCATTGGGACACTTTAAAACGGAATCATCTCCAATCCTATCTTCATCAAAAATTATACTAGAAAAAAAGGATCTAATAGGAGACACATCAATAACTTTCAGATCTTCATCTTTATTTTCATGTTCTTCCGGTTTGGCGGCCATCTTATTGATCAAGGTGGACTGCTTATCCAAAATTTGGGCAATTAAGTTCTCAAGGTGAGCAAACTGAGATTTCAATCCATAAAATTCCTTAGACATATCATCAAGGTCTTTATTCATAAACTCCATAAACTTTTTCTCTTCTTTAAGCTCACTTCTGAAAAAATCATTATGCTCAAATTATATAGTCATAAAATGTCAAACATTGTTTTCAATCTCCTCCAGCCTCTTGAGGTGAGGGTCAACACTAACAAGGAGAGCTATAGTGACAAGCAAGCAATCCAACACACACAAGCAAACAAGAAGCAAGCGAACGATAAACACACGGTTGAAGAAGGGAAAATAAAACGATAAGGGTGAAGTGGGGGAGAGGAAAACGAGAGGTAAATAAATGTAATGCGAAGGATAAGGGTTTGTGATAGGTACTTGGTATATGACTTTTGCGTAAGCCTCCCCGGCAATGGTGCCAGAAATTCTTCTTGCTACTTCTCGAGCTTGTGTTGTATTCCCTCGAAGTGGAAAGGGAGATGCAGCACAGTAGCGTAAGTATTTCCCTCAGTTTTTGAGAACCAAGGTATCAACCCAGTAGGAGACCACGCGCGAGCCCCTTGCACCTGCACAAACAAATAAGAACTTCGTAGCCAACACGACAAGGGGTTGTCAATCCCTTTACGGTCACTTAGGAAAGTGAGATCTGATAGAGATGATAGTTTATATTTTTGGTATTTTGGTTTATAAGAACAGAAAATAAAAGCGATAAAAGTAAAGTACATGTAGATTGATATGTTGAGAATAGACCCGGGGGCCATAGTGTTCTCTAGTGGCTTCTCTCATGATAGCGATATTCTACGGTGGGTAAACAAATTACTGTCGAGCAATTGATAGAAAAGCGAATAATTATGAGACTATCTAGGCATGATTATTGTATATAGGCATCACATCCGAGACATGTAGGCCGACTCCTTCCTGCATCTACTACTATTACTCCACACATCGATCGCTATCCAGCATGCATCTAGTGTATTGAGTTCATAAGAACGGAGTAACGCCTTAAGTAAGATGACATGATGTAGAGGGATAAACTCAAGCAATATGATATAAACCCCATCTTTTTATCCTCGATGGCAACAATACAATACGTGTCTTGCTGCCCCTACTGTCACTAGGAAAGGACACCGCATGATTGAACCCAAAGCCAAGCACTTCTCCCATTGCAAGAACTATAGATCTAGTAGGCCAAACCAAACCAATAATTCGAAGAGACTTGCAAGAATATTATGAGCACAGATAAAAAGTACAGAGAAGAACCAAATATCTTTCATAGATAATCTTGATCATAAACTCACAATTCATTGGATCTCGACAAACACACCGCAAAAAGAGATTACATCAAATAGATCTCCTCGAAGACCGAGGAGAACTTTGTATTGAGATCCAGAGAGAGAGAAGAAGCCATCTAGATACTAGCTATGGACCCGAAGGTCTGTGGTAAACAACTCACAACTCATGGTGAGGGCGATGATGATGATGATGAAGAACTCCGTGATGGATCCCCCTCCGGTGGAGCTCCGGAAAAGGCTCCAAGATGGGATCTCACGGGAACAGAGGGTTACGACTGTGGAATTAGGGTTTTCTCTCTGTTGTCGAAGGTTTCGGGGTACGTAGACTTATATAGGAGGAAGGAGGACACCGGTGGACATTCGAGGGACCCATGAGGCAGGGGGCGCGCCCTGGGCAGGGGGCGCGTCCCCCACCCTCTTGGGTGCCTCGATGCTCCCCTGACGTGGTTCTCAAGTTCCCTGTGCGTGATTTTCTCCAAAAATATCTCTCGCGAAGGTTTCATTCCATTTGGACTCCGTTTGATATTCTTTTTCTGCAAAACCCTGAAACAGGCAAAAAACAGCAATCTGGACTGGGCCTTTGGGTTAGTAGGTTAGTCCCAAAAATGATATAAAAGTGTATGATAAAGCCCATTAAACATGCAAGACTTCATAAATAATAGCATGGAACAATCAAAAACTATAGATACGTTGAAGATGTATCAGATAGTTAAAGTCGACCTAGGTATATGTTGGGAGATCGATCGGTATACATGCATGTGTGTGTCAGAAGCAAATGAGGCACGGGGAGAAGGATAGAGAGAGAGGGATGCATCTAGGAGGTGGTGCAAGAGTCATACTATATCGAGGGGGAGGAGTGTGCGAGTACGAGATCGATGAAAAGAGGGGTGGCAGTGAGGCATGGACGGTGATAAGAGAAGAGGGGAAGCTTGTGTTTTGTGCTAGGCACACCTGGCTAGAGAGGCATATCGATTGATGTGTGCCGTAAAGAAGGAGCCGGGGGCGTACACGCACTGTGGGTGAATGACCTAAAGTGAAAAGATGAATTTGTGCAATGGAGCTAGAGAATGCTGAGGGAGGATGAGAGGGATGGGGACGTCTGCATGCACGAGAGAAAGTTAGCGCTAGCTAGCTACAAAGATAAGAGGATTGTGTGGGTGTAAAAGACGAATAGAGATCATACTTCATTATAAAAAGCGAATTCGGATATTTGAAGAATTTATCATAGTGTTTTAAACCGACGCATGTGTGAATATATATAACGGTGATACACATGGTGTGATTATGAACATGTTATACTACATATAATATATTTTATCTCTACTCTTATAAAAAAATGGAGTTGTTGATGATGGTGCCATCCTGCAATATAGGCCGTCTGATTTATATCTGACGGATAGGAAGGAAACTATGGAAATTTTGAAAAAAGATACCCACACCCCTCTCCATATTTGCAAAGTAGGCCTCCCCTTGATCATGTTGATGTTCTGTGGAACGCATGGGCATCTTGCTAGTACTACGTATAACATATAGAACATTGATCATAATTTGGGCTAATGTGTGGCTTTTGCAGCTCAGGTCTAAATACTTGTCATAATGTAGGGGGCGGGGCACTATACTATGTGTGATAAACACGGTGTACACGTATGGAACATGGTTTAGATTATGAATATATAGTTAGTACAACAAATGTACTATTATTTGGAATCAACATCAAGTGTATTCAAAAAATAGAATTCGATTTCATGTAGTACACATAGTTCATATCTATCTGTATAGTAATCATGTGGTGTGTTATTAAGGTAATACACGAATGATGGTTGAAGTTGGCAACAATCATGATTGTAGATTGTTATTGGAATAGAGAAGCGAGTTCAAATTCAGTTCGAATTGCAGCGGTAGTATAGACATTTGGAATGCACTAAAATGTTGGTATGAGTAGGTTACATGCATTATACACCAAGCGAAAAAAATTAATTAGACATAACATGGATTCATACTACCGAATAGCATTTAATTGCACTAAATTGTTGGTATGAGTAGCTTTAAATAGCATTTTTATAGTAAAACGGGGCAAGGCTCTCTCTTGGTGTGGTGTGAATTGTTTTATTTTTTTCGTTTTATTTTTGGTTGAGGGAAGTGTGAATTCATTTGGTATGTACAAGTACAATATTACACGTTAGGCTTGTCCCTAAAATTCAACCCATGCCTTGTTATATCCCGAAAATTCAGATATCCTGCTCCCAAAACTGGTGCCTTCACAACCCGCGCCTTGCTATCCCAAAATTACAACACGCGCGGAAACTCCCTCCTGCTGCCAAATCCCGACACGCGAAATCCCCCTTCTAACCCTGAACCGAAAGGGCCGCTAGTTCAAATCTGTGGGGGGTACTTTTGTAACACGCCCTACATTTTGCACAAGCGCGTCTCCATCGCCTCCTTTTTGCCATTCGAAATCCCAAGCCGCCATAACCTCTTCGCTCCAGCCGTGAAACCCCACCCTCCTCCGTCCTCCACCTCACCGCTACCCAGCCGGAGCCTCTTCCCCGACGACGTCGTCCACCACAACAGCTCGACGTCCCTCGTCCACCTCCCCGGATGAGGATCCATCGTCCATCTCGTCGTCCCACCGGTTTAGCCGCCCCGTCCTCCACCTCCCCGGATGAGGATCCGTCGTCCATCTCGTCGTCCCACCGGTTCAGCCGCCCCGTCCTCCACCTCCAAGGAGCTGCTCCGACGATCGCCTCGTCTATCGCAGCTGCTCCACCCCCACAGCACCGCCTTAACCTACTCCACCGTAACCACAGCATCCTCACCGACTCCTTGGATGAAGACGTGGCCTACTCGGCACCACCAAAGAGGTTGTACACTCATCGCATCGCACCTTCTCCATAGCTCGACCTCCCGGTGCCGACGGTGCTCCATCCCGCACCCCCATGGAGCTGCTACCTTGAAGCCGGCACCGCGGGCGACATCTCCAAGACGGTTCTCCCCCAATGCAAGGCCCCTTTGGCGGTGGCGTCCATACCAGCCAGATCTGTTGTTGCTGCTCCAGCTCTCGCTCGCTCGCTCGCGCTGTTACTGCTGCTCCGGCTCTCGCTTGATCGCTCGCTCGCTCAGTTGCTGCTGCTCTGGCTGTCGCTCGCTCGCTCGGGCTGCTGCTGCTGCTCCGGCTCTCGCTCGATCGCTCGCGCTGCTCCTGCTGCTCTCCCCCTTGCTCGTGCTACTACTCTGCTCCGATTTAGCTACACTTCCGTCGACTGAATCGACATTTGGATCAGTCGATTTTCAGGGGGTGGGGGGCTCGCCGGAGTTAAGGAAGAACCACCCGCAGCGGGTACGGGGGCTCGCCGGAGAGGTACCCCACTATCTATCTTAGGGTTCAGGGTACAACAAGTTTTAAACTTGAGAGCAGCCACCCATCCTCACAAAGAACACTTTTTAACCTAGCACAGACTCCAGGAAATTTTGCCATAGTGTGAGGTGGTCCATATGTTAATGTGTTCGTTGTACGTAACCAACACCTTGAATCCTCGATACTACTACTATAAGTAGTAGGAGTAGTAGGGTGGCATGGGCCAGAACAAGCATTCACGTCCAGGAGTAAGGCACACGCCACCAGCACGACTTCCATCTGACACCATATTTGTTGGATTCCGTGCTACAACAATCTCTTCAACCTCGTCGTTTCTCTAACTCAACCATCGTGCGTCGGGCGAGGTGGGGGTTTGCCGATAGTCGGTTTCCTCAACTGCGGTCCCACTTGTAAGGCCAACTCCAACGCACGACCCCAAACGGACCTCCGTTTTGCCGTGCGTCGAACGCGCGGACGCATCCCGACCGCGTACATTTTTATTTGAAAACACATACTCCCTCCGTCCCATAATATAAGAACGTTTTTGACACTAATGTAGTGCCAAAAACGTTCTTATATTGTGGGACAGAGGGAGTATCTTTTTTTCATCATTGATTTTTTGGTACATGGAAATACATCACCAAAAGTTTGACTAGAAAAACAAGAACCACAAGAATACATTTTAGAAGATATCCAACTTCCATAACTGCTCCTATAAGTTGGATTAGTGCCTTCTTGATACATTCATTGTTGATCAGCGGAGGCTCGATCCCGCGTGCTTCTTTCTTCTTCAAGTGTAAAGAAGTAGACGTGTCTAGCCTCTATTCTATCAACAAGTGCAGTATTCTCATCTCTAGCGTCTATGCTAGCTAAAAGTACTAGAATATCTTCTAAATTGTGCTCTATCAATATATCGTTGTACTCTTCTTCCCAATACCAAAACTTGCATCCATTCCACACAATAAAATTTTAAGTTAGCACAACTAGTCTAATCCGAGAGCACAACAGAAGATTTGGTCGAGTTCTTCCTCCTTTTGCCGACAAGTGGGACATCCAGCATCCAGGTCGTGTCATGCAAGAAAATAGAGTGGTAGTTGAAGTCACGTGATGTGCATCTTGGGTTAAACTATAAATAGAATCTTACTACTCTTGAGTAACTCCAAAAGCAGCCACCAGAGATCTTTATTGGATTTGCTTTTCATCACCAGCACGTCGAGGTGAAAGATGTGCAGGTTCAGTGGTTCCTCTTGTGTATTCACTGACATGTGGGACCGCATATGAGCAAATAGACGATGGGCTCCGCGCGTCTGCTGGCTGGCTGAGAAGAGAGATTGAGGAGGGCTGAGCACGGTGTAATGCCCCAGATGTAACACTTTCCCTATATGGCAATATATAAGCTTTGGCTTCATCAGTTCCATTCCGGGTCCTTCATCTTTTCGGGTTTTCGTCGTTTTGTCTTGTGCGTGTGTGCATTCATCCACGTCATGTTCTCATGTGCATTGCATTGCATTGTGTTGTCTTTTGCATCCGGTCCCACTCGTTTCTTCCCGTTGTCCGTTTCAAGTTCCGACGCTCTCACACGTGCCCGTGGCTTCCTCGAGACCTTCTTTCGTGTTTGGCCGTGTAACGTTTTTGGATTGGCGTGAGACTTGTCGTGCGATGTTGTTTTGATACGTGTAACCCGCCTGTCAAGTTTCGTCGCGTTTGGAGTTCGTTTGGTACTCCAACGGGTAACCTCGTGGGCTAAAAGTACCTCCTCTTTGAGGCCCAAGACCCCCTCCACAACAGCCCAACAACCCAGCTCAAACCTTCCAATCATCTCGGCTGTTGAATTGTGATCGCGTGGCCGAAAACCGCTCCTCATTTGGAGTCTCCTAGCTCCTTGTGCCTATATAAACGCCCCCCTTGCCATTTTCGTCCAAAACCCTAACCTCCTCCTAGCTCCAGCCGCGCCTCGTTTTCCATGCTGGGCGGACGTGTCCGCCCGCTCCGGACACACCGCCGCCTCCCACCGCGCCGACCTGCAGGCCCGACGCGGGCCCGCCGCTGCCTTCGTTCCGGGCCAGATCCCGCACCCCCGTCGAGTTCACGCCCCGCCGCGCTGTCGCCGGCCGGTGCCACGCCGCGCCGCCGCCCGCCGGAGCCCCGCTGCGCCGGCCTTCGAAGCTCGCCGCCGGACCTCGCCAGCCGCCACCATCCTACAAGCTCGCGCCGCCGCCCCGACTGCAGGACGCCGCCGCAGGGTCCTCACCGACGTCGACCCGCGACCCCAGCTCGCCGGCCTCCTCCGGCGCCGTCGCCGGCCGGGACAACCGAGGTCGCCGCCCCGCCGCGGCCGGCTCGAGCCGCCGTCGCCAGCTCGCGCCCGCGATCCCGATCCAGCGCCTGGAAACCCTAGCGGGCCCCGATCCAGACCCGTTTGACCCGCACGCCCGCGACCCATTGACCGCGCGCCCTCGACCCGTTTGACCAGACCCAACCCGCGTCAGGTTGACACCTCTGTTTTTCTACTAAGTCTTTTAGATTTTTCGTTGTCTGATGCATTTTTGCGATGATGATATCTTTTTGTGTGCATGTCCGTTTTGTGCGTATGATATGTCAAAATGATCGTGGTGACATGTACTATGTTTTGTTCCATTGTGTCATGCATATTTGAGTCCATCTAGATGTCTTAATCTTCATGAGAAGAGTGCTACTTGTTATAAACTGCTGCTATTAGTTGTTTTCATGCCATGTTTGTGATGTGATAACTTGATGCATGTTTATCCAAATGAAGCAAATGATATGTCCAAATGTTCATCATGAGATGCTCTACATGTTGGTTGCTATAGGATGCATGCTAGAATTCATATTGCCATGTTTATCTCCTTTGCAAAAGTGCATGTGGATGTTAGGTTTTTAAACTTGTTACGAGATGCCTAGTTGAGGAGCTCGTTGCTATTGATGTGGTTGTCCCCATGTTGCATGCTTATATGTTTTGGATTCCCCATCATGTGTTCTTTGCTGTGGTGCAAACCTTTTGCCATGTTATGCTTTGAGGTGACTTAAACTTGCTCACAAACATGCCATGATAATATTGCTGTTTTAACACTTAGTGAAATTTCACTAAGTCTGGAATCTGTAATATCCTAATGCTATGTTTGCTTGTTGTTCTAGGCAAATCCAAGTTAGTTTTGGGGTGACTATAGATGATTCCTTGTTGTATATGTTGTTGTCTATCCATTCATGCCCTCACATGCTCATTTGGGTGGCTGTAGCATATTTAACTCTTGCTCCCAAGTTGCTATAAAATATTGCCATCAGGTTTTTAGTGTCATGATCAAAATGTTGTAGCTTGTTGCTATTGTTCCATGCCTCCTATGGAGATGCTCCAATGGAATTGTTTGCTGTAGGATAAGTCTACTTCATGCCCATGCTTCTTGTCACCATGTTAGAGTGTTGTAGAATATATATTTCTTGCTCCGAAGTTGCTATGTGGCTGTTAATTTTAGCTTGACATTGTTTATTGTTTCGGGTGTATCTTTTAGCCCGTTGCTCCGTTTTGAGCAAGTCCTATATGAAACTTGTGTGGTTTTGCATGTAGATTCATAATATCATCTTGTTAACAAGTTTTGTAGTATCTTGCTTGATGCATATTGTCATGTTCCTTGTGTTGTATCTCTGTGTTTCCTATGTTATCTTGCTGTGCATCCTAAGTGTATCTTCAGTGCTTCCTTAGTGCATCAGCCATGCATCCTGTGGTTTGCGCATTGCATCTTGTTTGATTTCGTGCCTCGTGTGTTTTGTGTTGAGTAGAGCCGGAAGCGGAGAACGAGTACGAGAACGAGGTTACTACCGAGGTTGAGAACGAGGAGCCCTCTTTCGATCCCATCGACGACTCAACAGGCAAGATGACCTGACCCAGATATCATTACTATCTTTGCCTATTGCTAGAAGTCTCGCTCTTTAGCTTATTGCCTCGATGCCCATGTTTTCCTGTCAGCCTCCTATTGTAACCATGAATCTGTCTAACCACCCTACCTATGCAAACCTTTGATTGGCTACGTAGGCTTCGCTCAGCCCCTCTTATAGCATTGCTAGTTGCAGGAGAAGATTTGAAGATTCTTGCTTCATGTTGAAGCTTGTTGGGATATCACACTATATAAACTCTTTAATGAAATCATCTATATATTGGTAATGGGTGGAAGGCTGAGCCTCTTGCTCGGTGTTTTGTTCCACTCATGCGGCCCTAGGAACCGTATAAACTGGTGTTATGTTCCTTGATTTTGCGTTCCTCACACGGTTGGGGTTATGGGACCCCCTCGATAAACCGCTTAGCGCTAAGTCTTTTCCAGCAAGTCCCAACATTGGTACTATTTGCCTAAACAACTAAAAACTTGCATAGGGAGTAATTAACCCTCTTCTTAATCAACAACCCCGGGCCAGTGCTCCACATGAGTGTTCGTCCGAACTGGGCAACCTGCGGGGCCACCTTGGGGGAACCCGAGAGCTGGTAAAAACCCGTAGCTTGTCCCATCCGGTCGTGGCCTGAGACGAGATACGCGCTGCTACTATCAGGGTGTCGGCACGCCGGGAGGATTTGCTGGATTAGCCTTACCTTAGTCGGAGTATCTTGAGCACGGGATTCCGAGGATACTTGGGCCTTCCCACCTTGGAGTTGCGACTCCGCGGATCGTGGGCTTGTCATGGGCCAAGTTGGAACACCCCTGCAGGGTTTTGAACTTTCGAAAGCCGTGCCCGCGGTTATGTGACAGATGGGAATTTGTTAATATCCGGTTGTAGAAAACTTGACATCATGTTCAGAACACACTACCAGCGTGAGTACCGTGACGGTCATTTTCCGAAAGGGGTTCGGGAAGTGAACACGGTGGGGTTATGATTGACATGCTTAGTTAGGATCACTTCGTGATCACCTTATCGCTCGTGGCCTTCTCTTTTCGCTCTTATTCACGTAAGCTAGTGCTAGTGCAGCTGCAGCCTTTTATTCTTTCTTCAGCCTTGTTCCACACCCAAGGCTTAGATAGTCGTGTTACCCGGGAACGGGATTGCTGAGTCCTCTGTGGCTCACAGATTATACACCACACCAGATGCAGGTACTCAGGTGATCTATACAGGTGACAGCACAGAGCTATACTGGGAGTACGACGAGGAACGTAGCCGTTACTATGTGCACTATCCCGATGATCAGTAGTGGTTTCTACTAGGGGCGATTCGGACCTGTGGCTTTATGTATGTTTGGTATCTTTCATTTGGATCTTCACCCGTAGACGGGTTGTGATGTTATTTGAATGATGTTTTGCTATGTAATGAATTGTGTGACGTGGCGAGTGTAAGCCAACAATCTCTTTTGTTTTCATCCCCATTTTTACATGAGATGTGCAAAGATACCGAACTTGAGATCATTCCAGAATGGGCTTATACCTTTAAGTCGTGCCTCGACACGTAGGAGGTATAGTCCCATCCTGGGCATTACAAGTTGGTATTCAGAGCCTTCTCCGACCTAGAAGCCCCCACTGATTGATCGAATCGTTGACGGTTGAGTCTAGGCACACACTTAAAATGTTTTGAGTCCTATATATATATATCGGAGAGTAGGATTTCTTTTTCTCCTCATCTCTTTTCACTCTGGTGAGGACTCCTGATGATTACTCTTGCCTCTTCTACTCTCAAAATTGCACAAATTTTTTTAGGAATCTCGCGAGTATTGTTTGGATTGTTCCAATGTCTTTGTGACGAGAACATTGTTCTCGATGCCTCCTGTCATTTAGGGGTTGTGGCAGTGTCCCGGGGAGTTGAGCTCCGAGGTGTTGTCATCACAAATATATCGGGCAGTTCTGGAATACATAAGACGGCCGACATCAAAAACTCTCCTATGCGGTTAGTGGCAAGATAACCCCGACATCACCCAGTACTGGGGAGGTAGTTCGGGAGTATTGCCATAGCTTGTATAGTAGATGCGTTTCGAAGGTCCGAGGTAGACGGTTTCCGGAAATAACTGGCTATGTGTTGAAGGATGGATACAGCTGGATGTAGGATTAGAGTTGAGTGCGCGATGCTTCCCCTGTATCCCCAACACCTGATTGCATAACTGGAAACTTTCGGAAATTAATAGGTGGGTTCATCTAGTAGCTCGTAGGCATTCTTCTAACAAATGCATGATATGGAGTTCGGGGTTCTACATTGAGTGAAGTAGTTTTATGGCCGTTGTTCCGATCGGGAGTTGCATCTTAAAGGGTCCTTGGCTATGCTGATCCGGGGATTGCAAAACCCTTTCGTAACACGTTCCATATGCTTTCAGCACGAATATGTCGAAGGAAGCTTCTATCTTGTATTTGTTCTATCTGCACCTTGTTGTTTTTTTATTTACCTTTTGTCTCCCAAGTGGCTTCTCGTGAATATTGTTGTTACTATTAAACTGTGAATTTCATTCGTTCCTCTTGTTCGAATGATTCTTGTGAAGACTATGTTGCAATTCTAGCCGTTGATTCAGCTTATATCTTCTTTCAATCAAATGGCTAATAGTGGTCATCTCTTTCAGGATGGCTCCTAAAAGGGTTCCCAACGCGAACCCAGAGGGTGAAGAGGTTCCTGATCGTCCTCCTTCCCCTCCTCCTCTGTCTGAGGCCTGGAGAGCAATTATGCAAGTTATGAATGAGAACACCCAGATGCTTATGCAGATGATGCAGCATATTCAAGCAAATCAAGAAAATTAGGGTGCTCATTGGAACCAAGGCAATTTGTTCAACCAACAACACTTTGCTACGCTGAACCAGTTCTTGGCAAATCAACCAAAGGCATTCAGTTACTGCGTGGACCCTCTCGATGCTGAAGACTGGATAACAGATATCAAGAAGCATTTTGAGTGCAGCAACGTAAGGCCCGAGGACTATGTGAAGTTTGTAGCCTTCCAACTCAAGGACCAAGCAGCTGATTGGTGGCAGCAGTACAAAGACTCCAGAGCAGGGCGTGTAATCTCGTGGGATGATTTTTGCAAGGACTTTCGTTCTCACCACATTCCAACAAGTGTCATCGAGGGTATGCGTGAGCAATTCCGCAACCTGAAGCAAGGCTATATGACTGTCTACCAATATAATGTCAAGTTCCAGAACCTTGCCCGCTATGCAAAGCAAGACATCCCAGATGCCAAGAGCAAGATCTATCAGTTCCGTGGTGGTCTGAAGGATGAACTCCAACTTGCTCTCACCTTGTTCGAGCCTGATGAGTTTGATCAATTCTATAATATGGCACTTAAGCAAGAGGCAGCCCAGCTCAAGATGTAAGCTTCCAAAAAGAGGATCAGAGATGCCGTTCACTCCTCCTCTTCTTCTCAAGTGGTCGCAAAGCAACAAAAGTTTTGGCTTCCACCTCCTCTAGTGATCCGAGCTCCCTACAACAACAACAAGAATTCTGGTGGCCGTGGTTTCTCCCACCCACCCAACCCAAGCAATCAGTCAAAGAATCATGTTCAAGCTTCCAAGCCAAGTGCTCCTCATGTCCGTCCTCTCTCAGAAGTGGTTTGCAGCAAGTGCACTCCGAAGGGTCACTATGCTAACAAGTTCCCACACCCAAGGCGCCTTCCGCCTCCTCCACCTGTCAGCACTGCTATTGTCAAGCATAATCCCAAGGCAGCAAGAGTGAATCTGATGAATGCAGCTCAAGCAGAGAATTCTTCAGATGTGATACTTGGTAACCTTCCAGTTAACTCTATTCCTGCAAAAGTGTTGTTTGATTTGGGTGCTTCATGTTCCTTCATGTCATATCCATTTGCATCCAAGCATAATGTTCACTCTGAAGCTTTACCAAGAACTTTGAGTGTTATATCTCCTAGTAAGAGATTGAGTTCTAGTATGGTGGCTCTAAATGTATCTATTCGCATGGGTGATTACCGCTTTCTAGCTTCTCCGGTTATTCTCGGCAATTCCGACATTGATCTTATTCTTGGGATGGATTGGCTTTCTCAGCATGATGCTCACATTGATTGTGCAAATAAGGAAGCCAAGATTACTCATCCTAACGAAGACGTGATTATCTTCGCCTCTCGAGATAACACAATCAGGCTATTCTCTCTCAATGACAAAGGCGAGATTAATGCCATCTCTCAAATTCCAGTGGTCAACGAATACGAAGACGTTTTTCCTGAAGAGCTTCCAGGCATGCATCCGCATCGTCAAGTTGAATTTGTCATTGAACTCGAGCCAGGTACTGAGCCAGCATGCCGGCGTCCGTACAAGCTCTCCCCTGAAGAGTTGAAGGAGTTGAAGAAACAGCTTGATGAACAAGAGCGTATGGGTCTGATCAGGCCTAACACGTCTCCTTGGGGCTGTGGTGTCTTATTTGTCAAGAAGAAGGATGGCACGGAGCGCCTTTGCGTTGATTACCGGCCATTGAACAAGAAGACAATAAAAAACAAGTATCCTCTCCCCAACATCAATGAATTGTTCGAGCAGCTCAAAGGAGCTAAAGTGTTCTCAAAGCTCGATCTCCGAATGGGTTATCACCAAATTCGCATCTGTGAAGAAGATATCCACAAGACTGCCTTCAGAATGAGCTACGGTTCCTATGAATATACAGTCATGTCCTTTGGCCTTGCTAATGCTTCACCTACCTTCTCGAGAATGATGCACTACATTTTCAACCCCTACACCAACGAGTTTGTGCTTGTGTATCTGGATGACATCTTGGTATTCTCCAAGAATGAAGAGGATCATGAAAAGCACCTCCGTCTGGTTCTCGACAGACTCCGTGAACATAAGTTCTATGCCAAGTTCTCCAAGTGCGAATTCTGGCTCGATAAGGTCTGGTATCTGGGTCATATCATCTCCGCTGACGGTATTGCTATGAACCCCGAGAAAGTTGAAGCGATTGTCAACTAGGAACCTCCTCAGAACGTCAAGCAACTCCGAAGCTTCCTTGGTCTTGCTAGCTATTGCAGAAGGTTCGTTGAGAACTTCTCCAAGATTGCCAAGCCTCTCTCCAACTTGCTGCAGAAGAATGTCAAGTAAAACTGGTCTCCGGATTGTGATGTGGCATTCAAAACTCTCAAAGAAAAGCTCATCTCTCCTCCAGTTCTTACTCCTCCAGATGAGTCCAAGCCCTACGAAGTATTCTATGATGCTTCTCTTCAAGGACTTGGTGGTGTGCTAATGCAGGAGAAGAAAATTGTGGCATACACTTCTCGTCAATTGAAGCCAAGTGAGAAGAACTACCCCACACATGATCTCGAGCTAGCAGCTGTGGTACACGCCTTGATTACGTGGAGACATCTTCTGTTGGGTAGAAAAGTCGACATCTTCACCGATCACAAGAGCTTGAAGTACATCTTCACACAACCGAACCTGAACCTTCGCCAGACTCGTTGGGTTGAGATGATCCAAGAGTATGATCCAAGAATCGAATACACACCTGGCAAGGCCAATGTCATTGCAGATGCCTTGAGCAGAATGGCATATTGCAACAGTCTCCTTATCAAGCCGTTCCAGCCTGAGCTTTGTGAAGCATTCAGGAAGCTCAACCTCCAAGTTGTTCCGCAAGGCTTTCTTGCAAATCTTCAAGTTGCTCCTACCTTGGAAGATCAGATTCGTGAGGCCCAACTCAGTGATGCTATGGTGCAGAAAGTGAAACATGGTATTGCAAAGGGTACTCCCAAATACAAGTGCTATCGCGTTGATGAGAGAGATACCTTGTTCTTTGAGGACAGACTTGTGGTTCCCAAGGGTGATCTCAGGAAGCTCATAATGAACGAAGCACATGACTCCCTCCTGTCGACTCATCCTGGAAGTTCCAAGATGTACCAAGACCTCAAGCAATCGTACTGGTGGACTCGCATGAAAAGGGAGATTGCCCAATTCGTGAATGAATGTGATGTCTGCAGAAGAGTGAAGGCAGAGCATCAATGTCCAGCCGGTCTTCTCCAACCTCTTCCTATCCCCGAGTAGAAATTCGACCACATTGAAATGGATTTCATCACTGGCTTTCCTAAGTCCACGAAAGGGAATGATTCTATCCTTGTTGTCATTGACAAGCTTACCAAAGTCGCTCACTTCCTTCCAGTCAAAGAATCCATCAATGCAGCTCAACTGGCAGAGTTGTACACTTCCAGAATTGTGTCCTTACATGGCATTCCTCAAGTTATCTCCTCAGACCATGGAAGTTTGTTCACTTCCAAGTTCTGGGACTCCTTTCAGTCTGCCATGGGCATTAAGATACGTTTCAGCACTGCATTTCACCCTCAGACTAGTGGTCAAGTCGAAAGAGTGAACCAGATTCTAGAAGACATGCTCAGAGCTTGTGTCATATCTTTTGGCATCAAATGGGAAGATTGCCTTCCGTTTGCCGAGTTCTCTTACAACAACAACTTCCAAGAAAGTGCCGACAAAGATCCGTTTGAAATCCTCTATGGCAGAAAGTGCCGTACTCCTCTCAACTGGTCCGAGACTGGTGAACGTCAACTTCTTGGCAATGAATTGATCTCAGAAGCCGAAGAAATGTGCAAAGTCATACGTGAGAATCTCAAGGCCTCTCAGCCGCGTCAGAAGAGCTACTATGACGGCAAGCATCGTGATTTGGCCTTCAACATTGGGGATCATGTCTATCTCCATGTTTCTCCTATGCAAGGCACCCAAAGATTTGGTATCAAAGGAAAGCTTGCTCCTAGATACATGGGCCCTTTCAAGATCCTTGGAAAAAGAGGCAATCTAGCCTATGAACTTGAGCTCCCTTTCAACTTCGCTAATGTTCATGATGTGTTTCACGTGTCTCAACTCCGCAAGTGCTTCAAGACACCTGAACGCACCATTCCGTTTGAGGAGATTGATCTTCAACAAGACATGTCTTACCGAGAGCACCCAGTCGCTATTCTCGAAGAAACCGAGCGCAAGACCCACAACAAGTAAATCAAGTTCTTGAAAGTTAAGTGGTCACACCATACCGATCGAGAAGCTACGTGGGAACGAGAAGATCACCTTCGTTCCAAGTACCCTTCCTTTTCCAGTCCTAGATCTCGGGACGAGATCTTTTCATAGTAGAGGAGAGTTTGTAATGCCCCGGATGTAACACTTTCCTTATATGGCAATATATAAGCTTTGGCTTCATCAGTTCCATTCTGGGTCCTTCGTCTTTTCGAGTTTTCGTCGTTTTGTCGTGTGCATGTGTGCATTCATCCACGTCATGTTGTCATGTGCATTGCATTGCATTGTGTTGTCTTTTGCATCCGGTCCCACTTGCTTATTCCCGTTGTCCGTTTTCAGTTCCGACGCTCTCACACGTGCCCGTGGCTGCCCCGAGACCTTCTTTCGTGTTTGGCCGTGTAACGTTTTCGGATTGGCGTGAGACTTGTCGTGCGATATTGTTTTGATACGTGTAACCCGCCTGTCACGCTTCGTCGCGTTTGGAGTTCGTTTGGTACTCCAACGGGTAACCTCGTGGGCTAAAAGTACCTCCTCTTTGAGGCCCAAGACCCCCTCCACAACAGCCCAACAACCCAGCTCAAACCTTCCCATCATCTCGGCCGTTGAATTGTGATCGCGTGGCCGAAAACCGCTCCTCATTTGGAGTCGCCTAGCTCCTTGTGCCTATATAAACGCCCCCCTTGCCAATTTCGTCCAAAACCCTAGCCTCCTCCTAGCTCCAGCCGCGCCTCGTTTTCCGTGCCGGCGGATGTGTCTGTCCGCGCCGGACACACCGCCGCCTCCCACCGTGCCGGCCCGCAGGCCCGACGCGGGCCCGCCGCTGCCTTCGTTCCGGGCCAGATCCCGCACCCCCGTCGAGTTCGCGCCCCGCCGCGCTGTCGCCGGCCGGAGCCCCGCCGCGCCGCCGCCGGCCGGAGCCCCGTTGCGCCGGCCTTCGAAGCTCCCCGCCGGACCTCGCCAGCCGCCGCCGTCCTACAAGCTCGCACCGCCGCCCCGACTGCAGGACGCCGCCGCAGGGTCCTCGCCGCCATCGACCCGCGACCCCAGCTCGCCGGCCTCCTCCGGCGCCGTCGCCGGCCGGGACAACCGAGGCTGCCGCCCCGCCGCGGCCGGCTCGAGCCGCCGTCGCCAGATCGCGCCCGCGATCCCGATCCAGCGCCTGGAAACCCTAGCGGGCCCCGATCCAGACCCGTTTGACCCGCACGCCCGCGACCCGTTGACCGCGCGCCCGCGACCCGTTTGACCAGACCCAACCCGCGTCAGGTTGACCCCTCTGTTTTTTCTACTAAGTCTTTTAGATTTTTCGTTGTCTGATGCATTTTTGCGATGATGATATCTTTTTGTGTGCATATCCGTTTTGTGCGTATGATATGTCAAAATGCTCGTGGTGACATGTACTATGTTTTGTTCCATTGTGTCATGCATGTTTGAGTCCATCTAGATGTCTTAATCTTCATGAGAAGAGTGCTACTTGTTATAAACTGCTGCTATTAGTTGTTTTCATGCCATGTTTGTGATGTGATAAATTGATGCATTTTTATCCAAATGAAGCAAATGATATGTCCAAATGTTCATCATGAGATGCTCTACATGTTGGTTGCTATAGGATGCATGATAGAATTCATATTGCCATGTTTATCTCCTTTGCAAAAGTGCATGTGGCTGTTAGGTTTTTAAACTTGTTACGAGATGCCTAGTTGAGGAGCTCGTTGCTATTGATGTGGTTGTCCCCATGTTGCATGCTTATATGTTTTAGATTCCCCATCATGTGTTCTTTGCTGTGGTGCAAACCTTTTGCCATGTTATGCTTTGAGGTGACTTAAACTTGCTCACAAACAAGCCATGATAATATTGCTGTTTTAACACTTAGTGAAATTTCACTAAGTCTGGAATCTGTAATATCCTGATGCTATGTTT
Organism: Secale cereale; assembly: GCA_902687465.1. Lineage (NCBI taxonomy): Eukaryota > Viridiplantae > Streptophyta > Magnoliopsida > Poales > Poaceae > Secale > Secale cereale. The sequence goes on along the minus strand of LR738711.1, from coordinate 529,690,872 downwards.
GCTTGTTGTTCTAGGCAAATCCATGTTAGTTTTGGGGTGACTATTGATGATTTCTTGTTGTATATGTTGTTTTCTATCCATTCATGCCCTCACATGCTCATTTGGGTGGCTGTAGCATATTTAACTCTTGCTCCCAAGTTGCTATAAAATATTGCTGTCAGGTTTTTAGTGTCATGATCAAAATGTTGTAGCTAGTTTCTGTTGATCCATGCCTCCTATGGAGATGCTCCAATGGAATTGTTTGTTGTAGGATATGTCTACTTCATGCACATGCTTCTTGTCACCATGTTTGAGTGCTGTAGAATATATATTTCTTGCTCCGAAGTTGCTATGTGGCTGTTAATTTCAGCTTGACATTGTTTATTGTTTCGGGTGTATCTTTTAGCCCGTTGCTCCGTTTTGAGCAAGTCCTATATGAAACTTGTGTGGTTTTGCATGTAGATTCATAATATCATCTTGTTAACATGTTTTGTAGTATCTTGCTTGATGCATATTGTCATGTTCCTTGTGCTGTATCTCTGTGTTTCCTATGTTGTCTTGCTGTGCATCCTAAGTGTATCTTTAGTGCTTCCTTAGTGCATCAGCCATGCATCCTGTGGTTTGCGCATTGCATCTTGTTTGATTTCGTGCCTCGTGTGTTTTGTGTTGAGTAGAGCCGGAAGCCGAGAACGAGTACGAGAACGAGGTTACTACCGAGGTTGAGAACGAGGAGCCCTCTTTCGATCCCATCGACGACTCGACAGGCAAGATGACCTGACCCAGATATCATTACTATCTTTGCCTATTGCTAGAAGTCTCGCTCTTTAGCTTATTGCCTCGATGCCCATGTTTTCCTGTCAGCCTCCTATTGTAACCATGAATCTGTCTAACCACCCTACCTATGCAAACCTTTGATTGGCTACGTAGGCTTCGCTCAGCCCCTCTTATAGCATTGCTAGTTGCAGGAGAAGATTTGAAGAATCTTGCTTCATGTTGAAGCTTGTTGGGATATCACACTATATAAACTCTTTAATGAAATCATCTATATATTGGTAATGGGTGGAAGGCTGAGCCTCTTGCTCGGTGTTTTGTTCCACTCATGACGCCCTAGGAACCGTATAAACCGGTGTTATGTTCCTTGATTTTGCGTTCCTCACACGGTTGGGGTTATGGGACCCCCTCGATAAACCGCTTAGCGCTAAGTCTTTTCCAGCAAGTCCCAACATTGGTACTAGTTGCCTAAACAACTAAAAATTTGCATAGGGAGTAATTAACCCTCTTCTTAATCAACAACCCGGGGCCAGTGCTCCACATGAGTGTTGGTCCGAACTGAGCAACCTGTGGGGCCACCTTGGGGGAACCCGAGGGCTGGTAAAAACCCGTAGCTTGTCCTATCCGGTCGTGGCCTGAGACGAGATACGCGCGGCTACTATCAGGGTGTCGGCACGCCGGGAGGATTTGCTGGATTAGCCTTACCTTAGTCGGAGTATCTTGAGCACGGGATTCCGAGGATACTCGGGCCTTCCCACCTTGGAGTTGCGACTCCGCGGATCGTGGGCTTGTCATGGGCCAAGTTGGAACACCCCTGCAGGGTTTTGAACTTTCGAAAGCCGTGCCCGCGGTTATGTGGCAGATGGGAATTTGTTAATATCCGATTGTAGAAAACTTGACACTATGTTCAGAACACACTACCAGCGTGAGTACCGTGACGGTCATTTTCCGAAAGGGGTTCGGGAAGTGAACACGGTGGGGTTATGATTGACATGCTTAGTTAGGATCACTTCATGATCACCTTATCGCTCGTGGCCTTCTCTTCTCGCTCTTATTCACGTAAGCTAGTGCTAGTGCAGTTGCAGCCTTTTATTCTTTCTTCAGCCTTGTTCCACACCCAAGGCTTAGATAGTCGTGTTACCCGGGAACGGGATTGCTGAGTCCTCTATGGCTCACAGATTCTACACCACACCAGATGCAGGTACTCAGGTGATCTATTTAGGTGACGGCACCGAGCTATACTGGGAGTACGATGAGGAACGTAGCCGTTACTATGTGCACTATCCCGATGATCAGTAGTGGTTTCTACTAGGGGCGACTCGGACCTGTGGCTTTATTTGGATCTTCACCCGTAGACGGGTTGTGATGTTATTTGAATGATGTTTTGCTATGTAATGAATTGTGTGACGTGGCGAGTGTAAGCCAACTATCTCTTTTGTTTGGATCTTCACCCGTAGACGGGTTGTGATGTTATTTGAATGATGTTTTGCTATGTAATGAATTGTGTGACGTGGCGAGTGTAAGCGAACTATCTCTTTTGTTTTCATCCCCGTTTTTACATGAGATGTGCAAAGATACCGAACTTGAGATCATTCCAAAATGGGCTTATACCTTTAAGTCGTGCCTCGACACGTAGGAGGTATAGTCCCATCCTGGGCATTACACACGGACTCCAGGAAATTTGTTCTACGTAACCAGCACCTCAATACAGTGGGATGGCATGGGCCATAACTAGCATTCATGTCTAGCAGTACGACACACGCCACCCACACGAGTCCCATCCGACACCAATTTTCTTGGAGTCCGTGCTACAACCATCTCTTCTCCCTCCTGTTTTCTCAGCCATCGCGCGGTGGGCGGGGTGGGGGTTTGCCGATAGTCGGTTTGCTCAACCGCGGTCCCACTTGTAAGTGAAAATGCAACACAACATGCATTCACCCTTGAGCGGTGTGCCGGACCAAGCGTGTGGGGGTGCGATGCGAACATGGCAGGCTTTTCCTTTTGAACTTGTAACTTGTAAAATTTTGTTCTGCTCCATGGCGCGACTGATAGATAGAAATAACGATTTTCCCTAGAGTAATGAGAAGTTTGGTTCTGGCGTGGTTCATGCATGGAGTACGTAGGAAAATTATGAAATTGATGCGAAAGGTAAGATAATTACTAGCAGTACCATATACTACTACATGGATTTGACAGAAAGATAAAGATACATACGGATCCATCAACAACATCCTCACACCCTAGTGCACCGGGTCACCAACCGACGTGTGAGGAGCAGCGGCGTTGGCGGCAAGCTCAACGTGCTTCTGAACAATGCCGTCCAAGGTTGCCCTGCGGTCCAAGAAGGCCAGCGTCCTATCGTCCTCCTCTTGGATGTAGTAGTCCTTGTGGACGATTTGCGCGTAGACATGGGTGATTATGTCGATGGTGTCTTGCTGTGCCAGGCGCTGCGCGGCTAGCGCGACGTCGAGGTGGACATTCTCCGGCGCGACGGCGGGCAATCGCAGGGCCACCAGTGCATCGAAGAGGTTGTCACCATTGTGACGCCCCAAGACCGATGCTCCAGAAGACTTCCAGCTCTTCCGAGTTTCGCCGTGTGTTTCTTTTGCTTGCTTCATTTTATTTCTGCTTTGCATCATGTCATCATGCCATCATGTCATTAATCTTTTGCATCTCAACTAAATAAATTGTGTGGATCTTCGGTCCATTTAAATCAAGGGAATGCACATGGTGTTTTCTCTTTATAACATATCAAAAGCCTCTCAATATTATTAGGGAGATATATTAAAATATTCCATTGATGTGGAATTAACATAACACACTTGCAAAATACTCCATGCCTTTGTTATCTCAATTCTTGCCCTCCAACTTTGCCCATATTTATTTCATCACTTTCCGGTACTCCACCAAAAATCCTCAACATTATTTGGACCTACCAAACACCCATTTGTTTCTCACACTCATTTGAACTAAATTCAAACGAGTTTGAATTCATACCTTTCGATCATGCCACTTCTATTTTTCTTGGATTACGCTCATTTTTACTAGCCCGGAAAAATTGACCTCATGTGCAAATTCTTTCCCTAACTACCGCTTTCTTTTTCTTCTCTCCTTTTTCTTTTTCTTCTCGGTTTTGTTTTACTTTTCAGAGGAGAGAGAGAGATAGACCATAGACTAAGCCCAGCCGGCAGCCCAGCCGCTGGGCCGGCCCATTAGCCAGCCGCCCTAGCTCCCTTCCTAACCCTAGGCCCGACCTCATCTCCCTGCTCGTCTCCCTCTGCTCGATTCCCTCCGCCGCCAGCCACTTCCCCTCGCTCTATCTCATGCTCACCTCTCCTCCTCCGCGGCGCCCGACCTCCTCCCTCCTCGTGCAAGGCCACCGCTCCGGTCAAGCCCCTCTTCCCCTTCCCGTCGGCCCTGCTTCGCCTCGCCGTGCACCTCGTGGTCGCCGCGTGCCCGCGACCGATCGGAGGTCCACCCGTCGCCGCATCGTCGACCTCCGCGCCTGCGCCACGTGCACCGACCGCCTCTGCCCCGGCCTCCCAGAGCCGCCGCACTGCCCTGCCAAGTACCTGGTCGTGGTGCCCACGAGGCTCCCGCGCCGCCGCCGGTGGCCTCTGCAACCTTCTGGCCAGCCATCTTCGATGCTTCCTCGTCATCCTCGCGCCGTCCCCATGGCCCGAGCCAACCCCGTGTCTCCCCCTCGCCGGGCAGCACCTCCGCTGCTGGCAGGGAGTCGTCGCCCCGCCAACTCCCCACCGGACCTTCTTCCTTCTGCGCCAGATCCAGGTCGTCGTCCATGCCGCCGGTGACAATAGCATCAGCAAGTCCCCTGCTTAACTCGGTTGGATCCAGGCGCCCGGAGTCAACCGCTGCTGGAGTCCCCTGGCTCCTCTGCCTCCGCTACTGGTGCTCGGGACGCCTAGAACCACCATGTCCGGCTATGTCCCTAAGCGGCTACAGGACCCTCTCCGTGTTCAAGTGACGCCAAGATGCAACCATGGAATTTCGCCAAGTGCCGAGACGACGGTGTACGACTACCATCGCCGAGACCCGTGAACATCAATTACCCCGTCTGGTTTGTCGAGATCGGCAAGTCCGAAGACCCCAAGTACATCTACCGACGACCTCGAATCTACCAAAACGAGTGCCACTACCGTCGCCGAGGACCCGCGTACAACTTCCATCATCGTGTACAGCTACTTGCACTACCGTCACGTGAACGCCTACTTCCCTCTCCGAAATGGAACGTGAACGACTACTTCCCTCGACGACTCAAACGCCTCCGAGAACGAGCGCTTCGAAGGTATAACCCCGAGACGATGACCCGAGAACATTTGCATGTGTTGTATGAGATGTTTCCCTTGTGTGCATCGTGCCGATTCGTCTTTTGTCATGCTCCTCGGTTGCCTCGTCGCCAACCCGTGGGAACCCGGTGACGGGATCAACCCACCTTTCTTCTTGCACGACACGCCACCTTTTCTTTTGCACCGGTCTCTCAACGGGTTACCGGAACCGAGATGTTGCGTTGCATCATTTTCGGATCGTTGCCGTGGCACCCTTTCCTTCCACCACGGTGACAAATACTCCTTATCATCTTCATGTCAACTTCTAATAAAAATTGCATAAAACTTGATCATGTCATCCGCATCATGTTAACAACATTAAAATGTGTGCTTTGTTGTTGCTTAAAAATGCTAATTATGACATATGGTGTTTTACCGGAATTGTTGTTGTTATTTCCGGCCTCATTTAAAATGCCTAAATATTGTAGTTTTATTATGCTTCACCTCTTGCCATGTTAACAAACATTTAATCTTGTCTTGTACATAAACGAGAGTCAACTAAATAAATAACTGATGGCTTCTCGCCCCTCGTTGGTTACCCCAAGTGGAAGGTTTGAGATGTAGCATAACGGCAAATTTCCCTTGGCAAAGATACCAAGGATCGAATCCCGTGAGACTCTGAGGGTCGACAAGAAGGTGTCAATAGCGCCAGAAACTTTTGCTTGACAGGACCTGTACACAGATACAAATAACTTTGCTCCCAACGAGTACAGAGAGGTTGTCAATCCCTCCGGCCTTGTTGTTTACAAAGGATCAAACGCAAGAGATAATAGTGATAGGTATGACTGCAACTAGGAAAGAAGAACAGGAAGTAAATAGCGGGTGTGCTCAGTGATGGTAATATGGACCGGGGTCCCATGATGTTAACTAGTGATGTCTCTCTCCCAAAAGACGATAAAACAGCTAAGCGAGGTAAACAAATTACAGCTGGGCAATTGACAGGATTATGTGCGCAAACCAATGCTAATTATGCTGCAAAGAAAGGTAGAGGCTCAAAAGCATGGGCGGTACGCCAAGGCAAGTAGACCGAAATCCATCTGCATCTACTACTAATCATCCACCTTGAGATATCTATCCAGAACATCTCGCTGGTATTAAGTTGCGAGTCCCACCCAAAGTATAAACTCAAAGCAACAGACAACTGCATTAAAAGAACTTTGCGTAAAGTAAACAATCCTTGCACCCGCAAGTACAAGCACCGTTGTTTTCCCCCTTGTGGCAACAGCACATCCCCTAGACTCATGTTTCTGTCACTCAAACTAGTCATCGAGGGGCATGAACCCACAATCAAGCATAACGTTCCCTCTTGGAGTTACTACCCACTACTCGGCCAAAGCAATAAATAGCAACGGAGAACATGCAAGAATTACTCAAGAACATAAATATAAAAGAGGTGAATCAAATATATTACTCACACACAATCTGAACATGATCTCATAATCCATCGGATCCTAGCAAACTAAGCATAGCAACAGCATAAAGATTACATATGTGCCTCGATCATGTAGGGCAGCTCACGAGGTCTAATCGATGAAGAACAAAGAGGGGAGGAGAACATCACATAGCTACTGGTCATGGACGCATGGTCCAAGAGAGACTACTCACAACTCATCCGGGAAGCGTCCATGGTGGTGGAGAAGCTCCCGGTGATGGTTCTCCCCTCCGGCAGGGTGCCGGGAAGAGTTCTCCTGGTGCTCCCGATCTTGGAAGCGCGGCGGCGGCGGAACAGAGATGAGATCGCGAAAAAGGGTTCCGTCCTCGAGGGTTTCGGGACGCGTGCAATATATATGCCAAAGGGGGTCACCAGAGGCGGAGGTGGGGCCCCAGGCGCCCCCCTGGCGCAGCCAGGGGTGGGGCCACGCCGGGTGGCCACCTGGGCCACCCCAGGCTCCCCTCTGGCCCTGCCTTGGTTTTTCTGGAAGCTCCTGATACGCTGATTTTTCCTGTATTTTTCCCGGAATTTTTAGGGCACTTTTAATATGGGGGAAACCTGAAATAGAAAAACAGCAGAAAACAGGAACTGGCACTGTGGTGCACTGAGTTAATAGGTTAGTCCAAATATGATCAAAAGTGTATGGAAGTGCATAAATATTATAGCAATATCACACAAAAGAGGCATGGAGCAAGCAGAAATTATAGATACGTTTTGGACGTATCAATAACATGTGGTGTTTCGTCAATATGAAACTCGTTGCATATTGAGCTCCACTTAACTTGTAGTTTTGTTTGTGCACATTGCCATGCCATGCATAATTAAACCGGACATGCATCATACTTGGATGTGCATCGTATGCCATGTTTATGCTTGTGTGTTTACCGTGTTGTTTGCTTCTTTCCGGTTGCTTCTCTTGTTAGCTTCGGTTTCGTTCCGGAGTTGTGAGGATTCGCTCGACTATGTTGCTTCGACTACTTCATGGATCCGTTCTTCTCCCTCGCGGAATCCCAGGCAAGATGATCATACCCTTGGATACCTTTACTACCATTGCCATGCTTAGTTGTCTCGATGCTATCGTTACATGTCGCGCTACCCATCTTTTATGTCAGCCTCTCCTTGTTGCCATGAAACCTCTAACCTTTGAAACCTTCCTAGCAAAACCACTGTTTGGCTATGTCACCCGCTTGCTCAGCCCGTCTTATAGCGTTGATTAGTTGTAGGTGAAGATGAAGATCATTCCAGGAGGGAACTTGTTGTTGGAATATCACAATATCTATTATTATTATTATTATTAACACACCTATATACTGGGCATGGGTGGAAGGCTTGGCCTTTTGCTCGGTGTTTTGTTCCACTCATGCCACCTTAGGCGCCGATAAACCGGCATTATGTTCCTTGATTTTGCGTTCCTTACACGATGGGTATATGGGGACCCCTTGACACTTCGACTATGAATAAAACTCCTCCAGCAAGGCCCAACATTGGTTTTAATTTGCCTCGTAATAACAACTTAATTAATTAATTAAATTTGCATAGGGGGTCGCGCCCTCGGGATTCTTTTCTACATAGCAGGGGGGCCAGTGCTGATGGTGTTGGTCCTAAATAGAGTCGTGTGCGGCGCCCCCCCTGGAAACATGGGGTTTGGCTGATGTACGCTGTGCTCATCCGAACGTGGCCTGAGACGAGATACGCGCGGCTACTATCAGGGTGTCGGCATGCCGGGAGGTCTTGCTGGACTTGTTTTACCATTGTCGAAATGTCTTGTGTACCGGGATGCCGAGCCTGATCGGATTTCCCTAAGGTAAGGGGTGATGATATTATATTTATCACTTCAGCTAATCGTGAGAGCTTGTGATGGGCTAAGTTGGGACACCCCTGCAGGGTTATGATCTTTCGAAAGCCGTGCCCGCGGTTATGTGGCAGATTGGAATTTGTTAATGTCCGGTTATAGAAAACTTGACAGAGGATCCGAAGTAAAACACACAACTGTGTGAGTAACCGTGACTGTCTCTTTTCACTTTGAGAAGAGAACACGGTGGGGTTATGTTTGACTCGTAGGTATTTCAGGATCTTTAGCGATCACTATTAGTTTGCGACCGTTTGCGTAGATGCTCATCTTATTCTTGTACTCGTAAGTTAGCTACCATATTATGCTTAGCCGCTGCTGCAACCTCACCACTTTACCTCCTCCTACCCATAAAGCTTTGCTAGTCTTGATACCCATGGTTATGGGATTGCGGATTCCTCGTGGCTCATAGATACTACAACACCAGATGCAGGTTTAGCCGAGATTGATGCAGGAGCTGGTTCAAGTACTTCTCTGGGAGCTCGATGAAGAGAGTGGCCGTATGCTTGTGACGTTTTCGACGATCAGTAGTGGTTTCTACTAGGGGCGATTCAGACCTGTGGCTTTATGTTTTTAGGTATCTTTCTTTTGGATCTTCACCCGTAGTTGGTGTTGTGATGTTTTGGATGATGTTTTGCTTATGTAATGAATTGTGTGAAGTGGCGAGTGTAAGCCAACTATCTCCTTTTGCAATTTCATCCCTATTTTTACATGAGTCGTGCAAAGATACCAAACTTGAGATCATTCCAGAATGGGCTTATACCTTTAAGTCGTGCCTCGACACGTAGGAGGTATAGTCCCAGCCTTCTCTGACCTAGAAGCCCCCACTGATTGATCGAATCGTTGACGGTTGAGTCTAGGCACACACTGGAAAATGTTTTGAGTCCTATATATATATATATCGGAGAGTAGGATTTCTTTTATTCCTCATCTCTTTTCACTCTCGTGAGGACTCCTGACGATTACTTTTATCTCTTCTACTCTCAAAAATTCACCAAATTTTTTTTAGGATCACGCGATTATTGTTTGGATTGTTCCGATGTCTTTGGGACGAGAACATTGTTCTTGATGCCTCCTATCATTAGGGGTTGTGGTAGTGTCCCGGGGAGTTGAGCTCCGAGGTGTTGTCGTCACAAATATATTGCATCAGTTCTGGAATAATTAAGACGGCTGACATCGAAAACTCTCCTATGCGGTTAGTGGCAATATAACCCCGACATCACCCAGTACTGGGGATGTAGTTCAGGAGTATTCCCATAGCTTGTATAGTGGATGTGTTTCTAAGGTTAGAGGTAAACGGTTTCCGGAAACAACTGGTTATGTGTTGAAGGATGGATACAGCTGGATGTAGGATTAGAGTTGAGTGCACGATGCTTCCCATGTATCCCCAACACCTGATTGCATAACTGGAAACTTTCGGAAATAAATAGGTGGGTTCATCTAGTAGTTCTAGGCATTCTTCCAACGAGTACATGATATGAAGTTCGGGGTTCTACATTGAGTGAAGTGGTTTTATGGGCGTTGTTCCGATCAGGAGTTGCATCTTAAAGGGTCCTTGGCTATGCTGATTCGGGGATTGCAAAACCCTTTTGTAACACGTTCCATGAGCTTTCAGCACAAATATGTGGAATGAAACTTCTATCTTGTATTTGTTCTATCTGCTCCTTGTTGTTTCATTTACCCTTTTGTTCTCCAAGTGGCTTCTCGACAAGTTGATGTACCTACAGAATTCATTCGTTCAATTCTCCGTTCGAATGATTTTGTGAAGATTGTGCTGCAACATATCTATCCTTTGTTTTGATTTGATTCTGGTATTCGAGTTGCTTCGATGTCAAATGTTGATTCCATACCTTTCCTAATTGGTGTTCTCATATTTCCATGGGAGTGCTAATTCTTCTTGACCATCGAGAGTTTCATGTTAAATTCTTTCAACCGGTGTGCCTTCTCTTCAAGTTATTCCATACTGACGCCGTTGAGAAATTTGACGATTTGTCTGTTTCATTCATCCCAAGTTGTCTTTGTTTCCCCACCCTCCCACCCTTCTTCTTCTCGGAGCAAGAAATTCTCAGATAAAGTATCTATTTTATTCATGTGATATTTCTTCATTCAATTCCTTCAATGTTCTAATCCGGTGAATTATCGTGAAGATGCTCAAGAGCTTCAAGCCCATCATTCTTTTGTTCTCAAATTCTGCCGGTGGATGTAATTCAAGATTTCGTTGTTGATCTTATCCTTTTCCTCTTTTCACAGTGCTTTCTTATTCCGGTGCACCAATTAATCATTCTCCTCTTGCTATTCATATCCGGAGTACTGAAGATTCATAATTCCATTCATGATCCGTTCAAGCTATTCTTAGGATTATCATCTTATTCAAGCCATTTAATTCAACCGGCGCAATATCTCTTAAGCAATCTTTCCCAACGGTGATTTCTTTGAGTGGGCCCTAACCCACAGGTCTTTTTCCCAGGATCTTACCTGACTCTTCTATTTTTTTTCTGGAGTTATACTCAAATTCTTTTCAAAGTGTGACGTAAGAATAGATTACATCAGTCATATACCTTCTCCAAGGTCGCGTTCAATTCTTTTCAGCATTGTTTCAACCTTTTTAATTCTTCATTACGGAGGGCCTATACAATTCATGGTGGTGTATCTCATCGTCTTCTCAGATTTTGGAGACCGGAGAAGAGTTTCTCTTAAATTTTGACCCGTTCTCTTGATGAGTTGTGGTTCTAGCTTCATGCCATCCTCATTATTGTTCCGATTGTGAGGAACTCTTTTTATACCCATCCGAAGCATTTCATGAATTCTTTTCCATTGTGATCCTCCGAAGGCCATCATTTCAGAAGATTTCTTCGTTCTCAGTTTTCAACTTCGTCCTCCAAATATTCTTAATTGATGCCCCTTCGTTCGTCTCCATATTCTTCCCGATGATTAATTCTTTTATATTCACTTTTTTTTCAATTCCTTATGGTGGATTATTCTTTGTCATCACTCCATTTCAATTTGTACGGTGGTTCGTTAAACATTCTTTTATGTGTTATCATGTCATTTCACTCGTTCTTTCCACAATCCTACTGGTGCTTTGTTGAATATTTATCCAAGCTTGTGCGAGATCTCTCTTAATCCTTTCCAATGAGAATAAGTAGTATGCCAAATCCTTTGGTTGTCATGAACGTAAATTGGTGAAGGATATGCATAACATAAATCTTATTCTAGTTTCTTCCAAGAGGTTAATCCCTTCCTTTGGAGTTTGTTCAGAAGGAGTATATCCTTGGTTCTAAGTTGTTCGTCTTGTTCCCCGGTGTTCTAAGCTCTCTCAATTATCTTGTCACGGAGCTCTGTCTGAGTTTATCGCAGGCCTTCAATCTTATTCTTCTCATCTTTCACTTCTCATCCTTTTGTTACCGGAGTTCTCATGGTGGTTCATCATGTTTTAATTCATCTTCGAAGTGTTCATCAAGATTCTTCTTGGAGCTCAAGCATTCTTCATCATGCTTTCGAATTGCAATCCTTTCTACTTTATCTTTTCAGATGGTGTTATGTCATTCTTGACAATTCCTTCATGAATTATGATTCACGACTTATCAAGAATGAGATATTTAAAACCATCTTTTTCCTTGTTGAGGAGATCTTTTCAACCCTTCAATTATTCGTTGGAGTCATCTTGGGTTGTATTTCACCTAAAAGCTTTCCCTGAGAATTGTTGCTAATTATGGTGCTTATAATGACCCAAGTTCTTCATTTATCATTCCGGTTAGATAAGTTTATCGTCTCCTTGTTGATCTAAATCCAATCAAATGTTTCGTAAGTGGCTGGTTGTCACATCTTAATTTTAAGATGTTTTCCATAAGCCCACATCAAGCTTATTCATTTCGTGTTGATTTTTCCATCAACCCCATTCAACCCTTCTTTGTAAGGAGGATTTCCTATTTCATTCGTGGGAGAAGTTGTCATTTTCTTCTCCGTTATTTCTTCCCAACGACCTAGTATATATTCTTTCATTCCGGAGGCATTGTGATGTTGCTCTCTCCAAACCCTCATCTCGTTTTATCGAGATGATGTGTTTTCCTTGTTTGTCCATTTAACCGGAGTATTATGTCCTCTTTTCAAGTACTCTCATCTTTTCATGTTTTGCCTCTCTTTTCAACCGGAGTGCTGTCTGAATCCTTCTTACCCTTGTGCCATTCTTTCAATTGTTTCGGAGGCAATATGTTGTTCATTTCATCAAGTATCATCCTAACTTGGCAAGCTCATGTTAATTCCTTCCATTTTTCAGACGGAGTGCTGTCCAAATTATGTCATTCTTATTCCTTGGCTATACCGTTGCAGTTTCATATTCTTGTGGTTCGTAAGCTCTCGTATAATGTCTTTCAGCCTTCAAGGTTCTCATTATGCTCCTTGTTCCTCTTTTCTAACGGAGTGTTTTCATCTTCGTTCATCTCTGTTGTATTCTTCTTTCAATTTGGTCAACCTCTCAGGTTCGTGGTTTCACTCGTCTGTCAAAGAAGCAACTTTATTTTACCTCTTCCTCTTCCGTTATTACCCGGTGCTATCTCTAGGATCTCGGGTCAAGATCCTCTGTTAGTGTGGGAGAGTTGTGACGCCCCAAGACCGATGCTCCAGAAGACTTCCATCTCTTCCGGGTTTTGCAGTGTCTTTCTTTTGCTTGCTTCATTTTATTTCTGCTTTGCATCATGTCATCATGCCATCATGTCATTAATCTTTTGCATCTCAACTAAATAAATTGTGTGGATCTTCGGTCCATTTAAATCGAGGGAATGCACATGGTGTTTTCTCTCTATAACATATCAAAAGCCTCTCAATATTATTAGGGAGATATATTAAAATATTCCATTGATGTGGAATTAACCATAACACACTTGCAAAATATTCCATGCCTTTGTTATCTCAATTCTTGCCCTCCAACTTTGCCCATATTTATTTCATCACTTTCCGGTACTCCACCAAAAATCCTCAACATTATTTGGACATACCAAACACCCATTTGTTTCTCACACTCATTTGAACTAAATTCAAACGAGTTTGAATTCATACCTTTCGATCATGCCACTTCTATTTTTCTCGGATTACGCTCATTTTTATGAGCCCGGAAAAATTGACCTCATGTGCAAATTCTTTCCCTAACTACCCCTTTCTTTTTCTTCTCTCCTTTTTATTTTTCTTCTCGGTTTTGTTTTACTTTTCAGAGGAGAGAGAGAGATAGACCATAGACTAAGCCCAGCTGCAGCCTTCTCTGCGACCAGCGGGCAGCCCAGCCGCTGGGCCGGCCCATTTGCCAGCCGCCCTAGCTCCCTTCCTAACCCTAGGCCCGACCTCATCTCCCTGCTCGTCTCCCTCTGCTCGATTCCCTCCGCCGCCAGCCACTTCCCCTCACTCGATCTCGCGCTCACCTCTCCTCCTCCGCGGCGCCCGACCTCCTCCCTCCTCGTGCAAGGCCACCGCTCCGGTCAAGACCCTCTTCCCCTTCCCGCCGGCCCTGCTTCGCCTCGCCGTGCCCCTCGTGGTCGCCGTGCGCCCGCGACCGATCGGAGGTCCACCCTTCGCCGCGTCGTCGACCTCCGCGCCTGCGCCTCGTGCACCGGCCGCCTCTGCTCCGGCCTCCCAGAGCCGCCGCACTGCCCTGCCAAGTACCTCGTCGTGGTGCCCACGAGGCTCCCGCGCCGCGCCGGTGGCCTCTGCAACCTTCTGGCCAGCCATCTTCGATGCTTCCTCGTCATCCTCGCGCCGTCCCCATGGCCCGAGCTAACCCCGTGTCTCCCCCTCGCCGGGCAGCACCTCCGCTGCTGGCAGGGAGTCGTCGCCCCACCAAGTCCCCACCGGACCTTCTTCCTTCTGCGCCAGATCCAGGTCGTCGTCCATGCCGCCGACGACAATAGCATCAGCAAGTCCCCTGCTTAGCTCGGTTGGATCCAGGCACCCGGAGTCAACCACTGCTGGAGTCCCCTGGCTCCTCCGCCTCCGCTGCTGGTGCTCGGGACGCCTAGAACCACTAGGTCCGGCTATGTCCCTAAGCGGCTACAGGACCCTCTCCGTGTTCAAGTGACGCCAAGATGCAACCATGGAATTTCGCCAAGTGCCGAGACGACGGTGTACGACTACCATTGCCGAGACCCGTGAACATCAATTACCCCATTGGGTTTGTCGAGATCGGCAAGTTCGAAGACCCCAAGTACATCTACCGACGACCTCAAATCTACCAAAACGAGTACCACTACCGTCGCCGAGGACCCGTGTACAACTTCCGTCATCGTGTACAACTACTTGCACTACCGTCACGTGAACGCCTACTTCCCTCTCCGAAACGGAACGTGAACGACTACTTCCCTCGATGACTCGAACCCCTCCGAGAACGAGCGATTCGAAGGTATAACCCCGAGACGATGACCCGAGAACGTTTGCATGTGTTGTATGAGATGTTTCCCTTGTGTCCATCGTGCCGATTCGTCTTTTGTCATGCTCCTCGGTTGCCTCGTCGCCAACCCGTGGGAACCCGGTGACGGGATCACCCCACCTTTCTTCTTGCACGACACGCCACCTTTTCTTTTGCACCGGTCTCTCAACGGGTTACTGGAACCGAGATGTTGCATTGCATCATTTTCGGATCGTTGCCGTGGCACCCTTTCCTTCCACCATGGTGACAAATACTCCTTATCATCTTCATGTCAACTTCTAATAAAAATTGCATAAAACTTGATCATGTCATCCGCATCATGTTAACAACATTAAAATATGTGCTTTGTTTTTGCTTAAAAATTGCTAATTATGACATATGGGGTTTTACCGGAATTGTTGTTGTTATTTACGGCCTCATTTAAAATGCCTAAATATTGTAGTTTTATTATGCTTCACCTCTTGCCATGTTAACAAACATTTAATCTTGTCTTGTAAATAAACGAGAGTCAACTAAATAAATAACATGTGGTGTTTCGTCAATATGCAACTCGTTGCATATTGAGCTCCACTTAACTTGTAGTTTTGTTTGTGCACATTGCCATGCCATGCATAATTAAACCGGACATGCATCATACTTGGATGTGCATCGTATGCCATGTTTATGCTTGTGTGTTTACCGTGTTGTTTGCTTCTTTCCGGTTGCTTCTCTTGTTAGCTTCGGTTTCATTCCGGAGTTGTGAGGATTCGCTCGACTATGTTGCTTCGACTACTTCATGGATTTGTTCTTCTCCCTCGCGGAATCCCAGGCAAGATGATCATACCCTTGGATACCTTTACTACCATTGCCATGCTTAGTTGTCTCGATGCTATCGTTACATGTCGTGCTACCCATCTTTTATGTCAGCCTCTCCTTGTTGCCATGAAACCTCTAACCTTTGAAACCTTCCTAGCAAAACCACTGTTTGGCTATGTTACCCGCTTGCTCAGCCCCTCTTATAGCGTTGATTAGTTGCAGGTGAAGATGAAGATCGTTCCAGGAGGGAACTTGTTGTTGGAATATCACAATATCTATTATTATTATTATTAACACACCTATATACTGGGCATGGGTGGAAGGCTTGGCCTTTTGCTTGGTGTTTTGTTCCACTCATGCCACCTTAGGCGCCGATAAACCGGCATTATGTTCCTTGATTTTGCGTTCCTTACACGATGGGTATATGGGGACCCCTTGACACTTCGACTTTGAATAAAACTCCTCCAGCAAGGGCCAACATTGGTTTTAATTTGCCTCATAATAACAACTTAATTAATTAATTAAATTTTCATAGGGGGTCGCGCCCTCGGGATTCTTTTCTACATAGCAGGGGGGCCAGTGCTGATGGTGTTGGTCCCAAATAGAGTCGTCTGCGGCGCCCCCCTTGGAAACTTGGGGTTTGGCTGCTGTACGCTGTGCTCATCCGGACGTGGCCTGAGACGAGATACTCGCGGCTACTATCAAGGTGTCGGCACACCGGGAGGTCTTGCTGGACTTGGTTTACCATTGTTGAAATGTCTTGTGCACCGGGATGCCGAGCCTGATCGGATTTCCCTAAGATAAGGGGTGATGATATTATATTTATCACTTCAGCTAATCGTGAGAGCTTGTGATGGGCTAAGTTGGGACACCCCTGCAGGGTTATGATCTTTTGAAAGCCGTGCCCACGGTTATGTGGCATATTGGAATTTGTTAATGTCCGGTTGTAGAAAACTTGACAGAGGATCCGAAGTAAAACACACAACTGTGTGAGTAACCGTGACTGTCTCTTTTCACTTTGAGAAGATAACACGGTGGGGTTATGTTTGACTCGTAGGTAGTTCAGGATCTTTAGCGATCACTACTAGTTTGCGACCGTTTGTGTAGATGCTCATCTTATTCTTGTACTCGTAAGTTAGCTACCATATTATGCTTAGTCGCTGCTGCAACCTCACCACTTTACCTCCTCCTACCCATAAAGCTTTGCTAGTCTTGATACCCATGGTTATGGGATTGCTGAGTCCTCGTGGCTCACAGATACTACAACACCAGATGCAGGTTCAGCCGAGATTGATGCAGGAGCTGGTTCAAGCACTTCTCTGGGAGCTCGATGAAGAGAGTGGTCGTATGCTTGTGACGTTTTCGACGATCAGTAGTGGGTTCTACTAGGGGCGATTCAGACCTGTGGCTTTATGTTTTTTTGGTATCTTTCTTTTGGATCTTCACCCGTAGTCGGGTTGTGATGTTTTGGATGATGTTTTGCTTATGTAATGAATTGTGTGAAGTGTCGAGTGTAAGCCAACTATCTCCTTTTGCAATTTCATCCCTATTTTTACATGATTCGTGCAAAGATACCAAACTTGAGATCATTCCAGAATGGGCTTATACCTTTAAGTCGTGCCTCGACACGTAGGAGGTATAGTGCCATCCTGGGCATTACAACCATAGAGGACATTGAGTGTGGCAGGCATCGCAGAGCCTGGCCGCGTGGGCTGGAGGCGTACGTCAAGGTCGACGACGGTGAACTTGTCGATGAAGCTGATGAGGACCTCATCGAATAAGGAGACGAAGTTGTCGTCCAAGCGCCCCCTCGCCCTGGCGGCCTCAAGCACTACCTGGAGACGTTCCTCGGTGCCGGGCAGCAGACCGGCATCATGGACCATCTGGCACAGCCGGCTGATGCTCGCGCTCATCGCCTCCATGGGTCTAGCTTCTAGTCAACTGATCTTGCGATTGGAGCGATCACTCTTACCCTTCGGTGCGTACGTGCGTAGGATTTTGTAGATTGGACTAGAGGGAGCCTTTATATGAGAAGTGCAGACTGCGTTGAATTCACGTGCGTGTTGGCCGTCTACTCCTCGCCCCTCTACTGCACCTGCCTTTGGCTGTATGACAGGTTCGCCAGCCACCCGTTGGGCCCACGTGTCATACACCCAAAGGAAGGTGCAGTAAGTCAATGAAGCCGCGTTCCCCTCCGTGCCCGTGCATGCTTTCAATGACTTGAGACTACCAAACATCACATGAAGTGGTTAGTTAATTGCATGTAATCCTATTAAGTAGCAAAAAGACATTAAGTTATATCGCCGATAGGAATAACACAATACACCATGTATTTATTTACAGAGGGAGTAGTACATTTTTTGTGACATGCATTACTAGATATTGCTAGTCAAATACTAAATCTAGATGGACGTGGTAGTACTACTAAATCCAGACGATGGTGCTCGTACTAGTAGTAGTAGTACTACTACCAATGTAGTAGCACTGTACTACCCGTTGGTCAAATTATTACGTGCTGCTCCTCACAGTGAAGTGACAAGACCGTACGCCAGAGATGACACCTGAGTATAGGCGCCGTGTTCGGCATACCATAGTCAGCCTCACCGTCTACAATCACTATCATCATGGCTGTAGACCTAGCCTGCTTACAACTAGCCGTGTTCGACATAATTTCCCGTGCGTAGATGCTCGTGCATTGCACGGAACACAAAGATTGGGGGGTGGACGGCGTCGGCAGCGGCCATCGCGCCAGATTTTTCCATGACCTTCTAGATGTGATGGGGAGGAGATAAGGCTGATTGTGAGAGACAAGGAGTTGTTTATAAATAGCGAACAAGTGCGGGCATCTTTTTGCAAAACTAGAGAAGTTTGGTTTGTATGCGTCAGATCTAGATCCAACGGCTATTGGTGAAAGACGGCAGGCACAACATCATCACCAACTCAGGACCTGTTTGATTTGCAAGATTTTGAAAACGCAGGAATAGGACACAACAATATTACAAGTTTCAAACTGATATTACAACTGTTATGAGTAATGCTGCACCTACGAAGGGGGAATTACTAGGAAGTTTACATAAGAACATTCGTTACTTTAGGTGGATGCAGCATTGTCGTACAAACTAAAATCCACCGCCCTGACAAGTCACTAATGGGCAAATGACTTTTCAAGTCTCTAGCCACTTGATGTTTCATAACCAAATTCAGCTTCTGCGAAGACTTTGTCATTTAGGCTTAGACGCTTGCGGTGATCAGCACGCCATTCATTGTTGCGCCAGAGAATGCCAAACCTCATTACCCTGAGCACACTTTCCTCCAGAACAAAGAACCTGGCCAATTTAATGTCAGATGTGCTACCTCGATACTCAATCAAATCAATTTCTGTAAGATGGAGATCAAGGCATTCGATGAGATTGTTATAGTGCAGCACTTTTTTCACTTTCGAGTCTTTTTTAATTTGCAAAAGAAGAGAACATATTAGAGTAGTTGGATGTATAAGATTGCCGTGTCATCAAGAGGTACCAATATCATTCGCTCATACGATAGGGTTGGCTAGCTAGTGATATTTTTCACACACACTCTCTCTCTCTCTTTCTCTTTCCTCTCATTTACCTAGGAGTACGTGAAGAGCTTGGGCATTTGTTGCCTTCCACTATGTGGCCGATGCCATATTTCACAAAAGTATGCCACATAATACGCATCGATGTGAAATCAAGAGATTTTGGCACCGCTCTCGCAATGTGAGAGAGTTGGCACCGTTGTGCACACCGACCCACATGTATAAACAAATCAATCAAACCAACTACACCAGCCTCTCACTCTCCCAAACAAGTGTTTTTTTATTGCCTCAGTCCTCAATGCGTCCTCAATTTACTAGCGTGTGGGGTGCTACCCCGAGTGGTTACAACTTTGCTTACTTCACCGCGTGTCAGAAGGGCCTCTAGTTTACTTATTTTCACCCACTTCCACATGGACCAGCACACAAAGGTACAGAAAACGAGCTGACAAGGCAGCATGTGGACTGGTTGACCGGTCAACTAAACAATATACGGAGCTATACGCTGACAAAGTGAGTGTATAATCCGTCAGTATAGAGTGTTTGTGTGAGAGGGGAGGCCCGTGAGAGATAGCAGAGAGAGAGAGAAAGAGCTACTCCCTTCGTTAGATAATGTTGTTCCAGCATTTCTTTAAAAGTCTAACTTTTGAAACTTTGACCAAGTTTATAAAGAAATTACTTATATCTACAATACCAAAGAGAAATGATAGTATGTAGTAAGTACATGTTGTGATGAATCTTATGATCTTTCCAGATGTAAATGTTTTTCTCCACATATACCTGGTCAAACATTTCTGAGGTTTGACTTTTCAAAACATCCATATGCTTATGGACGTGAGAGAGTCCCTAACTAGAGAGAGAGAGAGAGTGAAATAGAAAGAATGAGTGAAAAAGTGTGTGTGCGTGTGTGAAAGAGACATGGACAACACTCGATAAAAGTCGAGAAAAAATGTGTGTGTCTTATGCAAACATATGACACATGCATCTTCGACTACAGAAGCAAGGTGAGGAGATAGTATGTGGTTGTTTGCAACCAAGAGAGCAAGACCCCTAGCACGTGGCCAAGAGGGGTCTGACAAACAAGGGAGAGAGGTCGAGAGAGACGTACGGAGAAAATGCAGACATGGGGAGGAGAGAGTGTATGTTTGTCATAGAGAGATCCCCTGGAGATCGTGATGGGACTACATGGGTGGGAGATCGAGTGACAAGGTGTGCGCGCGACAAAAGATACCCCGAGAGATATTGAGATAGACGTATGGATGGAAGGAGACAATACGTGTGTTCCTGATGGCTAGTGAGAGATAATCATACTTAGGGGGGGAGTGCTTGCGCCTGTGATGGAGTGAAGGATTATGGTACTTATTAGGGGGTGCGTGTCACTGATGGTCCTTGAACCCCTCGTTGGTTACCCCAAGTGGAAGGTGTAAGATGCAGTAAGTAGAAGTGTTTTCCCTTAGAAAAGATGCCAAGGATCGAATCCCCAGAGACTCCTAGGTTCAACAAGTAGGTGTCAATTGCTACGGCGCCAGATTAGTAGCAATCAACGTGGACCTGCACACAGATACAAATAACTTTGCTCCCAACGAGTGCAGAGAGGTTGTCAATCCCTCCGGCCTTGTAGTTCATAAAGGGTTAAAAGCAATGATAGTAGTGATAGATAGTGTTTTGCAATAGTAAGTAATAACGGAAAGTAAATAGCGGATGTGATCAATGATGGTAATATGGACCGGAGTCTCATGATGTTCACTAGTGATGTCTCTCTCCCAAAAGACGATAAAACAGCTATGTGAGGTAAACAAATTACAGCTGGGCAATTGACAGGACCACGAACGCAAACCAATGCTGACTACATTGCAAGAAAGGTTGAGGTTCAAAGCATGGGTGGTACGCCAAAGTAAGTAGACCGAAATCCATCAATGCCTACTACTAATCATCCACCTTGAGATATCTATCCAGAACATCTCGCTGGTATTAAGTTGCGAGTCCCACCCATAGTGTAAACTCAATGCAACAGACAACTGCATTAAAAGAACTTTGCGTAAAGTAAACAATCCTTGCACCCGCGGGCACAAGCACCGTTGTTTTCCCCCTTGTGGCAACAGCACATCCCCTAGACTCATGTTTCTGTCACTCAAGCTAGTCATCGAGGGGCATGAACCCACAATCGAGCATAACGTTCCCTCTGTAATGCCCCGGATGTAATACTTTCCCTTTTGGGCATATAATATATCTCCGGCTTCATCTATTTCCATTTCGGGTTCTTTGTCTTTCGGGTTTTCGTCGTTTTGTTGTGTGCGTGTGTGGCATTCATTCATATCATGTAGACATGTGCATCGCATTGCATTTGTGTTGTCGGTTGCATCCGGTTCCGCGTGTTCCTTCCCGTTGTCCGTTTCGCGTTCCGGAGCTCCCTCACGTGTCCGTGGCGTCCCGTAGGCCTACTTTGTTGTTTGTCCGTGTAACGTTACCGGTGTAGCGCGAGACTTGTCGTGTGTTGTTGTTTTGTTGTGTGTAACCCGCCTCTCAAATCTCGTCGTGTTTGGACTCCGTTTGCTATCCCATCAGTTATTCGTGTGGGTCCAAAGTGCCTCTACTTGTGGCCCAGAAACATCCCTCCAGCAGCCCACTTCCCTCTCCTAGGCCCATCTAAACTTCGCGATCGGAGGGCTCCTAACACCCCCAAATCCCTCAACCCTAAAAATCTGCTATTTATAGACCCCTAGGTCTATTTTGGGCATCTCTAGCTCCTTCCTCCTCCTTCCCCCTCAATTTTCGGATCCATCCACCCCCTCTCTGCCACTTGGACTTCCCTCCCGAGGAAGCCAGCGCGCCGGCGAACTGGATCGAAGGATCCATCGATCGGGCGAGTCAACGCATCGCCAGACCGCACCCAGGCCGATCGATCCCAGGCGCCACGTCCTCCCCGATCTGGTCCTTCGACCGACCGGATCGCCCTGGACCACTTCGCCTCCAGCCCGAAGGCCATCCCGCATCGCCTCACTTCGCCGCGCCAGGGCCCAGTCCCTTCGCCCTGGACCACTTCACCGGAGGACGCAGCCAGCTGGGCCGCCTCCCGTCCCGCGTCGGCCGCCAGCGCCAGCCTCTCCGCGGGCCTCTCCAGCGCGCCTGGGCCGCGCAGCCTTCCCGCGCGCCGGCCTCCCTCGCCAGGCCAGCAGCCGGGCTGCTTCACGGGCCGCGCCAGCGCCGCCGCATCGCAGGCCCGCGCCACCGCCTCCCCTCGGGCGCCTCTCCAGGCCGGGCGCCAGTGGGCCGCCGCACCGCCCAGGGCCCAGCTCCGCCGCCGCGCCACTTCTTCCACTGGGCCAGATCCGCCGCGCGGGCCCGAGCCATTCTCAGATCTGAGGTTGAAACCCCCCCCCCCCAAAATCCACTAAGTCCCAGAATTTTGTTTTCAGATGCTATTTTCAAACATGCATAACTTCTTGTGTGTTACTCCGTTTTGCGCAAATAAGATGTCCAGACGTTCGTGGTGATTAGCACTACGTTTTATCTTTTTGTGCCATGCATGTTAGAAGTCATCTAGATGCTTGTTTTCCTGTTGCAAGAGTGCATCCCGATATAACTGCTGCTATGTGATGTTTTTATGTCATCTTTGCATAGTGATATCTCTTAGCTCGTTTGTCCGAATGATGCAAATGACATGTCCACGTGTTCGTCTTGCCATGCTCTACATGTTGCTTGTGTTAGGTTGCATGATAGATTTACTCTTGCCATATTTATCATCGTTGCAAAGTGCCATGTGGCTGTGATGTTATTTCACTTGTTAGGAAATGCCATCTTGTTGAGCTCATTGCTATCGTTGTGTTTATCTCCATGATGCATGCTTGTATGTTTCGGAATCACCATCATGTGTACTTTGATGTGGTGCTTACCACTTGCCATGTTTAGTTTCTAGGTGACTTAAACTTGCTCGTTTAGATGCCATGATGAAACTGCTGTTTTAGGACTTAGTGGTTTTTCACTAAGTCTGAAATCTGTAACGTTCCGATGCCATGTTTGCTTGCTGCTCTAGGACAAACCATGATAGTTTTGGGGTGGATCTTTATTGTTCCTTGTAGTATATATTGTTGGCTATTCATTCATGTTCTCACATGCTTATTTGAGTGGCTGTAGCATGTTTATCTTTTGCTCCAAAGTTTCAATAAAATTCTGCTGCCAGAATTTTATTGTCAAGTTCAAATGTCCAAGCTTATTGCTATTGATCCGTGGCTCCTTTGGGGGTGCACCTTTGGACTTATTTGCTGTAGGATATGTCTAGTTTATGATCATGTCCTTTGCCATGATGTTTGAGTGCTGTAGCTTAATTATTTTGTGCTCCGAAGTTGCTATGTTGCTGTAATTTTCAAATTTCGCTCATTTCTTGTTTCGGGCATAACTTTTAGCCCGTAACTCCGATTTCAGCGAGTCTTATATGAAACTTGATTGATTTTCTGTGTAGATTCATAATATCAGATTTTTATCATGTTTTGAGGTGTTTTGCTTGAGTGCTACTTTCCGTGCTTCGTGTGCATCCATCATGCATCCATCATTTTCGAGTGCGCATTGCATCTTGTTGATTTGTGCTTGGTGTGATTGTATTGTTTAGAGCCGGAAGCTGAGATCGAGTACGAGTACGAGCACGAGGTTACCAACGAGGTTGAGCACGAGGACCCTTCTTACGATCCGAACGACTACACTTCAGGCAAGATGACTGAACCCCGATAACATTACTATCTTTACCTATTGCTAGTAGTTCCGCTCTATAGTTTTGCCTCGATGCCCATGTTCTTCCTGTCAGCCTCCTACTTGTAACCATTGCCATGTTTAACCACCCTACCTATGCAAACTGTTGCTTGGCTAAGTACGCTTCGCTCAGCCCTTCTTATAGCATTGCTAGTTGCAGGTGAAGATCGAAGATGCTTGCTTCATGTTGAAGTTTTGATGGGTTATATCACACTATATAAATGCTTAAAATGAAATCATCTATATATTGGCAAGGGTGGAAAGCTAAGCCTTTTGCTTGGTGATTTGTTCCACTCATGCCGTTAGGAACCGTTTAAACCGGTGTTATATTCCTTGATTAAGCGTTCCTAACACGGTTGGGGTGTATGGGACCCCCTCGATAAACCGCTAAGTGCTAAGTCTTTTCCAGCAAGTCCCAATATTGGTACTATTTGCCTAATAACAAACTAAACTTGCATAGGGAGTTATAAACCCTTTTTCTTAATCAACAACCCCGGGCCAGTGCTCCACATGAGTGTTGATCCGAAACGGGGAGTCTGCGGGGCCACCTCGAGGGTACTCAAGGTCTTGTAAAAACCTGTAGAATCGCCCATCCGGTCGTGTCCTGAGACTTAAATACACGCGGCTACTATCAGGGTGTCGACACGCCGGGAGGATTTGCTGGATTAGCCTTACCTTAGTTCGGAGTATCTTGAGCACGGGATTCCGAGAATACTCGGGACTTCCCACTTTGGAGTTGCGACTCCGCGGATCGTGGGCTTGTAATGGGTCAAGTTGGAACACCCCTGCAGGGTTATGAACTTTCGAAAGCCGTGCCCGCGGTTATGTGGCAGATGGGAGCTTGTTAATATCCGGTTGTAGATAACTTGACACAATGTTACAATACACTACCAGCGTGAGTACCGTGACTGTCAATTTCCGAATAGGGATTCGGGAGTTGAACACGGTGGGGTTATGTTTGTTGAGCTGTAGCTAGGATCACTTCGTGATCATCTCTCGACCGAGGTTTTCTCTTCTCGCACTCTCTCACGTAAGCTAGTTGCTAGTTGCTGCTGCAGACACTTATTCTTTTCTTCAGCCTTATCTTCTCCCAAGGCTTGAATAGTCTTGTTACCCGGGAACGGGATTGCTGAGTCCTCTGTGGCTCACAGTTACTTCACCACACCAGATGCAGGTCCAGCTGTGAGCTATCCAGGTGATGGCACCGAGCTGGATTGGGAGTACGACGAGGAGCGTAGTCGTACTATGTTCGTTATCCGGATGATCAGTAGTGGAGACTTCTACTAGGATTCGATCCGACCTGTGGTTTATTTATTTAAGTTTGGTATCTTGACATTTGGAATTTTTCCCTTAGAGGGTTGTGATTGTTCTTAATGTATGATGTCTGAGACATGTATCGTGTTTGTGTGACGTGGCGAGTGTAAGCCAACTATTTATGTTTACAATCCCCTCTTTTACATGAGATGTGCAAAGATTACCAAACTTGAGATCATTCTAGGATGGACTTATGCCTTTAAGTCGTGCCTCACACGTAGGAGGTATAGATCCATCCTGGGCAACCAACTAAACAAAAGCTCTTTGAAAAGATAAGCATGAATACTAAGAGCAGAGCACGATAGTAGCTATTTAAAAGACAAAGAACACACACAGCAAAGATAGACATGAAAATTCTATGTTATGTTCTAGGTAGAGGTGGAGCGTGTTTCTCTCCCACATAAAGGAATGCTGAGTTCCGACTCGTTATGAAAAACTAAAAAGAAAACTAAAAGCAAGACGCTCGAAGCATAGCACATAACACATGAAGTGATAAAAATATAGCGGAACGAAAGACGAACTGATAATGTTGATGGAGAAGGGGATGCACGGGGGCATCCCCAAGCTTAGAAGCTTGAGTCTCCTTGAATATTTCTTGGGGGTGCACGGGGGCATCCCCAAGCTTGAGCGCTTGACACTCCTGAATCTTTTTATCATCTTCCCTCGCACACTTGAAAACTCCCTTCATACATAACTCATCATAATCTGATTAGCGAGGTTAGTACCTTTAATAAAATAATTATACTCAAGATCAATCTGAAGGTAACTTGACCTTCTTACGAGGGAAGTGTTCCATCCCTTTCTTGAGAGGAAACTGAAATTTTATATTACCCTCTTTCATGTCAATGACAGCACCAACGGTGCACAAAAAGGGACGTCCCAAAATAATTGGACAAGAAGGATCACATTCAATATCCATAATAGCAAAATCAACGGGCACATAATTATCATTGACAACAATAAGAACATCGTCGATCCTCCCCAAGGGTTTCTTTATGGAAGAATCAACGAGACGAACACCAAAAGAACAAGAATCATAAGGTTTCAATTTAAGCATATCATATAGTCTTTTGGGCATAATGGAAGTACTAGCTACAATATCACATAAAGCATAGCATGAGAAATTGTTTATCTTAATTTTAATCATAGAATCCCAACCATCTTCTAGCTTTCTAGGTATGGAGGCTTCTACTCTAAGTTTCTCCTCCCTAGCTTAGATAAGAGCATTAGTGACATGCTCTGTGAAGGCAAGATTAAGTGTGCTAGTGTTGGGATCTTTAGCCATTCCTTGTAGAAAGGCGACAACTTCTGAAATACTACAATTATCAAAATCAATTTTATCATTAGTGGGCAGAATTGTAGTGTCATCCTCTTTGTTTAATTCGCTCTCTATTATAAGAGTTTGAACATCTTCCCAAGTTTGGGGAAGCTTAGGAGCAATTTTAAACTGAGGCTCATACTTTTTTCCTGGAAGACCATGCCATGGGCATAACTCTCCGTCAAAACTAGTATAATCACAAGGTTTATTACTTTTGTAAATCCCGACAGTGGTAATTGGGGTAATGGAAGAAGGGGTGTACTCCTCCCATTTAGTGTTTTTGGTAGAACCCATAATACCAAGCAAGCAAGATAACTATTTTTGTGATTTTCGATAAAAAGGTACTAAAGCAAAAATGAAAGGTTAACTAACAAGACTAAAAAGCAAAGGTAAAAGATAGCATGCAACTCACCTATCCTGAAGAGTGGAGTCCCCGGCAATGGCGCCAGAAAATACTCCTTGATGGGCCTCGAACCCCTCGTTGGTTACCCCAAGTGGAAGGTGTAAGATGCAGTTAGTAGAAGTGTTTTCCCTTAGCAAAGATGCCAAGGATCGAATCCCCAGAGACTCCTAGGTTCAACAAGTAGGTGTCAATCGCTACGACGCCATATTAGTAGCAATCAATGTGGACCTGCACACAGATACAAATAACTTTGCTCCCAACAAGTACAGAGAGGTTGTCAATCCCTCCGGCCTTGTAGTTCACAAAGGGTTAAAAGCAATGATAGTAGTGATAGATAGTGTTTTGCAATAGTAAGTAATAACGGAAAGTAAACAGCGGATGTGATCAATGATGGTAATATGGACCGGAGTCTCATGATGTTCACTAGTGATGTCTCTCTCCCAAAAGACGATAAAACAGCTATGTGAGGTAAACAAATTACAGCTGGGCAATTGACAGGACCACGAACGCAAACCAATGCTGACTACATTGCAAGAAAGGTTGAGGTTCAAAGCATGGGCGGTACGCCAAAGTAAGTAGACCGAAATCCATCAATGCCTACTACTAATCATCCACCTTGAGATATCTATCCAGAACATCTCGCTGGTATTAAGTTGCGAGTCCCACCCATAGTGTAAACTCAATGCAACAGACAACTGTATTAAAAGAACTTTGCGTAAAGTAAACAATCCTTGCACCCGCGGGCACAAGCACCGTTGTTTTCCCCTTGTGGCAACAGCACATCCCCTAGACTCATGTTTCTGTCACTCAAGCTAGTCATCGAGGGGCATGAACCCACAATCGAGCATAACGTTCCCTCTTGGAGTCACTACCTATTACTCGGCCAAAGCAATAAATAACAACGGGGAACATGCAAGAATTACTTATGAACAAAAATATAAAAGAGGTGAATCAAATATATTACTCAAGATCAATCTGAACATAATCTCATAATCCATCAGATCCCAGCAAACTCAACATAGCAACAGCATAAGGATTACATAGGTGCCTCGATCATGTAGGGCAGCTCACGAGGACTAATTAGTGAAGCACAAGAACGGGAGGAGAACATCACATAGCTACTGGTCATGGACTCATGGTCCAAGGGAGACTACTCACGAGTCATCCGGGAGGCGTCCATGGTGGTGGAGAAGCTCCCGGTGGTGATCCTCCCCTCCGGCAGGGTGCCGGGAAGAGTTCTCCTGGTGCTCCCGGTCTTGGAAGCGGCGGTGGCGGCGGAACAGAGATGGGATCGCGAAAAGAGTTCCTCTTCTGAGGGTTACGGAGGACCCTTTAAATATATGCCAAAGTAGGGCACCGGGGGAGCTTCGGGGGGGCCAGGCGCGCCCCCGGCGCGGCCCAGGGGGGACGCGCCGCCAGGGCGCCTGGAGCCCTGGTGCCCCCCCCCCCCAGGCTGCCCTTCGGACGCAGTGTTGTTTCCGGATCGCTGATTTTTTATATAATTTTTCTGGATTTTTCTGGGCAGTTCTCGAAACGTGAAAACCTGAAATACAAAAACAGCCGAAAACAGAAACTGGCACTGGGGTGCACTGGATTAGTAAGTTAGTCCAAATATGATCAAAAGTGTATGGAAGTGTATGAATATCATAGCAATATCGCCCAAAAGTGGCATGGAGCAAGCAGAAATTATAGATACGTTTTGGACGTATCAGTCACATAGAGAGAGAACAAGGGCGGAGTGTTGGATGGGTCTATATGTATAGCGTGAGCGAGACATGTGTATGCATGAACCAGGGAGATATAAAGTTTGAGAGAGATTGAGGAGCCCCGATAAGGCTGAGTGGTGCGTCAGATAGCTGAGAGGGGGAAACAGATATTCCATCCGCTCGATAATGCAGTGCATGTAATTTTTTAGAAGTCAAACTTTGGAAACTTTGATCAGGTTTACACAAATGTTATTTATATATTCAATACCAAAGATACATCATACTAAACTACATCTCATGGTGAATCTAATTGTATATGTTTGTCTTTCTAGATGTAATTGTTTTTCTCCACATATATGGTCAAACTTTGTGATGATTGACTTTTCAATAAATAAATATGCTATGGACCGATGAGAGTGCCTAAGTCGAGAGGGGTCAAGTGCGTGTCAAGGAGAATGAGTAAGTGTGCAAAAAGAGTATGTGTGTGAAAGAGAAAGTGACAACAAACGATAAATTTGAGAGAGAGTATGTTTTTTCGTTTCTTAGGCGAACATATCACGCATGCATCTCCGAGATAGAAAAGCAGGTGAGGAGATACATGAAGATAGCTAGTGTGTGATTGTTTGCAACGGAGAGAGACACCCCTATAGCACATGTCCAATAGAGATCTGCCAACAAGGTACAAAGATCGAGAGGGACACACGGAGAACATGGACGCATGGGGAGGGCGAGAGGGTGTGTTTATGATAGAGAGACCCCCTCGAGATCGCGAGGGGGCTATATGGGTGGGAGATCGAGGGAGGTGCGTGTGCGGTAGAAAGATGCCCCGAGAGAAATCGAGATAGACCATGCACATGTTTGTGATGGAGATTAAGATTAGCTAGTCATATACATATAGGGGGGACTGCGTGTGCCTACGATTGAGTGAGAGACCATCATATTTGGCTAGCTAGGCATGAGATTGTGTGTGTGTGCATGTGAGATGGTGAGAGAACGAGGGAGAGAGATAGAGTTTTAGATGGGCCTATCGAGTGCGAGTGAGATATGCATGTGTATGTGTGACCCAGGTAGATGGAGAGTTTGAGAGAGAGGGGGAAGAGCTCCGAGACGACAGAGTGGTGCGTGAGAGAGTTGCGGGTAACGAGCCAAGGAATTTGTGTGCGTACGCTGAGTGCACCCAAGATATCTAGCTTAGATTAGAGAATCATACATAGTGTGCGAGATAGACCTATAGATGGAGTATATATGCATGCAAACTAGAAAGACCCCCCCCCCCCACACGCACACACACAAAGAGAGAGAGAGATGGAGAGAAAGAGAGAGGACCAACAAGGTTTGTGTGTTGGATGCATGCGATAGAATTGAAGATTGTTGGCGCGCGCGAGAGAGAGAGAGAGAGTAGGAGTCCGGGAGAGGGGGAGGTCGCATTTTATGCATCAAAGACTGATATAAACCATGTTTCGATATAAACCTGCATTCAAATATTTAAATTGGAGAACATATTGTTTTCAATCCACACATGAACGGATATATGCGTATATCAAACAAGTTCATTAATTTGACTTCCAACATGTTCATGGAGTACTGTAATACTGTACAACATGCTATTCGATTGAGGTGTTCAATTTTGGATTTAGTTTACTATTTCGACATGATGAACGAGCTATTTCATTGAATCGAGATATTTCGTTTTGGGTTTGATTCCCGTTTTTTGAGTGGGTCAACTATTTGTCATATAGTAAATCACTAGCAATGAGCATGTAAGACACATTACTCCCGATCATCATCTCTGCATCTAAAAAAGAAGTGGCAAGCTAATATTTCTAAATTTGATTCGAATCGACATGGTAAGGTAGACGTGGATGCTCGTTCTCCCAAATTTTGAACAAACCGTTAAACATCCTCTGCTCGGTGGAATTCGCCCGAGCAAATAAATGGGAGACGCGAAATTACCGTCCTATGTGGGGGACGCATTAATTGGCCCGTTGTACATCGAGGGTAGGTTCGTAACTTCATCAAAGTGTGCCATCTCCTCGGCCGAAATGACATGTGCCGAATAATTCATAAACCATGGTCGGCAAAACACGCTCTCCTCGCCCGAAATAGCTCGCGCCCACTATTTGAAAACACGCTCTCCTCGTCCGAAATCGCTCGCGCCCACTATATTTCAAAACACACCCTCATCGCCCGAAATCGGTCCTGCCCACTATTCGGGGAGAAGCAACGTTACTCTACTATCCCCGACCCTCAGTACACAGACCCAAGCTGAGAAGCCTAAAGGCAGGGGTAGAACTGTAACTCCACCTCACATTTCAGACAAATGCGTACA
>LR738711.1:529540297-529659840 GCA_902687465.1 Secale cereale | reverse complement strand
ACCTCGTGGGCGCCAAATCACCTTCTCCCTGGAAGCTCCCTTCTCCCATGCCGCGAAACCTCAGCCCCTCCTCCATGGCACCCCCCACCGCACCAATTTCACAGCCGCCCTCCTCCCTAATGCCGGAGACGCTGTCCATTTGCCGTCGTCCACTGGGTCGTGTGCCTCTTACTCCGTGCTACTGGAGCTGCCTCGACGACGGTCGCGTGAACCGTACCAGAGCTGATTCACCCCCGCCGCTGTTCACGGCGCCGGAGCGGCTCCAACTTTGGATCCTTCCAGAGTCCTGGCGCTGCTTCCCCGTATCCGTCGACTGTCGCGACATCGCTATTTCCCTATCGTCAGTGGCCACCGCAACCACGTCGGCCTCACCGACTCGGCAGCTGGACCTGCCTACTTCACCATGCCGCCAGATAGGTCGCACCATCATCTCAAATTACTTTATTTAGGTGTCAGTTGTCTGAATTTTTATTCTTGGCCAATTGATTCCCAATGGGAAGCTGCACCCCTCGAGGCGGCAGAGCTCCTAGGTTGCCGGTTGGCTGATGTCTAACGTAAGGGTGCGGGGCCGCAAGTTCACCGCGGAAGCAGCGCTTAGATGGCTATGTTAGAGTTGCGTGGGTTCAAGGTACTGCCACCGCCGGATCTAGATGACGGGGAGTCTTTGTGGATTGGCCCGGGGGCAGCACAACCACGGCATTGCGGTGGGGCGGGGAGCGGGGTTTTGGCCGGGGCCACGGAAGGCGGAGGGAAGCTGCTCTGCCGTTGGTCGCTGGATCTTCGGGGAAGATTCCCGACAGTGTCAGCCGGGAGGCACAAGACGGCCATCAAGCCATCCGGCGTAGATCGGACAGTACCAAAATAAAATAAAATCATGTGACCCCAATTTAGTCTCAGTCCACAGACGTGTGACCACTCTCGTACGTTGCTGTTGATCTCTTAGTGTATTTCTTTAGATCAAAAAGATGTGTCATTCTTAACATTATGCATTATCTGCATCCTCAGCCCCACCGACTTCCCACTCACCGCATCTGCTCCAACAATGGAGGCATACACCAGAAGGGAGCTATAGTCCCCACTCAACAGTTCCATGCATCGAATGCGCGTGCCCGACATGGACAACCACAACAACTGTAGGGCCATCGACAAGTCAGCACATGATGCTCACTTCTATGGATGGCGGCCAGATACGTTGTACCCTCATCTTACTTGTGTGCAACATTTATGGCTTTGTTATTCATCTAAGCATGGAAAATAGATTATCACATTTCACTATATACTCATGTTGATCTCTTACAGGTCTTGTTCAGGAGTTAACGTTGTTTCATAGTTCAGCTAAGATAATTGTTCTTTAGGCAATGTTGTTCCATAGTTATCATCCATCATCCAATGCTATCCCACAGTCTGGTGATCATAGTATTATACCACTTCTAGTATTACCTATGTTGTTCTTTAATACTTTTGTGTGCCATTTGGTTAATCTCGAGTACAAATGATACATATTATGTAGCTTTCATCTGTGTTCTCCCTTTAGTTTTTTAGATCTGTTGCTGCTAGTTAACCCCAGTCCTACTATTTATGTCGTCTCCTATAGGCACTCATTACATAAATCTAACTAGTAGTTGTCTTCCATGCATGTTAGATATAATTGCACACATTGATATATCCACAAGAACCTCATGGAGCAATGTAAAGGCCAATAAACTTGATATCAATGATACCCAATATGATGGAACATGTAAAGGCAGTTCTTCAGAAGACTTGCAGAAAGATGTTGAATCCTCTTCACCCCATAAGGTCCTTGCTCTAACTTGGCCCGTGATATGGGTACAACATGCATATAATGTCCTCGAGTGTATCTACTCTGTTGCAATGCCATGTGGTTAGCATGCTGATCATGCATGTAAATATGTCATGCCTTCCTGTTTTTCAGTACCTATTCCATTCATGATAACATGTTTTCAAATCCAAGTACTGTCATTCTACTCTATCGCAATGCCATCTGCTTAATTTGGACATCATGCTTCTAAATATCTAATGCATTATTATTCATCGGTATGTACTTCATCTGTCTACCATACCATGTTTTTTTACATTGAAGTGTTGTTCTAGTGCTCTGTTGCAATGCCATCTTAGTTTCCCAAAAATACACGTGTATGTTCCCTTAGTTTTTTCTGTACGTCTTCTGCTAGCATACAATTTTACATTCAACTAGTGTTTTTTTACTGTGTTGTCCTTCGTATCCCTAGCTCTTACACCATACTCCCTCCGCCCGGATTACATGTTGCCGAAATGGATAAAAAAGGATGTATCTAGGACTGAAATATGCCTAGACCCATCCATTTTTTCCGGATGGAGGGAATACATGTCAGTATGTCATGCCTTTCTATTCTTCATTACCTATTGCATCTCTCTGCTGTAGCATGTTTTATAATTGAAGCACCATTCTTTTATACGAGGAATACAAGGGGAAGACGACTATGTTAGAATCTGAAGGGTTACAAACCAGGTCTTTGCAAAAGATCCAAACACCAGGAGATAATAAACCAACTCCAGTTTTTATAGATACTGCTCCAGCACAGAGAAACTCAACTCCTACTGATAATAAGCAGATTCCAGTGGCCAAAGAACTAGTCCGCTCCAGTCCAGGAAAAATATGTCAACTCCATTCTAAGAAGCGTGTGTGTATCCTTGCATCATTAAATTTTATTTTCTACATGTTTCTTACCCATCTCTCTTTTAGAAAATAAGCTAAACAGATAGAAGAATTTATGCACTGGTATCGTCTGTGAGGAAAGATTCTTGCAGGAATTCCCTATACTCCAATGCAGATGTATGTACCTGTTGTATATAACTATATTTTTACATCAGCATGTATTTTGTTAATCGGTGTGAATCCAACCTTTATCTTATCTAAATTTAGTTGTAGCAAAATTTATGATTAAAGGCAACAATGTTGATTTTTGTAAGGAAAACTGCCTGGTAGTTTTGCATCCTGAGCTGCATGAGTGTACTATCCCATATCAGTTTGTTTTATTACTTTGGTTCTGCAGTGGGTTTTCAGTGTTTTTTTACTGTGTTGTCCTATCGTATCCCTAGATCTTACATCGTACTCCCTCCGTCCGGATTACATGTCGCAGAAATGGATAAAACTGGATGTATGTAGAACTAAAATACGCCTAGACCCATCCATTTTTCTGGATGGAGGGAATACATGTCAATATGTCATGCATTTATATTCTTCAGTAACTATTCCATCTCTGCTGTAGCATGTTTTATAATTGAAGCACCATTCTTCTATATAAGGCATGCAAGGGGAAGACGGCTATGTTAGAATCTGAAGGCTTACAAATCAGCTCTTCGCAAAAGATCCAAACGGCAGTAGATATTAAACCAACTCCATTTTTCATAGATACTGCTCCAACACAGAGAAACCCAACTCCCACTGATAATAAGCAAATTCCAGTGGCCAAAGAACTAGTTCGCTCCAGTCCAGCAAAAAAATGTCAACTCCATTCTAAGAAGCGTGTGTGTATCCTCGCATCATGAAATTTTATAGCATTCTGATCATATTTTCTACATGTTTCTTACCCATCTCTCTTTGAGAAAATAAGGTTAAATGATAGAAGATTTCCTTCTTGGCATTGTATTCGAGGAAAATATCTTGTGGGAATTTTCTGTCCTCCAATGGTGATGTAAGTACCTGTTGTATATCACTATATTTTTACATCAGCAGGTATTTTGTTAATCGGCTTGAATCCAACCTTTGTCTGATCTAAAATTAGTTGTAGCAAAATGTTAAAGGCGCCAATGTTGATTTTTGTAAAGAAAACTGCCTGGTGGTTTGCAAACTGCTCTGGTTTCACATGCATTCATTGTGTCAATGTTGCTTTCGTATTACCTTACCTGGCTGATGAAAGATGTGCCATATTTTGTTAATTTGGTGTTGGCTAGTTGCCCAAACGTTCGTTGTGCCAATGTTGCTTTCCTTTAATCTGACTTGGCCAATAATAGCAAATGCTAGTGTTTTAATTTGGTGCAGGTTGCTGAAGATAAGAAGACAAACTTTGAAAACAGCAAGGCAACCCCATTGTTTCTTTCCAATAAATTTAGGCCAGGTAATACGCCAATAACTCATGATTAATCTGTTTGGTTCCCCTCCTAATTTATGTTATGATGCAGTGGTCGAGACACTCTCCCCTATCAATAATACAAGCCTGCCAAAATCTCCATCTGAATCTGTTCAGTATCCTATGTCTCGAATGCAACAGAAAAATGTATGTTTGTGAACCAATTAATGGCTGAAGGAATGATGGAAGTGGTGGAGGAATGAGAGGTACAGAGTCGTGCAACACAACAACTGATCAATGTTTTCAGAGACAGTGTAGCAAAGCAACAAGACCTTTCCCACATGCTTATGGGCGTCATCCGTGCTGAGGTTGCAGATTGTGACGTTGTACATCGTTAGGTTCTGTTCATTTATTTGCACTGGCATCAATCTTTGATTGCCCAGTGGATGTAATTTCTTGTAATATATGCTGGATGTGCCACGTTTTTTCCTGTATGCCGTACCTTTGCTTGATCGGTTTTGGTCCTGTGCATAATTGCTCGTCGTAATGGGCTCAAATTATCTAATTTTGCCTAAAGACATGTACAAACTTTAGTGGGCCCATTAAGTTAATGGGCCGTTACCAGGCCGAAAGTTAATGGTCGGCCCTCTTAACTCCCGGGTCGTTAATAGGCTGACATCGAAGCGGGCAACCGGTGGGCCCAATTGATTTCACGGGCCGTTAATAGGCCGTTACTAAGTTCGGGCTACATATGGCTCAACTATACTATGGGCCTTTAGGAGACCGAAAGAGACAGCGGGCTTGTACTGGACCATGAAGAGCATGTGCCGCTAAGAGGCCGAAAGTCAGGTCGTATTGTAAATGGCCCAACTATG
The DNA here is from genome assembly GCA_902687465.1 of Secale cereale. Lineage (NCBI taxonomy): Eukaryota > Viridiplantae > Streptophyta > Magnoliopsida > Poales > Poaceae > Secale > Secale cereale. The sequence goes on along the minus strand of LR738711.1, from coordinate 529,654,895 downwards.
TTGTGGGCCTTTAGCAGGCCGAAAGAGAAACCGGGTTGGTATTGGACCATGAAGGGCATGGGCCGTTAAAAGGCCAAAACTCAGGTCCGACTACAAATGGCCCAACTCATTTATGGTCCGTTAATAGGTTGAAAGGCACACAGGGCAGGGAATTGGCCCAACAATTGAATGGGTCGCTAAAAGGCCAAAACTCAGGTCCGACTACAAATGGCCCAAAAGATATATGGGCCGTCACCAGGCTGAAAGACACACCGGGCCGGAAATTGGCCCAACACTTAAATGGTTCGCTAAAAGGCCGAAACTCAGGTCCGACTACAAATGGACCAACTGATTTATGGGCCGTCACCAAGCTGAAAGACACACCGGGCCGGAAATTAGCCCAATATTTAAATGTGTTGCTAAAAGGCCGAAAGATATACATCATGAAAATTGGCCCATCCACCGAATGGGCAGTTAACAGGCCGAAATCTCATCGGGCCGATATTGAGCCCAAATATATAGCTGGCTGTTAACAGGCTCGAACTGACGATGGGCTGCAATGGTGTCAAATCTTTAACATGCCGAATTGGCACATCTCGTATGGGCCGTGGGCTTAAATGGACCTGACACAAGTAGGCCTTATATGGACAAGCCAGCTATTTTTTACTAGGACGGCCTTTTTCCCCGGAATGGGCCGCTGTTGGGCCATGCCACAGGTCGGCCTATCATAGGCGTCGCCTGTCTAATGAGTGGATGACATCTGTCCTAACGGTGAGGCAACACGTGTTTCCTCCGGCCAATGATGATTTTACACGTGGAAAATCCGCATTGGTCGGCGCTGTTAACGGGTTATCAGATCCAAAACTGGACCCGATAGCTTAACGGCGTTCCGTTAAGGTGGATGCCACGTGTCGGTCAGCCTTGACGAAAGCACTTCTGTGACGTGCGATTTATCGTCATGGAAGTTGACACTTCCGTGATGATAATTTTGGTAATGTCATGGTACACTTCTACGATAGCACATGTATGACTATCTTCATTTTGTCATAAAATAGTCATGGATGTACATGCATGACAGAAAAACGTGACCTACTGTGACAAACACGTATCATCACAGAAGTGTATTTTTTTGTAGTGTCATCATCATCATAGCCATCTAATAACTCTACTCGTTATCATAATAACAAGTCATACTCATCATCATCATAATCCTCTAACCAACCCTACTTAATTGCTCTTAGCACATGATCATGTATGAGTATTAGCTAGGACCTACTACCCTCTCTAAGGTAACATAACATAAAATAAGATAGCCCCTGACTATCCATTATGGTGAATAGAGATTATCCTGTCTCCAATTTTTCCGCTTCGCAAAATATTGCTTCCAAGTAGCTCTCTATGATTCTTCATAATTTTATTCCATTCTTTGATTGTCTTGTCTTCATAGGTTTGAGAAATCTTGTATGAACAGCGGTGAAGCCTAGGTTTCGGAAAATCAGATGAGGCACACAATCCTTCAAGATTTTCTGTTGAAAAACATAATAATAACATTGTAGTTAGCAATGTAGTTTAGCTTTAGAAGAGTGTATGCAAAAGATGCACGAATGTCGTAATAGTAAAAAAAAACTTACCGTGCCATCCCCATGGATGTTACCGTAGTTCAACACGTGCACTAGTGGCATGTATTGACAATAATGTGCAAGAGTTTCAGAATTGATATTGTAATTATCAACATCCATAATAAATGAGATGAGATGATCTTTCTCCTCATAAGTTAATTCAGAGCCATCAGTGCAGTAGGTTTTGTCCACTATTTTCTGTACATTTTTTGAAGATTGGAACTAAGCTGTCAATGGAAATAAGCTATGAACTATTTTGAAATAAACAATATATATTACTTAATAAGTATGTTTGAGAAACTCACATAGAGGTAGAAGTGGAGGCGTATCAACATCGACCCAAATGTCGGTATTATCTTCATTGATACTATCTTTGTCGATATTATCTTCGTCAGTGTCATCTTCAGGATAACCATGATCAAATGTGACATGCATACCCTACTAAAAACCATATGCCTTGCATAGTGCTTTCCAGTTCGAGCAACCAAACTAAGAGTAGGTCACCACATTGTATAGCTTTATGAGAAAAGCATAACTGTGATGGGTTCGAAGGTTAATTCTCTTTGTCTCCATATTATCGTGATCTTCGAAATCCAGCTTCTCCAAGACATAACGCCTTGAATGAGAGGGAATGCACAAGCAAATTGTAAAAGACGAAAATTACATGTTGAAGAGGTAGAAGTCATGCTTAATTACGAAAAAAGACTTGTCGTCATTGAGTACCATTTCAATATCGAAGGTCTCGTCGAGCTTATTAGTAAAGCGTCGACCGTCTACCAGGTGAGGCTTGTCGCACAGACCTCGGTCGTCGCCGCAGTAGTCGCACGCTGGGATCCTATTGTCGTTGTAAGACATTTCTTAGGTTGATAATTCAAACATTGAACTTATAGAATTCCATATATATACTAGAAAAACTAAATTAGATCATTATAATTCATCACGGGTTGACTATCGATCTGACGAGTCTTTTCTTGAAAACTCTCAGCTTATGTAGTGTATATATTCAACCGTTGGTGACGGTCAATCCTCCCTTTGTCCCCAAGTGCATTACACCAAAATGTCTGGCATACGGGAACGAAGGAGAAGCGACCCCCACGACAACAGTCAGGATTCTTCCTCTCTAACATTTGCAACCGTTGGTGATGGTCGCTCTTCTCTTCCTTCCCGTGCATTACCAAAATGTCTATCATGAGAAAGAAGAGGAAGAATGACCCCCACGACAACAGTCGGCATTCTTCTTCTCTCATATATGGTGGACACTCCCTCATTGTTTTTTGACTGTCATATATGGAGCCCCAACATACTTAAAGTCAACACAAGATGTCGTTTAATGCTCTATCTGGCAAATCCAACGCACTCGATATTTCCTACATTCTAGCAGAAGCCATGGTAAAATTCATGGAAAAATCGAGCATGCCCTTTGATAGAAAAGGACATATCGAGCGCGTGCAATTTGTCGGAATCAAAATTAATCAACACTCCAGCAAAATGTAGGCCACTCAGAGGTGTTCCCTACAAACATATGCCAGTTAGACAGGAACATCTCCTATTTGAGCAACACTAGATATACATATTTATACCTACATTGTATTTCAATGGTTGAAAATATTATAAAAAATATTTCAATATATCTTATATATAATCCTAACATTTCATTTGTACAAGAAGGACAACTAAATAGGACCATCATACACTTACTAAATACCCTAGTTCTACTCTCTCTCTCTCTCTATCTCTAAATTTGGCAATGTGATGTTGACATAACTAAATACCATAGTTCTACTCTATTGAAAACTTACTAATTTTTTTATAACCCTAGTTCTACCCTAAAGTTTCTTACTACGAAATTCTATTACTAAATTTAATACCTAAACATTTCTATTATAAACATATCAAAAGCAGAGGGAGGTGGAGGGATCAAGACCGAAGGGAGTGGTGAGTGAGGGAGCAAGGGAGGAGGAGGACGGATGAGGTTGGCAGGAGGAGGATGGACAAGGCAGGGAGGTGGGAGGAAGGAGGGGGTAGGGAGGAGGAGAGGGAGGTGGAATCAGGGTGGGAGTGATAGGGAGAGGGACGAAGATGGGAGGAAGTGGAAGGAGGAGGGATGGATGAGATACCTTGGTGGAGGAGGAGCAGGAGCGTCGCCGGCGGCGAGCGATGACGATGCTCGGGGAGGGCCGAACATCGGTGGCGGTGGACGACGGGGTGCGGGGAAGAGTGAGAATGGAGTGGAGAGGGGAGAGTGAGGGGTGCCTAGTGGAGAAGGTAGGATGGGTTTAGCAGCAGCGCGCATTAGAGGAAAGCGCTACTTGTCACACCCAAGATGCGATTCTATCCAGATCACGTGATAACTTCGTGACTAGGGCACAACCGCATTTCAGGCGCTTAGCAAGATGGATATCATTACATCGTACCATTACATACATAGATGGGGATACATACCAGTCATACAATAGTCACATGAATACAACACATCATACACAAGACATTCGACCATGGATGAGAAACACATGAAAAGCATAAAAACATCCATCATGCTATCCCAGGCTACCGACCAGGATCCTATCCCAAGACTGAAGAAGAAGAACTCCAACACAAGTAAACATTGCTCACACGTCAAGTCATCGGAAACCTGCACCTGCAACTGTTGTTCTAGTATCTGTGAGCTAGGCGGACTCAACAATCCCATAACCTTGGATATCAAGACTAGCAAAGCTTAGTGGGTATGGAAAGAATAGTGGTGATGTTGCAGCAGCAGCTAAGCATTGTATGGTGGCTAACTTACGAGTACAAGAATAAGATGAGAATCTATGCAAACGGTCACAAACTAGTAATGATCGCTAAGAGATCCTGAACTACCTACGAGTCAAACATAACCACACCGTGTTCTCTTATCAAAGTGAAAAGAGACGATCATGGTTACTCACGCGGTTGGTTTATTTTATTTCAGATCCTCTGTCTAGTTTTCTACAACCGTACATTAACAAATTCCAATCTGCCACATAACCGCGGGCATGGATTTCGAAAGATCATAACCCAGCAGGGGTGTCCCAACTTAGCCCATCACAAGCTCCCACGATCAGCAGAGGTAAAAACCCCTTATCTTAGGGACAACCCGATCAGACTCGGAATCGCGGTGCACAAGACATCTCGACAATGGTAAAACAACTCCACAAGACCTCCCGGCATGCTGACACCCTGATAGTAGTCGCGCGTATCTCGTCTCAGGCCACGTCCGGAAAGGTCAAGCTACAGGTTAAACCATATACCTCGAGTTTCCCCGAGGTGGCCTCGCTGGCCGCCTGTTTGGGACCACCACCATCAACACTGGACCCCTATATGTGGAAAAGAATCCTTGGGGACGCGACCCCCTATGCAATTTAATTAATTAATTAATAGTTTTATTATGTTGAAAATTAAAACCAAAGTTTGACCTTGCTGGAGGAGTTTTATTCAAAGCGAACTATCAACGGGGTCCCATAACCCCAACCGTGTTAGGGACGCAAACTCGAGGAACATAACCCCGGTTAATCGATTCTTAAGGCGGCATGAGTGGAACAAAACACCGAGCAAAAGGCCAAGCCTTCCACCCATTGCCAAGTATATAGGTGCATTAATTATAGTAATAGATATTGTGATATTCCAATAGTCCAAGATCCGACATTGAGCAATCTTCATCTTCACCAGCAACTAACAACGCTATAAGAGGGGCTGAGCAAGCGATAACATAGACAAACAACGGTTTGCTTGGATGGTGTCAAAGGTTAAAGGTTTCGTTGGAGCAAGAGAGGCTAACAAACAAATGGTGGGTAGCACGACATATAGCGATAGCATCGAGACAACTAGCATGGCAATGATAGTAATGAGATCCAAGGTGACAGTCATCTTGCCTGAGGTCCCGCTAGGAAGAAGAACCACTCCATGAAGAAGAAGCCACGAAGACGAACCAAGCGTAGTCGAACGAATCCTCACGATCGCATCGAAAGATGAACTAACAAGAAGAAGCAAACAATATGGTAAACACACAACACATAACAAGGCATGATGCTCAAGCAAGTATGATGCATGACAAGCTACATGATGCAAATAATGGCAAGTGATGATGCAAAACTAGAACATCACACAACCAAGCAAGTTTAAATGAGGCCGGAAACAACATATAACAATTCAGGTAAGTCCTCATTTGCAAATTTCGAAATTGGTCCAGATCTGAACAAACCATAAGTTAAAGTTGTTAAATAGCAAGTTAACATGCATCATGGTAATCTACACGAAATTCTACTCAAGTTACATAGAAAGTTCATTTAATTCGGAGCTACGGCCTAGAAGATATAAGCAAAACAAGATGAACATGGCATTGATCCAAAAGGCACACAAACATCAAGCACAACACTCAAAACATGGATGCAACATTACATGATGCATCTACATGCAGAACCAAGCAAGTTCCATATAGAGAACACTCAAAATGGAGCAACGGTTCAACACATACACACGAAACAAGTTTAAAGGACAAGCTGTCCAAAACAACAACTAGGCACATTGCGAGCATCAAACAAACAAGTTACAAGAACAAGATTGACACAAGCATAACATGAATTTGAAGTACACATAGCATGCTTCCAATATCAACCAACATCAGGTCCATAGGCATCAAGAGTACTCCAACATGATCAAGGCAACAAGCAAACTTTATATCAAAGATTATGACTTAGTGGAAAATAGAGCATATACATGAGCAGAGTTAATATGTTGACATGTTGGAGGCAAGAAATAAATAAGCTACAACACAAGAACATGGCAAGCAAAAGCATGGGATGCTAGTACATAACCTGGAGCTCACATAACACAACATGGCATATACGTAGCATCAACATGTTCATGGCAGTCACCAAAATAAGATCCAAACATAATATTACATATTCTCAGACTTAAGGAAAATCTGGGAATGCAACAACAACATCACGATGCTGCCTTCGGAGGCACATAACCGCAAGCATATCAATACTAATAAGAATGCAAAGATCATGAACATGTAGAAGACATGGCATAGTCCAAATAACTCCATTGGCACAACTCCATAAGATGCATAGATTGGTTACAAAAAGCTTTGCCATTTGAACATATTGTTGACAGCCTGACAGAAACATTATCAAGCAACTTGAGAGCAAGAAAGAGACAAGCTAGAGCAACCTATAATTGCAAACAAGGGCATGGATGGATATGGCATAACATGGACTTCAAGATATGATCACTGGACATTCCAATAAATGCATGGATATGACTGTAGCATCAAGCAAACATGGCATCATGATATAATAGATTCAGACTTAGCAGTTTTCAACAAGTGTAAGAAAATAGTAAACAACAAGTAGATCACTTTGCAAGCTTGTTGCACTCACCATAAGGCATTACATGAAAAGTGGATTGCACCACAGCAAAGATGACATGATTGTGCTCCTAACACATGTTGACATGATGCTCAAACAAGAATCACACAAAAAGATCTAAAAAAGAAAAATCAGCAAGTTGTAACAGTTTTCAGCATGTAACAACCATTTACACTCTTGCAACAGGGATTAACATGGCAATATGCATCCTAACTTGAATGGAAATGCAACCATCATGTTGAGCATGGTAAGGTGAACATTTTGACATATTATATGCTCAATTTGGATCTACAAGCACAAACTTATCACATAAAGAAGATGCACACATAATGTATGAATTCTGGGACTTAGTCAAATAATAAAAAAATGAGCGCAATATAACTAAAACATGCACTAGCGGAGAAAAAGAACATGTGCTCGCTTTGGGCCCATTGGGCCTGCTCGGTGCAGCAGACGTGCGGTCCGGGGCTGAAGAACCGGAGGTGAGGCGGTCCGGTTCGGGGACGGCGCGGACCGTGTAAGACCGGGCCGGTTCAGCCGAACCAGCCGGTTTTCCGGGGCGGAGGCACTTTGCGGGGCGGGCCCGGGCATCATGACCCGGATCGTGGCGGACGGTGGATCCAGGCGGAGATCCCGCGGGGTCGGGGCGGCGAGGCGCTGTCGATATGGCGGCGATGCGAAGGACGGCAGTGGGGCGAAGGCTCGCGGCGGAGAGGTCGGGCTCCGGTGAGGTGCCCTGTAGGCGGGGGGTCCGGGCACTACGGGAAGGAACGGGGAGCGAGGCGAGGTGCAGCTCGGGACGAGCGGGGCGGCGCGGGTAGTGCTCGGGCCCGGTCGCGGCTCGGGCGGGCTGTTCGCGGGCCAAGCGGGCCGCGCGGTGGTGGGAGGAGAGAGGAGGTGAGGTGCGACGTGGAAAGGCCAGGTGGCGGCGCCCGATTGGAGGAGGACGGTGGCTAGGTGGCTGCGGGCCTATGGTTGGCTGCCACGTGGTGAGGACGGGCTGGGTAGCACGGAATCTGAGGAGAAGGGAAGGCTAGAGGTAGGGGAAGACTGGGTAAATGCCCAAAATGACATGGGGTGCTAATTATATAGGGAAGGGGGGCTAGGTTAGGTGTTTTGGGGCTTTTCGGGGCCATCGGATGCCGATCGGACGACTCCGGCCGGATGAAGGGGTTGGTTAGGCCTAGGCGGGATTAGTAGGCTGTGAAGAGGGGGTGTGGGCTTAGAGGAGAGAAGTGAAGTGAGGCCCGGCGGCAGTTTTGGAGACTGAAACGTCCGACATATGTCCGGCTATATTGCCGCTATAGGTTTAATGGTTGGGCTATCAAATGAGTTCCGAATGCGATGAAATTTGCATGCGGTCTGTCTATACTATAATCAGACCGCACGCCAACTTTCATCCCATTCCGAGAACATTTTCTGGACACTTATAAAATAAATATTCGGAGGTACCGTGGGCGCGTGCGAGTGTGTCTAGGCTCAGAACGGACAACAGAGAGGACGAGGGACCCAGCAACTACGGACGGATGCAAGTTTTGAAAACTATGCAGATGCAATGCACATGGTGTCATGGCATAGTGCAACACGCAAGCAGATGGCATGGCAACGACGACGAATAAGAGGATGACACATGGCACATCGGTCTCAGGGCGTCACAACACTCCCCTACTAGCTAGAGATCTCGTCCCGAGATCTTAGGAACGAGACGGAAGAGAAAAGGAAGAAAAAGTTCTTCTTGGAGAAAAGAGAGAAACCAAAGAATCTTGAGAGGTTGAGCCACTTGAAAGGAAGAAACCACGGAGATGAATTAGATTGAGAAGCTTCGGTAAAATGAGGATATAATGCATATGACGAGAACCAAGAGCTTAGCGAGCCAAAAGAATATGAAACCACATCGATATAGCGAGATAGCCAAGGGACAAAAATGAAAGAATTAGGAGAGCCCCCGTTGAACATGGAAGGAATAGAACATAAACTTGATAAGGTGGAATGATACTTGACGAGAGAAAACAACACAATGCCTCCAGAAGAATGAATGGGTGGAACTAAAAGAACGGATAAGAGAACAACAACTTCCACCACGAATGAATTAAAAGCATCCTCAAGAGAAAGGCTTGAATGGAGTTGTTGAGAAAATCAAGAACAAAAGATTAAGCTTGTTGTGGACTTATCTAACATCTCAACCTTGAGGTGAATTCGTGCCACTACCAAATGATTGAATAGATGAGATGAAGGGAGAAATGCAAAACTCCATTTCAAAAGAATACAAATAATTATTTGCATCTCGAGGCGTAAGAAGAATAATGCTTGAGCTGCTCCACAAGAATTTGACGAACACTTGAAGAATGAATTAAATCATGAAGAACCATCATGAAGAACTCCGGTAATAAAAGGATGATGAGATCGAATTGAAGGATTAAAAGAATAAGACTAGGGCCTTGCGGTGATTTCATAGGAGGTTACGACGAGATAGCAGAGAAAATTTGAACTCCGGAAACGAAAAGATGAATTGACTTGGGATTAGAATTTATTCCTCAAGAACAAACTCCAAAGGAAGGGATCACTCAACTTGATGAAATGAATAAGAATTATGTTATGCTTATCCTCCAGCAATTAATTTGATAAGAATCAATGGATTTACATACCACTTATTCGCGATGACAATTGATTATAGAGGGATATAGCTCAAACTTGAGAAAGTCTTCACGAACCACTGGTAGGATTTGAAAGAACGAAATAATTGATATGATAACAAAGGAAAAGAAGTCTTGAGCGAACCACCATAATAATTGAAACCGAGTGATGAAAGAGAATAATCCACCATAAGGAATTAGAACTGAGTGATGAAAAAGGACGAACCACCGAAAGAATTGAAATTGGATGAAGAAAAGAGAATGAATCGCCGGAAGAACTAGAAACCAAGCGAAGAAAAGGAATGAAGGGATCACGAATTGAATAAAGCATACTTGGACGAAGCACCGGAAGAACTATGAAAACAAACGAAGAGGCATCAATGAAGAATAGTTGGAGGACGAAGTTGACAACTGAGAATGCAGAAATTTTCTGAAATGATGTCCTTCTGAGGAATAAAGGAAAGAATTCTTGATATATTCTAGACGGTTAAAGAAAAGAATTTATAACAACAGAATAATTTAAGAGGATAACATGAAGCTAGAACCACGAATATTCAAGAGAACGGACAAAGATTTAGAGGTAAAATATTTTCGGTCTTCACATGTCGACGAGAAACACCACCAAAATTGTTGAGATACTCTGGAAGAATGAAAAGAGGATAAGTTGAACCAAACATGAAAAGAATTTGAAAGCGATCTTGGAGAAGGCATATGACTCATGGACTCCATACTTACGTCACAAATTTCAAAAGAATTTGAGAATAACTCTTAAAAGTAACTAGAAGTGTCAGGTAAGATCCTGAGCCCACCGAAGAGAAACACTGTTGGATAGGATTGAAAAAGAGATGATGCACCGGAACAATTGAATGAGTCAAATGAGGTGATGACCTCAAATTGATTTGAACACAGATGAATCTCCTAAGATGTCTTAAATGGTGAGACGTGAACGAGCAACAGGAAACATTTGAGGCAAGGAAAATAATATGATGAACATATCATACTTGAATTGAATACACCGGAGAAGAAAAAGAGATGAAGAATGACGAACTAGACGAGAATTCACCAGTTGAAATAATTAAGGAAATAATGAAGAAACTTCGCACGAGTAGGATGGATACTCGATTACAGACTCTGGCTCTGAGAGGAAAAAGTTGGCCGGGTGGGAAAAGAAAGACCACTTCGGATTGGGAAAACGACATCGGTTGGAAAGAACTCAGGACTGAACTTGCAAAAGATGAGGAAGGTCGAATCAACTTGAAGAGAAATGCGTGGGATTAAAAGAGCTGACTTCGCAACGAACTAACTGTGTGATCCTAGAAAATTTTTTAAGGATAAGAGGATTAGATCAAAACATCTACGTCAAGATTCCTCACCAGAGCGACGAAGGGCCCGAGGATTAAAAAGAATTCCTTCTCTCTGATATAACTATACTCCAAAATAGTTTTCTTCTATACTCGACAACGGCCAAGCTACAATCAATCAAGGGGGATCCTATGGTCCGTCGAGGCTCTGATACCAACTTGTCATGCCCAAGATGCGATTCTACCCCGATCATGTGATAACTTCGTGACTGGGGCATAACCGCATTTTGGGCGCTTAGCAAGATGGATGTCATTACATCGTACAGTTACATACATAGATGGGGATACATACAAGTCATACAATAGTCACATGAATACAACACATCATACACAAGACATCCGACTATGGATGAGAAACACATGAAAAGCATAACAACATCCATCCTGCTATCCCAGGCTGCCAACCAGGAACCTATCCCAAGACTGAAGAAGAAGAACTCCAACACAAGTAAACTCGCCCTCACGTCAAGTCATCGGAAACCTGCACCTGCAATTGCTGTTGCAGTATCTATGAGCCACGAGGACTCAGCAATCCCATAACCATGGGTATCAAGACTAGGCAAGCTTACTGGGTATGGAAAGAATAGTGGTGAGGTTGCATGAGTGGCTAACTTACGAGTACAAGAATAAGATGAGCATCTACGCAAATAGTCGCAAACTAGTAATGATCCCTAAGAGATCCTGAACTACCTACGAGTCAAATATAACCCCATCGTGTTCTCTTCTCAAAGTGAAAAGAGATGGCCACGGTTACTCACGCGGTTGGTGTATTTTATTTCGGATCCTATGTCAAGTTTTCTACAACCGGACATTAAAAAATTCCAATCTGCCACATAACTGCGGCCACGACTTTCGAAAGATCATAACCCTGCAGGGGTGTCCTAACTTAGCCCATCACAAGCTCTCACGATCAGTAGAGGTAAAAACCCCTTATCTTAGGGATAACTTGATCAGACTAGGAATCCCGGTGCACAAGACAACGCGACAATGGTAAAACAACTCAAACAAGACCTCCCAGCGTGCTGATATGTCTCCAATGTATCTATAATTTTTTGATTGTTCCATGCTATTATATTATCTGTTTTGGATGTTTAACGGGCTTTAATATACACTTTTGTATGATATTTGGGACTAACCTAATAACCCAGAGCCCAGTGCCAGTTTATGTTTTTCCTTGTTTTTGAGTATCACAGAAAAGGAATACCAAACGGAGTCCAATTGACCTGAAATTTCACGGAGATTGTTTTTGGACCAGAAGAAGCCAATGGAGTACTGGAGAGGGACTAGAAGAGTCCCGAGGCAACCAGTAGGGTGGGGACGCGCCCTACCCCCTGGGCGCGCCCCCTATCTTCTGGCCGCCTCGGGGGCCCCCTGACTTGTTCCGGACTCCAACACCTCTTATATATACCCAAATTTCCAGAACATAACCTAGATCGGGAGTTTCGCCGCCGCAAGTCTCTGTAGCCACCAAAAACCAACCGGGACCCTTTTCTGGCACCCTGCTGGAGGGGGGGATCCATCGCCGGTCGCCATCTTCATGATCCCAGTGCTCTCCATGACGAGGAGGGAGTAGTTCACCCTCGGGGCTGAGGGTATGTACCAGTAGCTATGTGATCTCTCTCTCTCTCTCTCTCTCTCTCTCTCTCTCTCTCTCTCTCTCTCGTGTTCTTGATTTGGCATGATCTTGATGTACCGCGAGCTTTGCTACTATAGTTGGATCTTATGATGTTTCTCCACCTCTACCTTCTTGTAATGGATTGAGTTTTCCCTTTGAAGTTATCATATCGGATTGAGTCTTTAAGGATTTGGGAACACTTGATGTATGTCTTGCATGTGCTTATCTGTGGTGACAATGGGATATTCACATGATCTACTTGATGTATGTTTTGTTGATCAACTTGCGGTTTCAGTGACCTAGTGAACTTATGCATAGGGGTTGGCACACGTTTTCGTCTTTACTCGTCGATAGAAACTTTGGGGAACTCTTTGAAGTTCTTTGTGTTGGTTGAATAGATGAATATGAGATTGTGTGATGCATATCGTATAATCATGCCCACGGAAACTTGAGGTGACACTGGAGTGTCTACGTGAAATTAGGGTTTTGGTTGATTTGTGTCTTAAGATGTTATTCTAGTACGAACTCTAGGATAGATCGAACGGAAAGAATAGCTTCGTGTTATTTTACTACGGACTCTTGAATAGATCGATCAGAAAGAATAACTTTGAGGTGGTTTCGTACCCTACAATAATCTCTTCGTTTGTCCTCCGCTATTAGTGACTTTGGAGTGACTCTTTGTTTCATGTTGAGGGACAGTTATATGATCCATCTATGTTATTATTGTTGAGAGAACTTGCATTAGTGATAGTATGAAACCTAGGCCCTGTTTCTAAGCATTGCAATACCATTTTCGCTCACTTTTATCATTAGTTACCTTGCTGTTTTTATATTTTCAGATTACAAAAACCTATATCTACCATCCATATTACACTTGTATCACCATCTCTTCGCCGAACTAGTGCACCTATACAATTTACCATTGTATTGGGTGTGTTGGGGACACAAGAGACTCTTTGTTATTTGGTTGCAGGGTTGTTTGAGAGAGACCATCTTCATCCTACGCCTCCCACGGATTGATAAACCTTAGGTCATCCACTGGAGGGAAATTTGCTACTGTCCTACAAACCTCTGCACTTGGAGGCCTAACAACGTCTACAAGAAGAAGGTTGTGTAGTAGACATCACGTGCCGACACCCTGATAGTAGTCGCGCGTATCTTGTCTCAGGCCACGTCCGGATAGATCAAGCTACGGGTAAAGCCAGATACCTCGAGTTTCCTCGAGGTGGCCCCACAGGCTGCCCGTTTGGGACCAACACCATCAGCACTGGCCCCCCTGTACGTGGAAAAGATTCCTCGGGGACGCGCCCCCCTATGCAATTTAATTAATTAATTAATAGTTTTATCATGTGGCAAATTAAAACCAAAGTTGGGCCTTGCTGGAGGAGTTCTATTCAAAGCGATCTGTCAAGGGGGTCCAATACCCCCAACCGTGTTAGAGACACAAAATCATGGAACATAACACCGGTTTATCAGTTCTTAAGGCAGCATGAGTTAAAAAAAACACCGAGCAAAAGTCCAAGCCTTCCCCCCATTGCCAAGTATATAGGTGCATTTATTATAGTAATAGATATTGTGATATTCCAATAATCCAAGATCCGACATGAAGCAATCTTCATCTTTACGTTCAACTAACAACGCTATAAGAAGGGTTGAGCAAGCGGTAACATAGCCAAACGACGATTTGCTGGGATGGTGTCAAAGGTTAGAGGTTCCATGGCAAAAAGAGAGGCTGACAAACAAATGGTGGATAGTGCGACATATAGCGATAGCATCGAGACAACTAGCATGGCAATGATAGTAATGAGAACCAAGGTGATAGTCATCTTGCCTGAGATCCCGCTAGGAAGAAGAACGAGTCCATGAAGAAAATGCAACGAAGACGAACCAAGCATAGTCGAACAAATCATCACGATCGCAACGGAACATGAACTAACGAGAAGAAGCAAACAACATGGTAAACACACAACACATAACAAGACATGATGCTCAATCAAGTATCATGCATGACAAGCTACATGATGCAAATCATGGCAAGTGATGATGCAAACAATAACATCACACAACCAAGCAAGTTTAAATGAGGCCGGAAACAACCATATAACAATTCCGGTAAGTCCTCATATGAAAATTTAGGAATAGGTCCATATCTGAACAAACCTTAAGTTAAAGTTGTTAAACAGCAAGTTAACATGCTCCATGATGATCTACACGAAATTCTAGTCAAGTTACATATAAAGTTCATTTAATTCAGAGCTACAACCTAGAAGATATGAACAAAACAAGATGAACATGGCATTGATGCAAAAGGCACTCAAACATCAAGCACAGCACTCAAAACATGCAACATGACATTATGCATCTACATGCAAAACCAAGCAAGTTTCATATAGAGAACACTAAAGACGGAGCAACGGTTCAACACAAACACACGAAACAAGTTTAAAGGACAAGTTGTCCAAAACAGCAATTAGGCACATTGCGAGCATCAAACAAACAAGTTACAAGAACAAGATTGACACAAGCATAGCATGAACTTGAAGTACAGATAGCATGCTTCCAATATCAACAAGCATCAGGTCCATAGGCGTCAAGATTACTCCAACATGATCAAGGCAACAAGCAAACTTTATATCATAGATTATGACTTAGTGGAAAACAGAGCATATACATGAGCAGAGTCAATATGTTGACATGTTGGAGGCAAGAAATAAATAATTTACAACACATGAACATGGCAAGCAAATGCATGGCATGCTAGTACATAACCAGGAGCTCACATAACACAACATGGCATATACATAGCATTAACATGTTCATGGCATTCATCAAAACAAGATGCAAAAATAATATAGCAGATTCTTAGACTTAGTGAAAATCTGGGAATGCAACAACAAAATCATGATGCTGCCTTCGGAGGCACATAATAGCAAGCATATCAATTCTAATAAGTATTCAAAGATCATGAACATGTATAAGGCTTGGCATACTCCAAATAACACCATTGGCACAACTCCATACTATGCATAGATTGGTTGCAACAAGCTTTGCCAAATTGAACATGCTATTGACAAGCTGACAGAAACATTATCAAATAACTTGAGAGCAAGAAAGAGACAAGCTACAACAACCTATAATTGCAAACAAGGGCATGGATGGATAGAGCATAACATGGACTTGAAGATATGATCAGTGGACATTCCAAAACATGCATGGATATGACTATAGCATCAAGCAAACATGGCATCATGATATAACACATTCTGACTTAGCAGTTTTCAACAAGTGTAAGAAAACAGTAAAGAGTAAGTAGGTCACTTTGCATGCTTGTTGCACTCACCACAAGGCATAACAAGAAAAGTGGATTGCACCACATCAAAGATGACATGATTGTGCTCCTAACACATGTTGACATGATGCTCAAACAAAAATCACACAAAACGATATGAAAAAGACAAATCAGCAAGTTGTAACAGTTTTCAACACGTAACAGCCACTTACACTCTGGCAACAGGTATTAACATGGAAATATGCATCCTAACATGAATGCAAATGCAACCATCATGTAGAGCACATCAAGGTGAACATTTTGACATATTATATGCTCAATTAGGATCTACGTGCACAAAGTTATCACATGAAGAAGATGCACACATAATGTATGAATTCTAGGACTTAAGTGAAATACTGAAAAAAAACGTGCGCAATAGAACTAAAACATGCACTGGGCGGAAAAAAGGATAGGTGCAGCAGAGGTGCTGTCCGCGGCTGGAGAACCGGAGGTGGGGCGGTCTGGTTCGGGGACGGTGCAGACCGGGTAAGACCAGGCCGGTTCAGCCGAACCAGCCGGTTTTCCGGGGCAGAGGCGGTTCACGGGGCGAGTCCGGGCGTCATGACCTGGATCGGGGCGAACGGCGGATCCGGGCGGAGATCCCGCGGGATCGGGGCGGCATGGCGATGTCGAGGTGGCGGCGATGCAAAGGACAGCGGCGAGGCGATGTCGAGGCGGCGGCGATGCGAAGGACGGCGGCAGGGCAAAGGCTCGTGGCGGCGGGGTCCGATGAGGGAGCCAGGGCGGCGGATCTGTCCTGGGTCAGGGCGGTGCGGCCGTGGCGCTTGCCGGCGTCGGGGAAGCACGGGCACGCAACGGTGGGGTCGGGCTCCGGTGTGGTGCCCTATAGGCGGCGGGGTCCGGGTGCTGCGGGAAGGAACGAGGAGCGAGGAGAGGTGCGTATCGAGACGAGCAGGGCGGCGCGGGCGGCGCTCGGGCCCGATCGTGGCTCGGGCGGGCCAGCCTCGCTCCACGCAGGCTGCACGGTGGTGGGAGGGGAGAGGTGGTGAGGTGCGACGTGGAAAGGCCAGGTGGCGGCGCCTGATTGGAGGAGGGCAGCGGCTGGGTGGCTGCTGTCCTATGGTTGGCTGCCACGTGCCGAGGACGGGCTGGGCAGCACGAAATCTGAAGAGAGGGGAAGGTTAGAGGTAGGGGAAGACTAGGGAAATGCCCAAAATGGCATGGAGGGCTGATTATATTGGGAAGGGGGGCTAGGGTTAGATGTATTGGGGGTTTTCGTGGCCATCAGATGCAGATCGGATGGCTCCGGTCAGATGAAGGGGTAGATTGGGCCTAGGTGGGATTAGTGGGCTATGAAGAGGGGCTGTGGGCTGAGAGGAGAGAAGTGAAGTGAGGCCCGGCGGCAGTTTCGGGGACTGAAACGTCCGACGTTTGTTTGCCTATATTGCCGCTATAGGTTTAACGGTTGGGCTATCAAACGAGCTTCAAATGCGATGAAATTTGGCAGGCGGTCTGTCTACACTATAATAAGACCGCACACCAACTTTCATTCCATTCCGAGAAGATGTTCTAGAAACTTATGAAATAAATAATCGGAGGTGCCGCGGGCGCGTGCGAGTGTGTCTAGGCTCAGAACGGACAACGGAGAGGACGGTGGAGCCGACAACTACGGACAGATGCAAGTTTTGAAACTATGCAGATGCAATGCACATGATGACTTGGAAAAGTGCAACACGCAAGCAGATGACATGGCAACGGCGACGAATAAGAGGATGACACCTGGCACATCGGTTTCGAGGCGTCACACTACTGCTAAATGCCATAGCGGTAGTGCGTTTCCCCAAGCTTGCTACTACTATGCCTAGCCTCGTGGCATTCATGTGCAAAGTATAGTAGTAGCGATTTTCTCCGTACACGCGCTACTGCTAGCAACATAGCTCTAGCACCCTCCCGCTACGGGTAAATAGCCGTAGCGTGTGCTTTTAACGAGCGCTACTAATTATCCTTTGTGTATAAGGTTTTCACTAGTAGGGTGTACTTACAAACAGAAATGATTGGGCCTGTATAATTGTCTGCGATGCCTCACCCGATCGTACACGGGCTCTTTTTGCCCTGCGTGTGTGACTGGGGGCCTATCCCGACTATTTCTGGGTTGCGCGGGAAGGACCCCCCTACCGCACACAATGACTAGGCGATGATTTAAAATGCCATCATGAAAACGGGGTCAAAAACTGTTTATATAACAACTCGGTATAGCGGTGTCTATGTCTCTATCTATCTATGTCTCGTTGACCTCTCTTTCTTGCATCGTCTCTCCCACACATTGACCGGAGCTATTTACATTGCAATGGGAACTACGGCCCCAACCTTGGATTAATTTGTGAAGGCATTTATTTCGGAGGGTTCAGATTCATTTCTTCTTCTTCTTGTATTTGGCCTACATCTACTCCAAACATCGTTGCCTCCCGCCCCTCCCCTAATTGATTTCCATCAAGATCTGTCACCGCTCTCTCGTACGCTCTTTCTTACCTTCCCCATTGCACCATGGCATTTTTTGCAAAAAAATCTCGTGTTCTCTGCAATTATTACAAACAAGCTACAAAATACACACCAGGGGTCCACCTATCATGGAATAAGTTTTGACCCATATATTAAAAAGCTACAAACTACACACCAGGGGACCCACCTATCATGGAAAAAATTTATTTGAGGAACATTAGCAGGTGCAATAGAGTTTTTCAACTGCAATAGGTGGTGGAAAGAATGAGGATCGACTAGGCAACCTGGTCCTTCCAGGCACACACCAATAGCCAACATAGTAGCAACGTTTGTTGCGATAATCCACTTCTGAGCCCCAGCTCATTTGCACCCGCCCTGAAGAAAAATATCAAAACAAATACTAGAAAAAAACCCAATTTTTTGCATGGTAGATAATTTGATGCGTGAGGTCCGCTCCAATATTCAAATACTTTGGCCATTTGAGCAGCTCTCGGAAAAAAGACAAATTCAGGGTTTGAAAAAAAGTTTGTTGTTCATGCACTATACTGACACATTTGTCTTTTTTCCGAGAGTTACTCAGATGTTCAAATGATCTGAAAACTGGAGCGAACCTTATGCAATAAATTTGCTACCATGTATTTTTTTGCAAATTTTTGAATTTCATTTATTTTTTGTGTGTTTTTTCTGAACGGGTGCAAATGAGCCTCTGTACCATTGTATCTTCAATGGATAACATGCTATTATAATACTTTTAGTAGATTTGTGGGACCAGGACATCAACACGTACTACATCGTTGTTCAACCACTTACTGGTGGGTCCCATGTGTGCTCTCTCTCTCCTCCCCTTCCATGTATAGACGCACGGGCAAACCCGATGTCGTCGACCATATCTGGACGTGTTCACTAGTTACGACACCAGTCTTACCTACTAGTATATTACAAGTTTAGGAACAAACATGACCATGACAGAAAAGTTCAAGGACCCGTGGTATATTTAATTACAAATAATAAAATACGTGGATAAATAGATGTAACGCCTAGTGCTCGAACAAGGGACCTGCTCGCACCCTACTACAATATATTTGGAATTGATGTAGGTATTTAACATGAAATGTTTGCGATGAGAAGGAATACATGTCGCTTGATGACTTTTTGTATTTAAATTGGGAGGGCTCTAGTTGAACACTCAATCGATCCAACCATATATTTCGTGCGGTCTAACTGTGACTTTACATTCATACCATGACCGAACTAAAATAAAGAAATGAATAAAACTAATTGCAGTGGTGGCGGGGGCGTCTTGTGGCAGGAAGCAGCTCCTCTGTCATGCTCTTTGTGCCATTGGGTCACTGACCGGGGGCGACGAACTCGTGTTCTGCCGGCATTCACTTCCTCCTGGACGTTGGCCGAAGCTTCAAAGAAGGTGAGAATGTTCTGGACTTCGGTGTCTAGGAGTGCTGCAAGAAAACAATCGACGACAGCGAGCAATGTCGTTGAGGGGGCAGTGGCACCAGTGCGGGGACATGCGTTGGCAATAGCACTATAGAGACATTCATGCGCATGGGCACCGGCACATGCGTGTGTGTTGTGCACGCACAAGTGCATGCACTGGCAGGTGCACGGGTGCGTCCAAGTTATCGGAGATGTCGTGAATCCTCGCGGTTTCAAATTGGGCGACAATGTGTGGCTCATGGCCCATCAATGCCACGGGCATGGGCGCTGGCGCAGGCGCGGTGATGAGAGCTGAAACGGACGTGGACATTGACGCGGTGACTTCTGCCACGGCTAGGTCAAGCTCGTCCGAAAGCTCCGTAGGGTCTTCCTCAAGAAATTGGAAGACTAGGGGCAGGCATTCGTGATGCGCCATGGTGTACGGTGAGGTCAAGCTAATTGGAGGGAGACAACAGGAGAATCGGAGAGGAAAAGAGAAGATTGTTGCGAGAGCAGGGAGTGTGATGGTGATTTAAACTGCGGTGCAGGCGCCATTAAAAGTGTCGGTACTTGAGAGGAAGGTGGGCGGAGGAGGCTGGTCAAAGGGCCCGCCTCCCGGTGAGCCTGCCTAGAATGCTTGCATGCCTCTCGTGGACTCACACACTTGCTCGGACGACACCTGCCTATGTGAAGCGGGATGCGTGGCGGCATGTTCATTTAACGCCCATGGTTTCAAAACGCAGAAAATAGCAACTGGTACTAGGCACTATGTCTATTGGTTAGTCCCAAAAATGATATAAAGTTGTTAGAAAATGTATATAAAACATCCAAGATTGATAATAACAACATGGAACAATCAAAAGTTATAGATACATTGGAGACATATCTGCATCCCCAAGCTCAATTCATCAGATTCTTTTCTTTGTAGCATGGACATTTGGACTTTAGATGATTCATAGCAATAGTCTATAATTTGACATGAAGACATTAATACTCAAGCATATCAATAAGCAACCTTGTCTTTTAAAATATTATAGCTAAAGAAAGCTATCCCTAGCCTATTATGCTCAATCATTGATCCATTCATGAAACACATCCAAATATTAGCTACATCCAGTGCACAAGTATGATAATAGTGTTTCTTAATTGGTGCTTTATAAGAAAAGATGGAGATTCGAAAAATAAAAATTTCATGAAAGTAAATAGATAGGCCCTTCGCACAGGAAATTAGAGATCTCTAGAGGTGCTAGCGCGCAAACCTTAAAATGAGAGATAGAATTGTTTTGAGAGGCATGCTTTTCCTGGCAGCGAATACGACCGAGAATTCCCAATATCATCCATGCAAGATAAATCATAGGCGGTTCCCAAATATAAAATAAAGTTTATTTCCTTTCCAACATTCTTTCAAAATCCATGGCTAGCTGTATCCATGGGTGCCTTCCATACCAACACATACCAAGGAATTTATTATTGTATTTTTTGCATTTCAGGACTGCGCATCCCTATTACCTGCCACACTCTCATGAAATGACAAGTGAATAAACACTCGTCTTGAGAATAACATGCCTAACATGGAAAATATTGGCTACCCTTGCGCGGTCATGAGCGGTACGGGCCCACAAAAGAGAGATTTATTTTGAAAATTAGAGTTGACACATACAAATTTACTTGGAACGACATGTAAATACTGCATATGGGTACGTATGGTGGACTCATTTGGCACAACTTTGGATTAAGGAGTTTGATGGACGAGCAGTATTCCCGCTTAGTACAAATAGCCGTTAGCAAATAGATTGAGAAGCGGCCAACCATGAAACAAAAACGATCATAAACGAGCATTAAACATAACTAACACCGAATAATGCACCACAAGTAGTGTATAACTTCATTGCATAACTATTGACTTTACATGCATGCATAGGGAATCACAAACCTCAACACCAATATTCTTACAAAAGCATAATTACTCACCAACATGACTCACATGTCACTATCTCTATATCGCAAAACTATTGCAAGGAATAAAGTTTAACATCCAATGATCTTCATGAAAGATTTTTTTTATATCCCTCTCGAATATCTATCACTTTCGGACCATATCAATATTTAAAGCATATTGTTGTTGCTAATAACAAGCTCTGAAACAAAATTAAGTGAAGTATGAGAGCATAAATATTTCTTAAAAATTTCCACCTCTCAAAATAATATAATTGAAGCATGAGAGGGTTTCTTAAAAAATTCTACTAACTCTCAAAATGATCTAATTGAAGCATGAGAGCATATTTCTTAAAATAGCAGCACCACCGTGCACAAAAAGATATAAGTGAAGTACTAGAGCAATTCCATATCTCAAAAAATTTAAGTTAAGCACAAAGAAAAATTCTAACAAATCAAGATATCATTATGGCTCTCTTAAATAGGTGTGTCCAACAAGGATGATCATGAGACTAAAAATTAAAAACAAGCAAAGACTCATATAATACAAGACGCTCCAAGCAAAACTCATGATATTTGAAGAATAAAAATATAGTCCCACGTAAAATTACCGATGGCCGTTAGAAGAAAGAGGGGATGCCTTCCAGGGCATCCCCAAGCATAGTTGTGTGGTTCTCCTTGAATATTACCTTGGGGTGCCATGGCCATCCCCAAGCTTATTCTCTTGACACTTCTTATTCCTTCATCCATTATGATCTGATCCAAAACTAGAAAACTTCAATCCCCCAAAACTAAACTAAACCTCGTGAGATCCGTTAGTATAATAAAACCAATCTTTAATATAAGTATTGCTGCAAACCCATTCATATTTTTGTATTACATTATATCTATTGTATTCTAACTTTACCTTGGCTTATATCCCCTGATACAATCCATAGATTCATCAAAATAAGCACATAATGCAACAAAAACATAATCTATCAAATATAGAACACTCTGTAAAGACATAATTTTTAGTCATACTTATGCAACTCTAGAAATCCTGAAAAATAGAGAACCATGGGAAACGTGTATATACATCATTTGTAAAAAATCAGGAAAATTACAGGCTCCAGCAATTGCAAACAATTCTTCTACTGAACGCAAAAGTTTCTGTTTTCCAAGAGGATCAAGTCAACTATCCCCCAAATTAACCCAAACGGTTTGCTTGGCACAAACACTAATTAAAACATCAAAACACAATCACAACAGTAGAATAATTTTGTATTTATTGAAAAACAGAAAGAAAACCAAAAAACAAAAATTATAAGATAACGATTGGGTTGTCTCCCAACAAGCGCTATTGTTTTACGCACCTAGCTAGGCATAATGCATAGATTCATGTTTTTTCATCTTTGGTTCTTGATCCATTGGTTGCACACATGATTGACTCACCTAGCCTGGCCAATTAAATAACTAATGGCAAGCCAATGAGTACTATGAATGTACTCGCAAGCAACCCATGTTTTTGGAACAAGTATGACAAGGTATGATATAGCCCTAAATAGGATATGTTTGCAGAAAGCAAATTTGTGAGTGCAATGCCATGAGCTACCATTTTAGTGAAGCATGCATCGTAAGAGAATAGGTTACCGATATCAACATAGCCAAGTTTTTATCTCTTCCATCTTGTCAAGTCTTTCGACTTGATCAAACGGTGCCTCACACACACACACACACACACACACACACGAGGTTTCACAAACATTGGACGTAGCCCAAGAGCGGTTACCCAACTATCCTTGACTATGGACACGACTATTCGAATAGTTTTACACTCTACTGCGGTTGCACACTTTACCCACAACATCCGGGGAACTTCCGTGTCATCCACGACCCGCGGTACCTCAAGTACCCGGGGTAAGCACCCGATCACTATCTTTCCCTAGACGACACTAACATGGAGTCCACTCGACTGGTACCAACCCCCATGCCCAACATATCAATTTTTTAGATTGTGCCATGTAAAAACAGTCATGGCCGCCTATCCAAGCACGACCCCGTCCCGAGAGTGACCTCGTGTCACCCCCGTCACTAGTAATGCGGGCACCATGCTAGTATCGACCTGGGTAATCAATAATGCCCTTTCCCATATAAGGGTAGAGTGGTTGCGCATGTAAGGTTGGAATAACGGTCGCAACTTAAACCAATCCATTTTGAAAACAACACACACAGTTACATCGGTACACCACTTCGTCATCAAGTGGTTACCCAACTCATCATCTCCCCCGGGCATAACTGGCACCCGAAGGGGTTTCTGAAAAGTCTTTTGAAATTACTATGCCACCACCATCATGCATATTCCCGTCCCACTTACATAGCCACTACCATAGCAACCTATCATTTCCCACCCGCATAACCCTCATAGGAAGGTAGGGTCATGCTTGATGCAAGTTTCAAATAGGAAAGAAACAAGGTGACCCACACAACTGGTCATTACCTCAACATGATTCCGGTGCATTGACAATAAGTGCTATATGACATGCATAAAAATGGGGTTTCTTAGACAGGGTCAAAGGGCTGCTTGCCTTGGTTGGCTTGGTCTTCAAAGCCTTCAAGTCCTTATCCTTCTTCTTCTTCAGCAACTTCTTCAAACACGGTATCTAATCGTCGCAAGAAAATAACGGAGAAATAAAACAATAATAAAAACAGAAAAGTCAAAGTGCTCAGAAAAATGTCAACTTATTTTTATAAAATAATATAGGAAAAACTAAGAAGGGAAAAATTCTTAGTTTTGGATTTGGAGTGACAAAATAGGATGAAGGGATTTTTTAAACAGAGGGTTCATTGTTCAAATTTGAACTTAATTTGAATAGTTTAGAAAAGGTTCATGAATATGTGTGAAAGTTACGTCATTAAATAGGTTGGAATATTACAAGATTTTAGGAGTTGGAATAAATTAATTTGGAAAACTATTTTATCCTATGGATTTATTTGAAAAATCCACAAAAAGAAAAACAAAAAGGCCATTGTGTAACTGGGCCAGAACGGCCTCAGGGCACAGGCCCAGAGGGGTTTCGGCCCGGGTGAGCTGAGCGCCGCGCGCGTGCCAGGTTTAACCTGACGGGCGGGGCCCGGCTGCCAGTGGGAGAGAGGGGAGGCGAGAGGGAAGTAAGGATGACAGGAGGGGCCCGCCTGTCATCCCTAACCCACGTCCAGACGGCCGGCACAAATCACAGGGCTCGTCGGGGCGTGTCTGGGGTGCTTGTGGGCTTAGTCTAGGGCGGTGGGGAAAGAAGAGAGAGAGCAGAGGGCGCCAGAGGAGCTGCGCGTGTGAGCGCGCTCACTGGTGCGCTCGGGCGGTCGCCGCGCATGGGAGCTCGGGCGGGAGGAGGGAGAAGGAGGATGGGGACACGGCCGTGGTGTGTCGTGGATGTCGAGGCGCCTCGGCTGGCGCGAGGGGGAGGGCCGAGGTGGCCTGAGGCACTTGGCTAGGAGCGGCTACTATGCCAGAGCGCACTGTAGCATGCTCCAAAGCACGCGTATGGCTGGCACCGGCATTGTTTATGCCCTGTGGGCATGGCCACTAGTGTTTGGAAGGTAAGGGAGGCAATAAACAACAGGTGAATGGCATTGGATGGTCTGGGGGCTTCTAGAATGAGAGGGGGTTGACAGAGAAGAGTGCAAGGAGCTGTCCAAAGAGGTAAAAGAGGTGGTTTCACCCCTTGATCATTGAGCTGAGGCGCAGCCATGGTTACTGGAGGTAGAAGAGGTCTTGGTGGTGCTGTGGTAAAAACTTGAGCCTGTTTGGATTAGTGGAAGAAGCTAAAGTTGTTGTTTTGGTAATTGGCCAGAAGGTGTTTGTAGCTTGTTTGGGCAAGAAAATGGGTTTCATTTGGCATGAGACACCACAGGATGAAATGGCACATATAATTAGGCCCCTCCACCTAATTAGAGCTCACTTGGGCAAAGTTGCCAATGCAACTTTTGTAAACCCTAGAAATCAATTGAAAAACATTTAGCAAGATATAGTCATGCAGATCCATTCCCCATGATGCACCACTTGGTGTAGTGTCATCATTTGGGGTTGTGAACATGTCCACAAAGTTTGGGGGCATTTGGAACAAGTTGGTAGTGTAAAGTTGTTCAAATTTGAATCTGAACATAAATGGTTTTGGGGCACTTTTCGGAATCAAAACAATTTGGATTGAGCTAAAACTTTGCAAGGTCATCATATTATGAGTATGCGACTTGCTACAATTTTCCTAGAATTTTCAGAGAATATATCCTTTGTAAATATTTCAAAAGCTTGAAATATCCAGAAAGGGGTTTTGAGGGATTTGCCCAATATTTTGAACATGACCATGTGTTGAAACTCTTATATATGGACAATATATGTCCTATGAGTATCCCTGAATTTTCTCAAATATTTTTGAACATTAAAATAATTTTTACCTATTAAAGACCATTTATGGCCTAAAGAAAAAGCCTTTAAATAAAATTGGAAAATAACTTTTAAAATTATAATTTTGTGGTTTATGGGAGTCCTATACCTAATAGGATTCAAACATACGTTTTCAAAGATTTTTATCACCCTAAATCAAGTACTTGCAGTGCAAATCTCAATTCAGGGGTTTTTTGAAAACTTATTTTTGAAATACTATTTGGCCAAAATATTTTTTGTAAGAATATACTATACTATTCTATACACATGGTATGATCATTGGGTAGAAGTTTGGGGCAAGGAGATGAAGTATAGAAGGTGAGGCTATGTTGACTTTTAATCAGAGAGAGAAAAATTCAACTCCAAATAAAAGCCAAATGATGCAAAAAAAATTGTTGGACCAAATTGTCATGCTTTATTAATACTATAACCATGTTACAAAATGCAGGGTGTGACACCGCCGACTCCAAAAAGTGGAAGGCGACGAAGATCTAGCCTTCCACTCGGTCTACGAACGACCTTGAGGCCACGACCACCGCCCTTCACCTCCACACCCTCTTCTCTGGCCTGCTACCGCTGTTTTCAAATTTCTTCAACACCGTGATCTCGCACTACCAAGTCGACGCACTGCATCTGGATCCGAAGTCCATCATCCTCCTTTCCTCCTTTGCGTTCTTGTGCAAAGCCTTCATCGGTATCGCCCCCACTATGGCACTACTACATCATTTCTTCTCCCTCCAGTTGGTTGCCCACATGCGGTGCTCTAGGTGGGCCGCTGGGTCTCGCGCATAGTCACGGTGCCGTCTGGCATGGCCTTCTTCGGGATGCAATGAGCACACTGGGCCGGCTTGGGGTGGAGCTTCATGACGTTAACTCACACCTCAAGGACTAGCACCTGTGCCTCGCACGTGAGTGTCATCGGCTCGAGGTCGCAATCAATATTGGCCGCTTGCAACGCGAGTCTGCTCGCTCGAAGGATGAGGAATCTTCAGCCGCGGTGAGGGAGGCTCGATACCGTGCCTTCAAGGAGGCTGAGGCCGCGGATCGCTGATGCAAGACCGCAAAGGACCACAAGCGGGAGCTCCTCGCTTAAAACGTTTCCCTCGAGCATCGGGTTAGGGCGTGCGAGAGGGCCCTGGCCGCCTCAGCGGCAGAGCTCTTGGCGCGTGAGGCAAGGCTTCGCGCACTCGAAGATCGACTGATGCTGGAGACGCTGGAGAAAATCTTGGAGTGTGAGCGACTGGATGCGATGGAGGACAAAGTGACGGCTGCTGAGGTCTCCGTGGCCTCTTGAGAGGTGAGGGTCCAGGCGGAGGTCGAAGAAGGGGTAACACGGGTCCGTCGGGCCCTCGCCAAGGAACATCATCGAAATATGAAGCTCCAAGAATCATGCTTGTGACACGGCGGGACAAGTTGAAAGGCGAGATTGACGTCCTCAAGGGGAAGTTGGCCAAGGCGGAGAGGCGTCAGAAGACTGCACTGGACACCCAAGATGGGCTGAGGCCGAGCTGTCCTTCCTCTACCAGCAGTTGGAGAATGTCACATCCCTCATGGAGCGGGCAGCAGACGAGGTGAACTCGGCTCGGGAGCTGCAGCACATGCGCTCCAAGATGTTTCAAGATCTTGAGCGAAGAGCCCTCCGCTCCCTGAACCGCGTTTGCAATGAGAGCATATCCAGCCCACTCGTACCTGATGAAGCCACTTACCTCGCCTCGTTTACCAGGATCGTGGAGCGTCTTGAGGGAGGAGCGGAGAGGTTGCGACCGCTGGTCGAATATAAAAGCCATGACCTTCTTACACGGACGTCGACGCGAGACTTCAGTCATATTCTTCGCTTCGACCACAACTTAGACTTTGAGGCCGTAATTGCCCCCGTGCCCAAGGTGATTCAGGGTGCTCTAGGGGACTGCGTGGAGGACCACGTAGAAGAACTGATCGCGGAGTTCACCTCTGATGGCCGCGAGGACCGGCTTGAAGTTCAGGAGCATGAGGCTGATAGCAGGGACGATGATGATGCATCACCTTAGGTTGTCCTTCTCATGTTTGCCTATCAATATGTTGAATATGGCCCCTTGGGGATGTAAAAAGTACTTGGTGAAGGATTCCTTAATGACGTGTCGAAACGTAATTATGCCTTCCGAGGGCACCTTTCCGTAGTGCTTATTCCGATTCTGGAGCCCCCGAGTGAGGATCTACTATCGGTAGTTTCCTGGGTCGCGATGCCTGAGCGGGGCTAGGAGGCAAGCACTCCTGAGGTCAGGGGCCAAAGGCTGCACGTGCCTGCTGGCTCGCTCGAGAGTGTTGTGTGAGGACATTGACACCAGAGCCCTCGCGAGGTGTGCGCATGGGCGGACCCGCGACTATTGAGTCATGGGCCCTCGATGCTGTTGGGTCTAGCCCAAGTGTAAACACCGTGCTTAGCCTCCGCACGCGGAGCATGTGAGAGGGAGTAGCAGACAAGCATTGATGCCTTAGAAACAAGAGTCGAGGAAGAAAAATACCGTAAGGAAAAATCCCAACCCTTTTTGAACCAAGATGCAGAAACTTGAAATTCATTTCAAGAAATTACAAAATCGGTTACAAGAAAGGATGAAAAACGGCCGCATCCAGCGCTCATATTGTCTTCCCACCAACGCGAAGTCTGGGGCCTCCACTTGGGCACGGGCATAGTCGATGTTTGACCGTTGCCACCAGCGCACAGCATGTGCTTTCACTGGAGCACTTGCAGGGCCATGAAACAATGCATAGGGAGAATCCAGGGCATGTATGTCCCACTCATAGTTATGTGAGATTGTCACGGGTAGAACTTGCGGAGGTGCAAAATGTTCCTGTCATTCTGGATGGGGACCCCATCCAACGTCTGCAAGTGCGCAGCCCCAGGCCTAGAGACGCGAGCGACCCTGAATGGGCCCTCCCACATGGGCGAGAGCTTATGGAGGCCCTCCCTGGAGAGGACTCACCTCAAGACGAGGTCCTCGACTTCGAGAGTCCTAGGGCAGATTTTGCGGCGATGGTACCGCCGCAGCGCCTACTGGTACCTTGTGGCGCGAAGGGAGGCTTGGCGGTGGGCCTCCTGTAACACCCCGAGACCGGTGCGCCAGGTGTCAGCTAGTTTTACGTCATTGTTGCAATGTCATTTTCTTGCGTGTTGCATCTTGCCATGTCATCATGTGGTTGCATCATCATGTTTTCAAAAACTTGCATTCGTCCGAGTCCGCCCGTCCTCTCCGTTGTCCGTTCTGAGCCCAGACACACTTGCACGTGCCCGTGGCACCTCCGAATATTTATTTTGTGAGTTGTCGAAAAACATTCTCGGAATGAGGTTGAAACTTGGCGTGTGGTCTTATTATAGCATAGGTAGACCTCCTGTCACGTTTCGTCACGTTTGGAGTTCGTTTGATAGCCCAACGGATAAATATAGCGGCACTAGTCGCCGGTTTATTCGTCGGACGTTTTCGGACTCCGAAAACCCCGCGGGCCTCTCTCCTCTCTCTATTCTCATCCCAATGCCTCCAACGCATCCCATCTAGCCCACCAACACTACCCCTCCATTGCGGACCGTCCGATCGGTATCTAACGGTCCGAAAACGGATGAAAACCCTCACCCCTAGCCTTCCCTGCTATATATGGACACCCTACCCTCCAAATTTGGAAACCTAGCACTAGCCTCCTCAATTTCCGTGCCCCTCCAACATCCAGCCGCCACCTAGCCTCCCTGTCCCGAGATCCACTCCTCCCTCTCATTTTTCAGCCCTCAGATATGAGATCAGGGGACCAGATTTCGTCCCAAGCCCCATCGGACATTGTCCGCCGCCACCCAGACAATGTCCGCCCGACCCGTCCGTCCGCCGCCGCGCATCGTCTGCTTCCCTCGCTCCTCGCGTCCCCGACACCCTGCAGCCCCGCCGCCGGTGCAACCCACCCCGCCGCCGTTCTGCGCCGCCGTCCTCCGCGCCTCGCCTCCCTGCTTCGCCTCCCGAAGCTCGTCGAGCTCCTCGTGGCCCCGCCGCATCGACCTCCGCCCGGCCCTGTTAGCTCCAGTTTCGTCGCCGCCGTACGGGACTCGAGCCGCCGCCGGAGCTCTTCTCCCGATCTACTCCGCCTCACCCCGTCAGGATCCGTCGACCGCGGGAATAGATTCCGCAGCCTCAGATCTGGCAGAGATCCATCCGGTCGCGCCCTCTGGTCCTCGCCGGTGTCCGGCTCGCCGGAGCCGCCGCCACCTGCTGCCATGGCTCCTCCCTCCTCCTTGCTCGTGCGGGCAGACGGGGTCGATGGCGCTGCCTCGCCCGGTCTTGTGGGCCCCGCATGGGCCGGCCCAACTCCCTGCCGCAGCCATGCCGGCCTCTCCATCAATTGGGTTAAGGCCCATGGGTGAGCCCCTTTCCTCCTTCCCCGTTGGCCCATGTGCTCTGTTCGGCCCATTGTCTGTTTTTTTTCCTGTGCGATTTTGGCTAAGTCCCTGTGTATTGTAAAAATGTTGCATACTTGAGTGGCTGTATCTCCTTGTGTGTATATCCAAATGATACATGTAATATGTCAAAATGATCGTGGTGATATGCTCTTCACTTTGTACCATTGTGCCATGCTTGTTTGACTTCCTCTTGATGACCTAATCATTGTTGCAAGAGTGCTACTTGTTTAAAACTGCTGTTACTTGTAATTTTGTTAGCATATTTGAGATGTGATAACTTTGTGCATGTTTATCCAAATGGAGCATATGATATGTCAAAATGTTCGTTGTGAAGTGCTCTACATGTTGGTTGTTGTAGCATTCATGTTAGGTGCCATATTGCCATCTTAATCTCTGTTGCAAAAGTGCATTAGGCTGTTAAGTGCTGAAACTTGTTATGTGATGCTGAGTTCACTTGTTCATTGCTATTGATGTGTTTGTCTTCATGCCACATGTCTATATGTTTTAGAAGCACAATCATATGGTCTTTGCTGTGGTGCAATCCACTTTCCATGATATGCTTTGAGGTGACTTAAACAAGCTTGTACACATGCCATGTGGTTGTTGCTGTTTTATACTTAGTGAAAAAACTGCTAAGTCTGGAATCTGTTATAACCTGATGCTATGTTCGCTTGATGCCCTAGTCAAATCCATGCTTGTTTTGGAGTGGTCAATGATCATGACTTGTTGTCCATGTTATTGTCTATCCATTCATGCCCTTACTTGCACATATGGCCCGCTGTAGCTTATTGATAACCCTCAACCGTAAGGGATCGAGATAGTCTTCGCGGGTAAGAATAACCCAATTTATAGAATCGACACACGGGGAGCCAAAGAGTATTTATAAGCTTTGACAGTTGAGTTGTCAATTCAACCGCATCTGAAATATACTTACTTGCAACAAAAGATAAGTGGTAACGGTGATATTATAGTGATGCTGGTGACAGCAGAAGTAAACAGCAAAAGTAACAACTAATAACCAGCAGGATTGAAACACTGTAGGCTAGGGAGATGGATGGTTGGGCGCTGCATGGATGAGATACATCATGAATCTAACTTGGGGCAAGGCACACAGAAAAGTAATGATCATCTAGGCAAATATCAAACATTAGGCATGTATCCCATAGGTAGTTGTACGTGCTTGCAATAAGAACTTGCATAACATCTTTTGTCCTACCATCCCGCTACGAACGGGGCCAAAAGGAACTTATGGAGATTAAGGTGCTCCTGTCAAAGAGCACCGGAACAAAGCAATAAACTCAATGGATACATGGAATCCTCAAATTATGGACCATCCCCTTTGGTGTCCCAAGCTGTCACCTTTGGGATCGCCGGTTCCGGACCATAATAGGTGCAAACAACTCATAGATAGGATCATGAACACAAATATATTCATGCAAACACATAGGGTTCAGATATGAAAACATGGCACTCGGGCCCAAAGTGACAAGCATTAAGAGCAACAAGTTGAAGCAAAGATGATAAACACCAATAGTAGATGATAGGCAACATGCCCCCAATAATCTGATAATCTATTACATGATCTAACTCATCCAATCCCTACCATCCCCTTTGCCTACAGCAGGGAATTACTCACACATGGAAGGAGAAGTCATGGAGGGAGGATGGAGTGGTGATGATGATGACGATGGCGACGATCTCCTCTCTCCGGAGGCCAAATCAGCCTCCAGATTAGCCCTCCCGAAGTAGAACAGAGGGTGGCGGCGGCTCCGCGACGGAAACTGGAAAAACGACTTCTGTTCTGGGGTTTTCTCGTCACAGGGATAAATAGGGGCCAAGGTAGGGCACCAGAGAGGGAAGGACCCTCCCAGGCGGCCCCCCGGCGCGGCCAGGGGTGGGGCCGCGCCAGCAGGGCGCCTGGGGCCCCCCTGGCTGCCCTCTGGCCCCACTTCTGGCACAATGGCCCTTCGGGTGCGTTGATTTTCTGTGATTTTTCTTGGAATTTTCTGAGATACCTAAAAATCCATTTTCCTGCACACAATAAAACCATACAGGCAGCTCTGCTGAAAACAGCGTCAGTTCGGGTTAGTTTAGTTCAAATCATGCAAGAATGAGGGCAAAACAATAGCAAAAGTGTTTGGAAAAGTAGATACGTTTGAGACGTATCAACTCCCCCAAACTTAGCATATTGCTTGTCCTCGAGCAATTCAGTTCAACGAATTGGACGCGACAAAGAAAACTTTGACAAACTCTTTTGCTTCATTAGATGTATATAAGCATGTACTACGAAAAGAGTCTAGCAAGTATTGAAACAATGCTATGAGGACAATGCACGAAGCAATTCTTCTTTCAAGTGACCAATCACAAATAACTAAAAGTAAATAATATGCTACTGAAAATCAAGACAAGATTACATTGCACATAGCTTGAACATACTAGAGTGGTATCTCGCTAGCCTCCATGAGTGAAGCA
Source organism: Secale cereale (assembly GCA_902687465.1). Taxonomy (NCBI): domain Eukaryota; kingdom Viridiplantae; phylum Streptophyta; class Magnoliopsida; order Poales; family Poaceae; genus Secale; species Secale cereale. The sequence continues at coordinate 529,621,832 of LR738711.1, read as the reverse complement.
AAACATAAATGCAGAAACTCCTCCAAAGTTTTAAAGGAGACTAGAACTAAGAATTTCAGAATAAATAATACCACAAGCATGCAAAAGACAATGTAATACTTTGGGACAATGCACATTACACTCAGAATGACAATTATGCTCTCCTAGTTGGTGCTTTGAAGAAAGAAGGTGGAGACTCTCGAACTGTGGAATTTGATGGCGAGGTTGAAAACCCGTGTTTGGAAGCAAATACTAAATATGTACCAGAGCTCTTGGTTATGAAAACAGAGGTAAAAATGATTTTGGGAGGTGCATATTTCGTCAACGAATGCTAGTAAACTACCCAATCACTTCTTATGCTAGACATGTTTCAAGGAATGGCTCCCAAGATGGGGACGATCACATCCCCTTAATCTCCTTTGTTTATCACTACCAAAGTTTTCTGATTTCTCATAAACAAAGCGTGAAGGAGGGTTTGTTGGTTGTGATTATCTTTTGTGAGCTGGGCGCACTCATGCCAATCCCTCCTCGTATTAGGGGTTTGCAGATTAGACATGCAATCCCGGGATAAAACATGTCCAACAAAAGAAGATCATGAATTACCTACTACTTCATCATGAGCTAAAACAGAGGCACAAAACGGGAGTAAATTTGAATAATTTAGAGATGGTACAAGAAAGTCTTCGTTAGGATGGCCGGTAAATACCATATAGGAAGGTATGGTGGACTCATATGGAATAACTGGTTTGAAAGGATTTGGATGCACAAGCAGAATTCCGCTTAGTGCGAGCGAAGGCTAGCAAGAGACTGGGAAGCGACCAACTAGAGAGCAATAACGGTCATAATCATGCAGAGCGACAAAGCAACATCGAATTGGGCATGAATGTGATATAACTATTCTGAAACTCAAAGATCATCAAGGCAAAGCAGACTCTTTAGTCTGAAACATGTGTAAGCATGTGCCAAGTCAATCCAAGAATTCTCCAAAGGGAAATACCACCTTAGTATACCAAACTATGAACAATGCAATGCATGTAAATCATTTCAATAACACATTATATACTCTAGCTATTTGAGATTAGCCACAAGGAAAGCATGAACCACTGGGAAAGCATTGTAAGCTGGTCTCTAGATCATAAGTACAGGCATATGTACAAAAGTAGAAACAAGAAGAGTTCATACCGGTTTTCCTTGTTGCTTCCCTTCCGCCGATCTTCGTCATTACTGCCTTGTCACTTGCACGATAGAACATAGGAAATATAATTAAATGCCATCACAGACTCGAGCTGAACTCTGAAAACAAAGCAAACTAAAGCGAGAAAGGAAATATTTTTGGGTTTTTTTTTCAAAGGTTGAACTAAAGCAAAAGAAAGAGAAAATCTTTTTGTTGTTTTTGCAAAGAAAGAACAAAGAAGAACGGGCAAAAACTTCGAAAAGATCAAAGCGAACAAAAATAAAACAGATAATACAATGGAAAAGTGAGAAGGGCACGTACTCCCCCAAGCTTAGGCTTTTGGCCTAAGTTGGGAGTAGCTACTGCCCCCAGGAGCCTCCTGCTCCGGGGTGGTACTGGTGAGTCCAAGGGTCGTATAAGGATTCCGGCGCGTACACCGAAGTCCTCGGATCCTCCCACGAAGAAGGGTCCGCACTCCAAGCAGAGGAAGACCATTCACCAAACTGGGTGACGGTCTCCCCCTGAAAAGGTGGTAACTCACCGTGCTCCTCCTCGTCGGGCATACCCCCCTCCATGGGGTTATGAAACTGATGCTGGACCATGAACTCATCGAACTGGATAACATCAAAGGACCATCCGTTCCTGCGAGAAAAATCAAACAAAAGAGGTGCAGGTAGACGGATCTGGCGTTCCGCGGTAGTTCCGAAACGCAAGATATAAACAAGGTTACCAAACTCAGAAGTCATGGTAACAAACTTATGCCTTTTCATAGCAGCAAGATCAAAACTTAAATAAGTAAAAGGCTTATCATCAGGGTGTGGGGTGCCTTTAAGGTACTCTAAGATAAGTGTGGCATAAACACCACCAAATAAATCTCCCCTGTTACCATTCATAGCAAGGCGTCGAGCAATTAAGCCACCCACATTATAATCAAACCTCCCTGAGAGGGCGGTTGCCAGGATAGCACTATCCGGCGTAGAAATGTTGCTCGTGTTATCACGAGCTAACACCCCTCTAGCAACATAATACGCAAAATACCTGAGGTGAGGGAATAAGATGCTGGAGATTTTTGACCGATGAATATCCCTCGTATCCATGCTGCAGAGAGAGTTGAAGACGGTTCTCAGCTCGGAGGGCTGAGAGGTCATCTTCGCCGTCTGCCCAACGTTTGGCACACCTATTATTTCACAAAACTTTTCCAAGGGCATGGTCAAAAGATTATTGTAAATTTTAAACTCTATAGAACCAGTATCAAGGTTATATCTAAAACTGTTAATGAAACCGGAGGTGAGTTTTTGATACTGAACAACACGGCATGTGACGAGCCATGTCAGACCTGCATTAGCACAAAGGTTATAAAACTCATCCTTAATTCCTGCAGCTTCAAGGAATTCATCACATGGGAACATCATCGCACGTGCTGGATTTGTGTCTTCCAACAACTCTAGGGGCACATGATCTTCATTGTAGCTCACCCTAGCAGTCGAGGGTGAAGCTGCGGCTCTAGTAACTCGATCGGAGCGCGCGGGCTTCTTCTTCTCAAGCCACCCCTTTGCCCTTCCTAACAAACTCATTTCTGAAATTTTTAACAAATTACAAAAACAAGGATTTAAACAAAGTGGGTTAAGGCAAACTACTCAACTCACTTACCTAAGGCATAAACTTGCATCAAAACTTGGAAAATAAATTTCTACACATGCATGCAAGCTCATCTACACAGCACCAAGAACTACTAAATACTCACAAATGAAGCCACCAACCGAAAATCTAATTGGAGGGGTGGAGGAGTCACATACCAGGGAGTATTTGTTCAAAATCTCAGCTCGAATGATAGGCTGTAGAGAGAGATCGAAAATTGCCTCCAAGAACAGCAAGAACGCAAGAACAGGTGCAAAAATCGTGTTTTCGGAGAGAAAGAGAGAGAGAGGAAGAAGACTCACCTGGAGGCGGGACCTGTGGGCCCCAGGCGCCCTATGGGCGCGGCCAGGGGGCAGGCCGCGCCAGCTGGCCGCCTGGGCCACTGGTGGCCCCCCTGGTCAGCCCCAGGTGCCTCCCGGCATGGAAATTTTTATTTTTATTTTTTTGGAATTTTTCTAAAAACTTCACTGTTGAAATTTTTTCGAAGTTCAAAAAGCTGCAAAACTTTCTGAAAACTTAAAGCAGTGATTAGTATTGTGAAGCTTCAAAAACACAAACACTTGGTACAACAAGGAGAACAAAAGCTAAAACAAATGAAAACATAGCAAGCTCAACTTTTTAACTATATAAAACATGCTCACTAGTAAGGTTGATCAAGTCTTACCAACAAACAGGCGATATATAGAGCAAAAAGTCCCACCTCTTACGAAGTGATCATTGCACCTTTACTTTAATGGACATTGTCCCCACCATAATAGTTTTGTATTTGTGGTGCACATGTAGTGGACAGTCCCATTCTCCAATCTTCACGGTCTCGATATTCTCTATAGAGTTGAGGCCATGCCTCTTGTCGGTCTTCTTTGGAAAATACACCGTGTGTTCTTTATCATTCACATTGAAGGTAACCTTTCCTTTATTGCAATCAATAATAGCACCTGCGGTGTTAGGAAAAGGTCTACCAAGAATAATGGACATGCTCCCATCCTCGGGCATGTCAAGCACGACAAAATCAGTAAGGATCAAACAATTAGCAACTTCTACGGGAACATCCTCACAAATACCTATCGGGACGGCGGTTGACTTGTCAGCCATCTCAAGAGATATATCTGTAGGAATTAGTTTCTCTAAACAAAGCCTCTTATAAAGAGAGAAAGGCATAACACTCACTCCTACTCCAAGATCACATAAAGCAGTTTTGACATAATTATTCTTTATGGAGCAAGGAATAGTGGGTATACCTGGATCACCAAGCTTCTCAGGAATCTTGCCACTGAAAGAGTAGTTAGCAAGCATAGTAGATATTGCTTCATTAGGAACTTTTCTTTTATTAGTAACAATATCTTTCATATATTTTGAATAGGGAGGTAACTTAATAGCATCAGTCAAAGGGATTTGAAGAAAAAGAGGTTTCATCCACTCGCAAAACTTATTGTAATGCTCTTCTTCTTTAGATTTGAGAGACTTACCTGGAAAGGGCATGGGTTTCTGTATCCATGGATCTCTTTCCTTCCCATGTCTTCTTGCAACGAAGTCTTCTCTAGTGTACTTCTTGCGTTTGTCAGGTGCTTCTTCTTCTCGAACTTCAGGCGGATCATTCTTCTCCTTATCCTTATCTTCAGGTTCGGCACCGTCTTCAGTCTCAGCATCGGAGGTAGATGTACTATTGGGATCAACAGCTGGCTCTTCACTTGTAATAGGATCATTGGAATTGTTAGCCTCCTTTTGTTTCTTCTTCTTCTTCTTTGGAGAGCCAACAATTTCTTCTTCCTACATTTGAGAATCTTGCTCGATTCTCCTCGGATGCCCCTCTGGATAGAGAGGATCTTGAGTGCTAGTTCCTCCTCGAGTCTTAATCCCGAAGGCCTGTAAATCATCTTGTTTGGTATTGTTAGCAACCAAATCTTTTTGCACATTAGAAATTTGTTCAAGCTGAGTTTGAACCATATGAAAATGTTTCACAAGACATTTAACATCATTAACTGTTCTACCTAGAACATCAAGCAAACTTTCGATAACAAGGGAATTATCATGCAATTGACTTTGTATCCTCTCATTAAAATGACTTTGCTTCAAAATAAAATTATCAAGCTCATCTAAACATTGATCAGGAGGCTTACCATGAGGGATGTCACTTGCGTTGAAATCTAAAAGAGAGTGTACCTCTACCATAGGAGGGTGAGTGGTAGGCTCACACAACTTCTCAATAGGGGGTAGATTCTTCACGTCTTTAGTTTTAATACCCTTCTCTTTAATAGACTTCCTTGCTTTTTGCATATCTTCGGGGCTTAGAACAAGCATGCCGCTCTTCTTTGGTGGTGGAGGTGGTTCACGGACGGACCAATCTTCATGGTTTTTGGCAATCCTGCCCATCAATTCTTCTGCATCGTCCGGTGTTCTTTTCCTGAAAACACAACCAGCACAACTATCCAAATAGGACCTGGATTCATCAGTTAGACCAGCATAAAATATATCGATTAATTCATTCTTAGGGACTCCATGTCCTGGTCTAGCCTGGATCAGACTACAGTACCTCCCCCAAGCTTTAGGGAGGTGCTCATCCTGCAACTGTTTAAAGTTATAAATTCTTTGTAAAGAAGCATGTTGCATATGAGCAGCAAAGTACTTATCAACAAAAGAGTGAGCTAAGTCTTGAGGACTCTTAATGGAACCACATGGTAGTGCATGCATCATACCATGTTTTAGCACCTTCCTTCAAAGAGAAAGGAAGAAGCTTAGTCACATAAAAGTTTCGTATCTTTTCATTCGTGGTAAACAAGCCACCCAACTCAGTGAGTTTGGTCAGGTGTGCAATAGCATCATCATTTTCTCTGCCATAAAAGGGGTCAGCTTCAACCATAGATATAAGTGAAAGATCTACAGAGAAATCATAATCAGGATCATTGATGCATATAGGAGATGCAGCAAATTCAGGATCAGGAACAGTCTTGTTCTTCAAGGAGTGTTTTTCAAGCAGCTTCTTAATAGCTTCAGGGTCAGAGTCGGCAAACTCTGTCAGTTCCCTGCATAAATCATTATCAAGCATAATGTAATCATCATCAAGGAGTCTCTCCTTGAGTTTACTCAAATCAGGATAATCATAAGTTCCACCAATAGGGTAGCGAGTAATAGGAATTTCAATTCCAGATTTTTTTGCAGCAGCGGCGATCTGTTTCTTAAGAGCATAACCAAGTGAACCAATATCATCAAGAGTAGTAGAAGCATCATCAAAAGTATCGGACATAGTAACAGATTCAGTAGAAGCATCATGTGGTGGTGGTGAGGCAAACGTACTCATAACAGAAGGTGAATCAAGTGTAGCACTAGTGTTCAGAACAGTACCTCTTCTTGTAGTGGATAGTAAGATCGGAACCTTGGGGTCTCCTTTCTTACCCATAGCGGATAAAGTGCAGCAGGTAGGATAATTCAAGTAAACTTGTAAATATTGCTATGCTCCCCGGCAACGGCGCCAGAAAACGGTACTTGATAACCCTCAACCGTAAGGGATCGAGATAGTCTTCGCGGGTAAGAATAACCCAATTTATAGATTCGACACACGGGAAGCCAAAGAGTATTTATAAGCTTTGACAGTTGAGTTGTCAATTCAACCGCACTTGAAATATACTTACTTGCAACAAAAGATAAGTGGTAACGGTGATATGATAGTGATGGTGGTGACAGCAAAAGTAAACAGCAAAAGTAACAACTAATAACCAGCAGGATTGAAACACTGTAGGCTAGGGAGATGGATGGTTGGGCGCTGCATGGATGAGATACATCATGAATCTAACTTGGGGCAAGGCACACAAAAAAGTAATGATCATCTAGGCAAATATCAAACATTAGGCATGTATCCCACAGGTAGTTGTACGTGCTTGCAATAAGAACTTGCACAACATCTTTTGTCCTACCATCCCACTACGAACGGGGCCAAAAGGAACTTATGGAGATTAAGGTGCTCCTGTCAAAGAGCACCGGAACAAAGCAATAAACTCAATGGATACATGGAATCCTCAAATTATGGACCATCCCCTTTGGTGTCCCAAGCTGTCACCTTTGGGATCGCCGGTTCCGGACCATAATAGGTGCAAACAACTCATAGATAGGATCATGAACACAAATATATTCATGCAAACACATAGGGTTCAGATCTGAAAACATGGCACTCGGGCCCAAAGTGACAAGCATTAAGAGCAACAAGTTGAAGCAAAGATGATAAACACCAATAGTAGATGATAGGCAACATGCCCCCAATAATCTGATAAACTATTACATGATCTAACTCATCCAATCCCTACCATCCCCTTTGCCTACAGCAGGGAATTACTTACACATGGAAGGAGAAGTCATGGAGGGAGGATGTAGTGGTGATGATGATGACGATGGCGATGATCTCCCCTCTCCGGAGGCCAAATCAGCCTCCAGATTAGCCCTCCCGAAGAAGAACAGAGGGTGGCGGCGGCTCCGCAACAGAAACTGGAAAAACGATTTCTGTTCTGGGGTTTTCTCGTCACGGGGATAAATAGGGGCCAATTTAGGGCACCAGAGGGGGAAGGACCCTCCTAGGCGGCCCCCCGGCGCGGCCAGGGGTGGGGCCACGCCAGCAGGGCGCCTGGGGCCCCCTGGCTGCCCTCTGGCCCCACTTCTGGCACAATGGCCCTTCGTGTGCGTGGATTTTCTGTGATTTTTCTTGGAATTTCTGAGATACCTAAAAATACATTTTCCTGCACACAATAAAACCATACAGGCAGCTCTGCTGAAAACAGCATCAGTCCGGGTTAGTTTAGTTCAAATGATGCAAGAATGAGGGCAAAACAATAGCAAAAGTGTTTGGAAAAGTAGATACGTTTGAGACGTATCACTTATTTATTTCTTGCTCTCAAGTTGCTATAAAGTTACCTGTCAAGTTTTTTATCAGCATCTTCAATTTGGCGAAGCTTGTTGTTATTGATCCATGCCTCCTATGGAGATGCTCCAATGGAGTTGTTTGTTGTATGCTATGTCTATTACATGTTCATGATCTTTATATGCTGAGTAGAGTTGATATGCTTGTTGTTTTGTGCCTCCGAAGGCAGCATCCTGATGATGTTTTTGCCTTCCCAGATTTTGACTAAGTCTGGATAATTTTGTTGCAACTTTCCATGCTTGGTTAATTGTGTTCCAGCAAGCTTTTGGGTGTTTTCTAAGTTCATGCTTGCTAAGTAACATGTCTACTTCACATCCATGCTTCTTGTTAACATGTTTGAGTGCTGTAGCATACATATACTTTGCTCCAAAGTTGCTATGTGGCTATTAACTTCAGCTTGTTGTTATATCTTGCTTCATGTGTATGTGTTGAACCGTTGCTCCGTTTTGAGTGTGTCCTATATGAAACTTGTGTGATTTTGCATGTAGAAGCATAATATCATGTTATTTTCATGTTTGGAGTGTGTTTGCTTGATGTTTGGGTGCATCTTGCATATTTGCCATTCTTGTCTTGTTTTGCTCATATCTTCTAGGCCGTAGCTCTGAATTAAACGAACTTTATATGAAACTTGACTAGAATTTCGTGTAGATAATCATGGTGCATGTTAAATTGCTGTTTAACCACTTTAACTTAAGGTTTTTTCAGATCTGGACTAATTTCAATATATGCATATGAGGACTTTCCGGATTTGTTATATGTTGATTACGACTTCATTTATACTTGTTGGTTTGTGTTGTTCTTGTGTGCTTCATCCCTTGCCATGAAGTGCATCATATAGACTTGTCTTGCATCATACTTGGTTGAGTATCTTGTCATGTTCTTGAGTGGCGTGTTTACCTTGTTGTGTGCTTTCTTCTCGCTAGTTCTTTTCCGTTGCGATCGTGAGGATTCGTTCGTCTACCCGTGGTTCGTCTTCAAGGCTTCTTCTTTGTCTATTTAATGGACTCATTCTTCTTCCTTGCGGGATCTTAGGCAAGATGACCATACCCTTGGATACCTTTACCATCATTGCCATGCTTAGTTGTCTCGATGCTATCGTTATATGTCGCGCTACCCATCATTATTGTCAGCCCCTCTCCTTGTTGCCATGAAACCTCTAACCTTTGACACCTTCCAAGCAAACCGTTGTTTGGCTATGTTAACCGCTTGCTCAGCCCCTCTTATAGCATTGTTAGTTGCAGGTGAAGATGAAGATCGTTCCATGTTGGAACTTCATACTTTGGGAATATCACAATATATCTTATATATATCAGCACACCTATATACTAGGCATGGGTTGAAGGCTTGGCCTTTTGCTCGGTGTTTTGTTCCACTCATGCCACCTAAGGAGCCGATAAACCGGCATTATGTTCCTTGATTTTGTGTTCCTTACACGGTTGGGTATATGGGGACCCCTTGACACTTCGTCTTTGAATAAAACTCCTCCAGCAAGGCCCAACATTGCTTTTAATATGCATCATAATAACAACTTAATTAATTATTTAAATTTGCATAGGGGGTCGCGCCCTCGGGATTCTTTTCTACATAGCAGGGGGGCCAGTGCTGATGGTGTTGGTCCCAAACGGGGAGCCTGCGGGGCCACCTCGGGGAAACTCGAGGGCTGGTTTTACCTGTAGCATCACCCATCCGGTCGTGGCCTGAGACGAGATACGCGCGGCTACTAAAAGGGTGTCGACACACCGGGAGGTCTTGCTGGACTTGTTTTACCATTGTTGAAATGTCTTGTGCACAGGGATTCCGATCCTGATCGAATTGTCCCTAAGATAAGGGGTGATAATATTATTATTACTTCTGGTGATCGTGAGAGCTTGTGATGGGCTAAGTTGGGACACCCCTACAGGGTTATGATCTTTCGAAAACCGTGCCCGCGTTATGTGGCAGATTGGAATTTGTTAATGTCCGGTTGTAGAAAACTTGATAGAGGATCCAAAGTAAAACACACTACTATGTGAGTAACCGTGACTGCATCTTTTCACTTTGAGAAGAGAATATAGTGGGGTTATGTTTGACTCGTAGCTAGTTCAGGATCTTTAGCGATCATTACTAGTTTGTGACCGTTTGTGTAGATGCTCATCTTATTCTTGTACTCGTAAGTTAGCCACCATACATATTGCTTAGCCGCTGCTGCAACCTCACCAATTTACCTCTTCCTACCCATTAAGCTTTGCTAGTCTTGATACCCATTGTTATGGGAATGTAGAGTCCTCGTGGCTCAGAGATACTACAACAAGAGTTGCAGGTGCAGGTTTCCAATGACTCAACGTGAGAGCGATGTTCTTTTGTTGGAGTTCTTTCTTCTTCTTCTTCTTCAGTCTTGGGTTAGGTTCCGGGTCGGCAGCCTGGAATAGCAGATGGATGTTGTTGTGCTTTTCTTGTTTGCATCCGTAGTCGGATGCCTTGTATTGTATTCATGTGACTTGTATGTATTGGTGTATCTCCCATGTATGTATGTAATGGTACGATGTAATGATCTCCATCTTGCTAAGCGCCCGAAATGCGGTTGTGCCCCAATCACATAAGCGTCATGTGATTGGGATAGAATCGCATATTGGGCCTGACAAGTTGGTATCAGAGCCTTGACCGACCATAGGAGCCCCCTTGATTGATCGTAGCTTGGTCGTTGTGAGTCTAGCAGAAAACTTTTTCGGAGTCTAGTTATATCGGAGAGTAGGAATTCTTTTTACTCCTCAGCCCCTTCGTCGCTCTGGTGAGGAATCTTGACGTAGGTGTTTTGAATTACTCCTCTTCCCCTTCAAATTTTTTTAGGATCACGTGGTTAGTTTTCGTTTGTTGCGTTGTCAGTTCTTTCATCTGGTGCATCTCTCGTCAAGTGGATTCGACCCTCTTCTTCTTTGCAAGTTCATCCTCAGTTCTTTTCAACCGATGTTGTTTCCTCATCCAAAGTGGTCTTTCTTTTTCCCACCCGCCCACCCTTTCTTCTCGGAGCCGGAGTACTTAATCGAGTATCCATCCTACTCATGTGATCCTTTGCTTTCTTTCATCAATTATTTCAACTGGTGGATTCTCGTCTAGCTCGTCATCATTCTTCTCTTTTCTTCTCCCGATGAATTCTCCTCTCGTTTGATATTCCTCACCTCTTCTTTTCCGGCGGATTGCAACTCAAGTTTTTGGTGTGATCTTATCTTTTCCCTCGGCTCAGATGTTTTTTCTCCTTGCTCATTCACCTCTCGCCATTTAATTGTTCAGGTGTTCCAAAGACATCTCAGGAGTCGTTTGTGTTCTAATTTAATTTGAGGTTGTCACCTCACTCGAGTCATTCAATCGTTCCGGTGCATCGTCTCCTTTTCAATCCATTTCAACGAAGTTTTCTCTTCGGTGGGCTCATAACCCACAGGTCATTTCCCAGGATCTTACCTGACTCTTCTAATTTTCCCGGAGAGTTCTGAAATTCTTTTCAAATGTGACGTAAGTATGGATTTCATCAGTCATATGCCTTCTCCAAGATCACTTTTAATTCTTTTCATCATTGGTTCAACCTTTCTACTTTTAGTTCTTACGGAGTATTTCATGAATTCTTTCTGTGTGTTCCTCCGAAGGCCATCATTCAGAAGATTTATTCGTTCTCAGTTTTCAACTTCTTCCTCCAAATATTCTTCTTTGATGCCTCTTCGTTCGTCTCTCATTCGTCCAGTGCTTCGTCCAAATATTGCCATGTCATTTGCTTGCGTGTTTCATCTTGCCATGCCATCATGTGGTTGCATCATCATGTTTTCAAAAACTTGCATTCGTCCGAGGTCCGCCCGTCCTCTCCATTGTCCGTTCTGAGCCCAGACACACTTGCACGTGCCCGCGACACATCCGAATATTTATTTTGTGAGTGGCCGAAAAACATTCTCAGAATGGGTTGAAACTTGGCGTGTGGTCTTATTATAGCATAGGTAGACCGCCTGTCAAGTTTCTTCGCGTTCGGAGTTCGTTTGATAGCCCAACGGATAAATATAGCGGCACTAGTCGCCGGTTTATTCGTCGGACGTTTTCGAGCTCCGAAAACCACGCGGGCCTCTCTCCTCTCTCTCTTCTCATCCCAATGCCTCCAGCACAGCCCATCTAGCCCACCAACACTACCCCTCCGTTGCGGACCGTCCGATCGGGATCTAACGGTCCGAAAACGGATGAAAACCCTCACCCCTAGCCTTCCCTGCAATATATGGACACCCTACCCTCCAAATTTGGAAACCTAGCCATAGCCTCCTCAATTTCCGTGCCCCTCCAACCTCCAGCCGCCACCTAGCCTCCCTGTCCCGAGATCCACTCCTCCCTCCCATTTTTCAGCCCTCGGATCTGAGATCAGGGGCCCAGATTTCGTCCCCAAGCCCCACCGGACATTGTCAGCCGCCACCCGGACAATGTCCACCGACACGTCCGTCCGCCGCCGCGCATCATCTGCTTCCCTCGCTCCTCGCGTCCCCGACGCCCTGTAGCCGCGCCGCCGGTGCAACCCCACCCCGCCGCCGTTCTGCGCCGCCGTCCTCCGCGCCTCGCCTCCCTGCTTCGCCTCCCGCAGCTCCTCGAGCTCCGCGTGGCCCTGCGGCATCGACCTCCGCCCGGCCGTGTTAGCTCCAGTACCGTCGCCGCCATATGGGACTCAAGCCGCCGCCGGAGCCCTTCTCCCAATCTCCTCCACCTCACCACGTCGGGATCCGTCGACCGCGGGAATGGATTTCACAGCCTCGGATCCGGCCGCCTCCGCCGAGATCCATCCGGTCGCGCCCTCTGGTCCTCGCTGGAGTTAGGCTCGCCAGAGCTGCCGGCACCTGCTGCCATGGCTCCTCCCTCCTCCCTGCTCGTGCGGGCAGACGGGGTCAATGGCGCTGCCTCGTCCGGTCGCGTGGGCCCCGCATGGGCTGGCCCAACTCCCTGCCGCAGCCAGGCCGGCCTCTCCATCAATTGTGTCAAGGCCCATGGGTGAGCCCCTTCCCTCCTTCCCCGTCGGCCCATGTGCTCTGTTCGGCCCGTTGTCTATTTTTTTTAACCTGTGCGATTTTGGCTAAGTCCCTGTGAATTGTAAAAATGTTGCATACTTGAGTGGCTGTATCTCCTTGTGTGTATATCCAAATGACGCATGTAATATGTCAAAATGATCGTGGTGATATGCCCTTCACTTTGTTCCATTGTGCCATGCTTGTTTGACGTCCTCTTGATGACCTAATCATCGTTGCAAGAGTGCTACTTGCTTAAAACTGCTGTTACTTGTAATTTTGTTAGCATGTTTGAGATGTGATAACTTTGTGCATGTTTATCCAAATGGAGCATATGATATGTCAAAATGTTCGTTGTAAAATGCTCTACATATTGGTTGCTGTAGCATTCATGTTAGGTGCCATATTGCCATCTTAATCTCTGTTGCAAAAGTGCATTTGGATGTTAAGTGCTGAAACTTGTTATGAGATGTTGAGTTCACTTGTTCATTGCTATTGATGTGTTTGTCTTCATGCCACATGTCTATATGTTTTAGAAGCACAATCATATGGTCTTTGCTGTGGTGCAATCCACTTTCCATGATATGCTTTGAGGTGACATAAACAAGCTTGTAAAAATGCCATGTGATTGTTGCTGTTTTATACTTAGTGAAAAAACTGGTAAGTCTGGAATCTGTTATAACCTGATGCTATGTTTGCTTGATGCCCTAGTCAAATCCATGCTTGTTTTGCAGTGGCCAATGATCATGCCTTGTTGTCCATGTTATTGTCTATCCATTCATGCCCTTACTTGCACATATGGCCTGTTGTAGCTTATTTATTTCTTGCTCTCAAGTTGCTATAAAGTTACCTGTCAGGTTTTTTATCAGCATGTTCAATTTGGTGAAGCTTGTTGTTATTGATCCATGCCTCCTATGGAGATGCTCCAATGGAGTTGTTTGTTGTATGATATGTCTATTACATGTTCATGATCTGTATATGCTGAGTAGAGTTTATATGCTTGTTGTTTTGTGCCTCCGAAGGCAGCATCGTGATGATGTTTTGCCTTCCCAGATTTTGACTAAGTCTGCATAATTTTGTTGCAACTTGCCATGCTTGGTTAATTGTGTTCCAGCAAGCTTTTGGGTGTGTTCTAAGTTCATGCTTGCTAAGTAACATGTCTACTTCACATCCATGCTTCTTGTTAACATGTTTGAGTGTTGTAGCATATATATACTTTGCTCCAAAGTTGCTATGTGGCTGTTAACTTCAGCTTGTTGTTATATCTTGATTCATGTGTATGTGTTGAACCGTTGCTCCGTTTTGAGTGTGTCCTATATGAAACTTGTGTGATTTTGCATGTAAAAGCATAATATCATGTTGTTTTCATGTTTGGAGTGTGTTTGCTTGATGTTTGGGTGCATCTTGCATATTTGCCATGCTTGTCTTGTTTTGCTCATATCTTCTAGGCCGTAGCTCCGAATTAAACAAACTTTATATGAAACTTGACTAGAATTTCATGTAGATAATCATGGTGCATATTAAATTGCTGTTTAACCACTTGAAATTAAGGTTTGTTCAGATCTGGACTAATTTCAATATATGCATATGAGGACTTTCCGGATTTGTTATATGTTGATTCCGACCTCATTTGAACTTGTTGGTTTGTGTTGTTCTTGTGTGCTTCATCCCTTGCCATGAAGTGCATCATATAGACTTGTCTTGCATCATACTTGGTTGAGCATCTTGTCATTTTCTTGAGTGGCGTGTTTACCTTGTTGTGTGCTTTCTTCTCGCTAGTTCTTTTCCGTTGCGATCGTGAGGATTCGTTCGTCTACCCGTGGTTCGTCTTCAAGGCTTCTTCTTCGTCTACTTCATGGACTCATTCTTCTTCCTTGCAGGATCTCAAGCAAGATGACCATACCCTTGGATACCTTTACCATCATTGCCATGCTTAGTTGTCTCGATGCTATCGTTATATGTCGCGCTACCCATCATTATTGTCAGCCCCTCTCCTTGTTGCCATGAAACCTCTAACCTTTGACACCTTTCTAGCAAACCGTTGTTTGGCTATGTTACCCGCTTGCTAAGCCCCTCTTATAGCGTTGTTAGTTGCTGGTGAATATGAAGATCGTTCCATGTTGGAACTTGATGCTTTGGGAATATCACAATATATCTTATATATATCAACACACCTATATACTGGGCATGGGTGGGAGGCTTGGACTTTTGCTCGGTGTTTTGTTCCACTCATGCCACCTTAGGAGCCGATAAACCGGCATTATGTTCCTTGATTTTGCGTTCCTTACACGGTTGGGTATATGAGGACCCCTTGACACTTCGTCTTTGAATAAAACTCCTCCAGCAAGGCCCAACATTGGTTTTAATTTGCCTCATAATAAGAACTAAATTAATTAATTAAATTTGCATAGGGGTCGCGCCCTCGGGATTCTTTTCTACATAGCAGGACGGGCTAGTGCTAATGGTGTTCGTCCCAAACGGGGAGCCTGCGGGGCCACCTCGGGGAAACTCGAGCGCTGGTTTTACCTGTAGCATCACCCATCCGGTCGTGGCCTGAGACGAGATACGCGCGGCTACTATCAGGGTGTCGACACACCGGGAGGTCTTGCTAGACTTGTTTTACTATTGTCGAAATGTCTTGTGCACCGGGATTCCGAACCTGATCGGATTGTCCCTAAGATAAGGGGTGATAATATTATTATTACTTTTGCTGATCGTGAGAGCTTGTGATGGGCTAAGTTGGGACACCCCTGCAGGGTTATGATCTTTCGAAAGCCGTGCCCGCGATTATGTGGCAGATTGGAATTTGTTAATGTCCGGTTGTAGAAAACTTGACAGAGGATCCAAAGTAAAACACACAACTGTGTGAGTAACCGTGACTGTCTCTTTTCACTTTGAGAATAGAACACGGTGGGGTTATGTTTGACCCGTAGCTAGTTCAGGATCTTTAGCGATCATTACTAGTTTGCGACCGTTTGCGTAGATGCTCATCTTATTCTTGTACTCGTAAGTTAGCCACCATACATATTGCTTAGCCGCTGCTGCAACCTCACCACTTTACCTCTTCCTACCCATTAAGCTTTGCTAGTCTTGATACCCATTGTTATGGGAATGCAGAGTCCTCGTGGCTCACAGATACTACAACAACAGTTGCAGGTGCAGGTTTCCGATGACTCAACGTGAGAGCGATGTTCTTATGTTGGAGTTCTTTCTTCTTCTTCTTCTTCAGTCTTGGGTTAGGTTCCGAGTCGGCAGCCTGGGATAGCAGATGGATGTCGTTGTGCTTTTCTTGTTTGCATCCGTAGTCGGATGCCTTGTATTGATGTTGTTGTATTCATGTGACTTTTATGTATTGTTGTATCCCCCATGTATGTATGTAATGGTACGATGTAATGATATCCATCTTGCTAAGCGCCCAAAATGCGGTTGTGCCCCAATCACGTAAGCGTCACGTGATCGGGATAGAATCGCATCTTGGGCCTGACACCTCCTTTCCGAGCACAATGTCCGTTCCCTGCGAGTTATCCTGGCGTGCCTCGTCGAATGCCAAGATCCGCGGGGACTGATACTTTCTCTTGAGTGGGAGGGCCGCCTCGACCCCGTAGACGAGGAAGAACAGGGTCTCGGCGGTGGGCTTAGTCACGGTTGTGCGAACGAACCACAACACGGACTGCATCCCGTCCAGCCAACCCTTCCCACAGGCCTCGAGATTATTTTTGAAGCTTCTGACCTTGAGGCCCCTTAGGACCTCCGCGTTGGCGTGGTCGGCCTGGCCATTGCTCCGCGGGTGCGCCACCGAGGCGTAATATATATGTGTTCCAAGGTTTGCACTGTATGCCCTGAAGAGATTGCTCATGAACTGCGAGTCGTTGTCGGGGATGATGCGGTTGGGGATACTGAACTGGCTCACGAGGCCCTTGATGAACTTGATGGCTGATCTTGCGAGGATGGTGCACACAGGCTCCACCTCCGCCCACTTGGTGAACTTGGCGATTGTGACGTAGAGGTATAGATAACCGTTGGCCACCCGAGGGAATGGGCCGAATATATCCAGCCCTCAGACCACGAAAGGCCACGAGAGCGGGATGGTCTAGAACTCGTGTGCCGGCTGATGAATCTGCTTGGCGTGGGGGGGGGGAGGTCGCATTTTATGCATCAAATACTGATATAAACCATGTTTCGATATCAACCTACATTCAAATATTTAAATTGGAGAACATGTTGTCTGCAATCCACACATGAATGGATATATGCGTATATCAAACAAGTTCATTAATTTGACTTTTAACATGTTCATGGAGTACTGTAATACTGTACAACATGCTATTCGATTGAGGTTTTCAATTTTGGATTTAGTTAACTATTTCGACCTGGTGAACGACCTATTTCATTAAATCGAGATATTTCATTTTGGGTTCGATTCCCGTTTTTTGATTGGGTCAACTATTTGTCATATAGTAAATCGCTAGCAATGAGCATGTAAAAACACATTACTCCCGAGCATCATCTCTCCATCTAAAAAAGAAGTGGCAAACTAATATTTCCTAATTTGATTCGAAACGACTTGGTAAGGTAGACGTGGATGCTCGTTCTCCCAAATTTTTAACGAACCGTTAAACATCCTTTGCTCGGTGGAATTCGCCTGAGCAAATAAATGGGAGACGCGAAATTACCGTCCTATGTGGGGGACGCATTAATTGGCCCGTTGTGCATCGAGGGTAGGTTTGTAACTTCATCCAAGCGCGCCTTCTCCTCGGCCGAAATGACATGTGCCGAATAATTCATAAACCTTGGTCGGCAAAACACTCTCTCCTTGCCCGAAATAGCTCGCACCCACTATTTGAAAACACGCTCTCCTCGCTCGAAATCGCTCGCGCCCACTATATTTCAAAACACACCCTCCTCGCCCGAAATCGGTCCAGCCCACTATTTGGGGAGTAGCAAAGTTACTCTACTATCCCCGACCCTCAGTACACAGACCCAAGCAGAGAAGCCTAAAGGCAGGGGTAGAACTGTAACTCCCCCTCACATTTCAGACCAATGCGTACATGGTTGCACTCCCTCCCAATTCCCCCGCCCCCCATACATACCTCGTGGGCGCCAAATAACCTTCTCCCCGGAAGCTCCCTTCTCCCTAGCCGCGAAACCTCAGCCCCTCCTCAATGGCACCCCCCACCGCACCAATTTCACAGTCGCCCTCCTCCCTAATGCCGGAGATGTTATGCATTTTCCATTGTCCACTGGACTGTGTGCCTCTTACTCCGTGCTGCTGGAGCTGCCTCGACAATGGCCGCGTGAACTGTACTGGAGCCGATTCACCCCCGCCATTGTTCACGGCGACGGAGCGGCTCCAACTTCGGATCCGTCCAGAGTCCCGGCGCTGCCTCCCCGTAGCCGTTGACCACCGCGACATTGTTGTTTCCCTGCCGCCGGTGGCCACCGCAACCGCGCCGGCCTCACTGACTCGGCAGATGGACCTGCCTACTTCACCATGCCGCCAGATAGGTCGCACCCTTATCTCAAATCACTTTATTTAGGTGTCAGTTGTCTGAATTTTTATTCTGGGCCAATAGATTCCCAATGGGAAGCAGCACCCCTCGAGGCAGTGGAGCTCCTAGGCTGCCAGTTGGCTGGTGTGTAACGTAAGGGTGCGGGGCCGCAAGTTTGCCGCGGAAGCAGCGCTTAGATGGCTATCTTAGAGTTGCGTGGGTTCAAGGTACTGCCGCCGCTGGATCTGGATGACGGGGGGTCTTTGTGGATTGGCCCGGGGGCGGCGCAACCACGGCAGGGCGGTGGGGCAGGGAGCGGGGTTTTGGCCGGGGCCACGGATGGCGGAGGCAATCTGCTCTGCCGTTGGTCGCTGGATCTTCGGGGAAGATTCCCAACAGTGTCAGCCGGGAGGCACAAGACGGCCATCAAGCCATCCGGCGTAGGTCGGAAAGTACCAAAATAAAATAAAATTGTGTGACCCCAATTTAGTCTCAGTCAACAGACGTGTGACCACTCTCGTACCTTGTTGTTGATCTCTTAGTGTATTTCTTCAGATCAAAGAGATGTGTCGTTCTTAACATTATTCGTTATCTGCATCGTCAGCCCCACCGTCTTCCGATTCACCGCAGCTGCTCCAACAAGGGAGGCATACACCAGAAGGGAGCTATAGTCCCCACTCAATAGTTCCCTACATTGAATGCGCGTGCCTGATAACCCTCAACCGTAAGGGATCGAGATAGTCTTCGCGGGTAACAATAACCCAATTTATTGATTCGACACACAGGGAGCCAAAGAGTATTTATAAGCTTTGACAGTTGAGTTGTCAATTCAACCGCACCTGAAATATACTTACTTGCAACAAAAGATAAGTGGTAACAGTGATATGATAGTGATGATAGTGATAGTAAAAGTAAACAGCAAAAGTAAATAGCAAGAGTAAATAGCAAAAGTAGCAACTAGTAACCAGCAGGATTTAAAACACTGTAGGCTAGGGAGACGGATGGTTGGGCGCTGCATGGATGAGATATATCATGATTCCAACTTGGGGCAAGGCACACGGAAAAGTAATGATCATCTAGGAAAATATCAAGCATTAGGCATGTATCCCGTAGGTAGTTGTACGTGCTTGCAATAAGAACTTGCACAACATCTTTTGTCCTACCATCCCGCTACGAACGGGGCCAAAAGGAACTTATGGAGATTAAGGTGCTCCTGTCAAAGAGCACCGGAACAAAGTAATAAACTCAATGGATACATGTAATCCTCAAACTACGGACCATCCCCTTTGGTGTCCCAAACTGTCACTTTTGGGATCGCCGGTTCCGAACCGTAATAGGTGCAAACAACTCATAGATAGGATCAAGAACACAAATATATTCATGCAAACACATATGGTTCAGATCTGAAATCATGGCACTCGGGCCCTAAGTGACAAGCATTAAGAATAACAAGTTGAAGCAAAGATGATAAACACCATAGTAGATGATAGGCAACATGCCCCCAACGATCTGATAAACTATTACATGATCTAACTCATCCAATACCTACCATCCCCTTCGCCTACAGCAGGGGATTACTCACACATGGAAGCAGAAGTCATGGAGGGATGATGGAGTGGTGATGATGATGACGATGGCGACGATCTCCCCTCTCCGGAGGCCAAATCAGCCTCCAGATTAGCCCTCCCAAAGAAGAACAGAGGGTGGCGGCGGCTCCGCGACGAAAACTGGGAAAAGAACTTCTGATCTGGGATTTCTCCGTCACGAGCTAAAATACGGGTCAAAGTAGGGCACCAGGGGAGGTGGGGCCCACCCAGGCGGCCTCCCGGCGCGGCCAGGGGGTGGGCCGCGCCAATAGGGCGCCTGGAGCCCCCTGGCCCCCCTCTGGCCCCTCTTCTAGCACCAGGTTCCTTCGGGTGCGTGGATTTTCTGTGATTTTTCGGGGAATTTTCTGAGATACCTAAAAATCCGTTTTCCTGCACACAATAAAACCATACAGGCAGCTCTGCTGAAAACAGCGTCAGTCCGGGTTAGTTTAGTTCAAATCATGCAAGAATGAGGTCAAAACAATATCAAAAGTGTTTGGAAAAGTAGATACGTTTGAGACGTATCAACTCCCCCAAGCTTAGCATATTGCTTGTCCTCAAGCAATTCAGTTCAACGAACTGGACGCGACAAAGAAAACTTTGACAAACTATTTTGCTTCATTAGATGTATATAAGCATGTACTACGAAAAGAGTCTAGCAAGTATTGAAACAGTGCTATGAGGACAATGCACGGAGCAATCCTTCTTTCAAGTGACCAATCGCAAATACCTAAAAGTAAATAATATATTACTAAAAATCAAGACAAGATTACTTTGCACATAGTTTGAGCATATTAGGGTGGTATCTCGCTAGCCTCCATGAGTGAAGCAAAACATAAATGCAGAAACTCCTCCAGAGTTTTAAAGGAGACTAGAACTAAGAATTTCAGAATGAATAATATCACGAGCATGCAGAAGACAATGTAATACTTTGGGACAATGCACATTACACTCAGAATGACAATTATGCTCTCCTAGTTGGTGCTTTGAAGAAAGAAGGTGGAGACTCTCGAACCGTGGAATTTGATGGCGAGTTTGAAAACCCGTGGTCGGAAACAAAAACTAAACACGTACCAGAGCTCTTGGTTTTAAAAATAGAGGAAAGAATGTTTTTGAGAGGTGCATATTTCGTCAACGAATGCTAGCAGATAACACAATCACTTCTTGAGCTGGACAAGTTTCGAGGAACGGCTCCCGCATGAGGACGATCACATCCTCTTAATCTCCTTTGTTTATCACTGCCAAAGTTTTCTAATTTCTCATAAACAAAGCGTGAAGGAGGGTTTGTTTGTTGTATTATCTTTTATGAGCCGGGCGCACTCTATGCCAGTTCCTTCTCGTATTAGGGGTTTGCACATTAGACATGCAATCCCGGGGTGAAACTTGTCCAACTTAAAAAGATCATGAATTAACTACTACTTCCTCATGAGCTAAAACAGAGGCACAAAAGAGAAATGCTTTTGATTAATTTCGAGATGGTACACGAAAGTCTTCGTTAGGAATGGCAGGTAAATACCATGTATAGGAAGGTATGGTGGACTCTAATGGCATAACTGGTTTTAAAGATTTTGGATGCACAAGCAGTCAGTCCGCTTAGTACAGGTGGAGGTTAGCAAAAGACTGGGAAGCGACCAACTAGAGAGCAATAACGGCCATAATCATGCAGAGCGACAAAGCAACATTGAATCGGGCATGAAAGTGATATAACTATTCTGAAACTCAAAGATCATCAAGGCAGAGCAGACTTTTTAGTCTTAAACATGTGTAAACATGTGCCAAGTCAATCCAAAAATTCTCTAAAGGGAAATACCACCTTAGTATACCAAACTATGAACAATGCAATGCATGTAAATCATTTCAATAATGCATTATATACTCTAGCTATTCGAGACTAGCCACAAGGAAAGCATGAACCACTGGAAGAGAATTGTAAACATAGCACTATGTCGCTACAAGATGGTCTCTAGATCATAAGTACAGGCATATGTACAAAAGTAGAAACAAGAAGAGTTCATATCGGTCTTCCTTGTTGCTTCCCTTTGGTCGATCTTCATCATTACTGCCTCGTCACTTGCACGATCGAACGTAGGAAATATAATTAAATGCCATCACGGACTCGAGCTGATCTCTGAAAACAAAGCAAACTAAAGAGAAAAAGAAAATCTTTTTTGGATTATTTCAAAGGTTGAACGAAAGCAAAAGAAAGAGAAAATCTTTTTGTTATTTTTGCAAAGAGAGAAATAAAGAAGAACGGGCAAAAACTTTGAAAAGATCAAAGCGAATAAAACGGATAATACAATGGAAAAGTGAGAGGGGCACGTACTCCCCCAAGCTTAGGCTTTTGGCCTAAGTTGGTAGCAGCTACTGCCCCCAGGAGCCTCCTGCTCCGGGGGAACAGTGGTGAGTCCAAGGATCGTAGAAGGATGCTGGCGCGTACACCGAACTCCTCGGAGTCTCCCACGAGGAAGGGTCCGTACGCCAAGAAGAGGAAGACCCTTCACCAAACTCGGTGGCGGTTCCTTCCTGAAAAGGTGGTTACTCACCATGCTCCTCCTCGTCGGGCACAACCCCCTCCATGGGGTTATGAAACTGATGCTGGGCCATGAACTCATCGAACTGGATAACATCAAAGGACCATCCGTTCCTGCGAGAAAAATCAAACAAAAGAGGTGCATGTAGACGGATCTCGCGTTCCGCGGTAGTTCCGAAACGCAAGATATAAACAAGATTATCAAGCTCAGAAGTCATGGTAACAAACTTATGCCTTTTCATAGCAGCAAGATCAAAACTTAAATAAGTAAAAGGATTATCATCAGGGTGTGGGGTGCCTCCAAGATATTCTAAGATAAGTGTGGCATAAACGCCACCATATAAGTCTCCCTTGTTACCGTTCATAGCAAGGCGTCGAGAAATTAAGGCACCCAGATTATAATCAGACCCCCCTGAGAGGGCGGCTGCCAGGATAGCAATATCCGGAGCAGAAGTGTTGCTCGTGTTGTCACGAGCTAACACCCCTCTAGCAACATAATATGCAAAATACCTGAGGTGAGGGAATAGGATGCTGGAGATCTTTGACCGATGAATATCCCTCGTACCCATGCTGCAGAGAGAGTTGAAGATGGTTTTCAGCTCGGAGGGCTGAGAGGTCATCCTAGCCGTCCTCCCAACGTTCGGCACACCTATTATTTCACAAAACTTTCCCAAGGTCATGGTGATAAGATCATTGTAAATTTTAAACTCAATAGCACCTGAATCAGGATTATATCTAAAACTGTTAATGAAACTGGAGGTGAGTTTTTGATACTGAGTAACACGGCACGTGATGAGCCGTGTCAGACCTGCATTAGCACAAAGATTATAAAACTCATCCTTGATTCCCGCAGCTTCAAGGAATTCATCACATGGAAACGTCATAGCACGTGCTGGACTTGTGTCTTCCAACAACTCCAGGGGCACATGATCTTCATTGTAGCTCACCCTAGCAGTCGAGGGTGAAGCTGCGGCTCTAGTAACTCGATCGGAGTGTGTGGGCCTTCTCTCCTCAAGCCACCCCTTTGCCCTTCCTAACAAACTCATTTCTGAAAATTTTGGCAAATTACAAAAACAAGGATTAAAACAAGGTGAGTTAAGGCGAACTACTCAACTCACTTGCCCAAGGGATAAACTTGCATCAAAACTTGGAAAATAACTTTCTACACATGCATGCAAGCTCATCTATACAGCACCAAGAACTACTAAATACTCACAAATGAAGCCACCAATCAGAAATCTAATTGGAGGGGTGGAGGAGTCACATACCAGGGAGTATTTGTTCAAAATCTCAGCTCAAATGATAGGTTGTAGAGAGAGATCGAAGAATCGCCTCCAAGAGCAGCAAGAATGCAGGAACAAGTGCAGAACTCGCGTTTTTGGAGAGAAAGAAAGAGGGAAGGAGAAGACTTACCTGGAGGGGGGCCTTGTGGGCCCCAGGCGCCCTGTGGGCGCGGCCAGGGGGCAGGCCGCGCCAGCTGGCCGCCTGGGCCATTGGTGGGTCCCCCTGGCTGCCCCAGGCACCTCTGGGTCACTCCCGGCGTGGAAATTTTTATTTTTATTTTTCTGGAATTTTTCTGAAAACTCCACTGTTGAATTTTTTTTGAAGTTCAAAAAGCTGCAAGACTTTCTGAAAACTTAAAGCAGTGATAAGTATTGTGAAGCTTCAAAACATAAACACTTGGTACAGCAAAGAGAACAAAAACTAAAACAAATGAAAACATAACAAGCTCAACTTTTTATCTATATAAAACATGTTCACTAGTAAGGTTGATCAAGTCTTACCAACAAACAGGCGATATATAGAGCAAAAAGTCTCACCTCTTACGAAGTAATCACTGAACCTTTACTTTGATGGACATTGTCCCCACCATAATAGTTTTGTATTTGTGGTGCACATGTAGTGGACAGTCCCATTCTCCAATCTTCACGGTCTCGATATTTTCTATAGAGTTGAGGCCATGCCTCCTGTCGGTCTTCTTTGGAAAATACACCGTGTGTTCTTTATCATTCTCATTGAAGGTAACCTTCCCTTTATTGCAATCAATAATAGCACCTGCGGTGTTTAGAAAAGGTCTACCAAGAATAATGGACATGCTCCCATCCTCGGGCATGTCAAGCACAACAAAATCAGTAAGAATCAATCAATTAGCAACTTCTACGGGAACATCCTCACAAATACCAATCGGAACGGCGGTTGACTTGTCAGCCATCTGAAGAGAGATATCTGTAGGAATTAGTTTCTCTAAACAAAGCCTCTTGTAAAGAGAGAGAGGCATAACACTCACTCCTGCTCCAAGATCACATAAAGCAGTTTTGACATAATTATTCTTTATGGAGCAAGGAATGGTGGGTATACCTGGATCACCGATCTTCTCAGGAATCTTGCCACTGAAAGAGTAGTTAGCAAGCATAGTAGATATTGATTCATTAGGAACTTTTCTTTTATTAGTGACAATATCTTTCATATATTTTGAATAGGGAGGTAACTTAATAGCATCAGTCAAAGGGATTTGAAGAAAAAGAGGCTTAATCAACTCACAAAACTTATTGTAATGCTCTTCTTCTTTAGATTTGGGAGACTTACCTGGAAAGGGCATGGGTTTCTGTACCCATGGTTCTCTTTCCTTCCCATGTTTTCTTGCGATGAAGTCTTCTTTAGTGTACCTCTTACATTTGTGAGGTGCTTCTTCTTCTCGAACTTCAGGCGGATCATTCTTCTAATTATCCTTACCTTCAGGTTCGGCACCGTCTTCAGTCTCAGCATCGGAGATAGATACACTGTTGGGATCAACAACTGGCTCTTCATATGTAATAGGATCATTGGAATTGTCAGCCTCCTTATGTTTCTTCTTCTTCTTTGGGAGCCAACAATTTCTTCTTCCTGCATTTGAGAATCTTGCTCGATTCTCCTCGGATGCCCCTCTGGATAGAGAGGATCTTGAGTGCTAGTTCCTCCTCGGGTCTTAATCCCGAAGGCCTGCAAATCATCTTGTTTGGCATTGTTAGCAAGCAAATCTTTTGGCGCATAAGAAATTTGTTCAAGCTGAGTTTGAACCATATGAAAATGCTTCACAAGACATTGAACATCATTAACTGTTCTACCTAAAACATCAAGCAAACTTTTGATAGCAAGGGAATTATCATGCAATTGACTTTGTATCCTCTCATTAAAATGATTCTGTTTCATAATAAAATTATCAAGCTCATCTAAACATTGATCAGGAGGCTTACCATGAGGGATGTCACTTGCGTTGAAATCTAAAAAAGAGTGTACCTCTACCATAGGAGGGTGAGTGGTAGGCTCACACAGCTTCTCAATAGGGGGTAGATTCTTCATGTCTTCAGCTTTAATACCCTTCTCTTTAATAGACTTCTTTGCTTCTCGCATATCTTCCGGGCTAAGAACAAATATGCCCCTCTTCTTTGGTGGTGGAGGTG
Source organism: Secale cereale (assembly GCA_902687465.1). Classification (NCBI taxonomy): domain Eukaryota; kingdom Viridiplantae; phylum Streptophyta; class Magnoliopsida; order Poales; family Poaceae; genus Secale; species Secale cereale. The sequence goes on along the minus strand of LR738711.1, from coordinate 529,596,093 downwards.
GTTCAGGGACGGACCAATCTTCATGGTTTTTGGCAATCCTGCCCATCAAATCCTCTGCATCGTCCGGTGTTCTTTTCCTGAAAACACAACCAGCACAACTATCCAAATAGGACCTGGATTCATCAGTTAGACCAGCATAAAATATATCGATTAATTCGTTCTTAGGGATTTCATGTCCTGGTCTAGCCCGAATCAGACCGCAGTACCTCCCCCAAGCTTTAGGGAGGTGCTCATCCTGCAACTGTTTAAAGTTATAAATCCTTTGTAAAGCAGCATGTTGCATGTGAGCAGGAAAGTACTTATCAACAAAAGAGTAAGCTAAGTCTTGAGGACTCTTAATGGAACCGCATGGGAGTGAATCATACCATGCTTTAGCACCTTCCTTCAAGGAGAAAGGAAGAAGCTTGGTCACATAAAAGTATCGTATCTTCTCATCCGTGGTAAACAAGCCACCCAACTCACCGAGTTTAGTTAGGTGTGCAATAGCATCATCATTTTCTCTGCCATAAAAGGGGTCAGCTTCAGCCATAGGTATAAGTGAAAGATCAACAGAGAAATCATAATCAGGATCATCAATGCATATAGGAGATGTAGCAAATTCAGGATCAGGAACGGTTTTGTTCTTCAAAGAGTGTTTTTCAAACAGCTTCTTAATAACTTCAGGGTCAGAGCCGGAAAACTCTGTCAATTCCCTGCATAAATCTTCATCAAGCATGTATTAATCATCATCAAGGATTCTCTCCTTGAGTTTACTCAAATCAGGATAATCGCAAGTTTCACCAATAGGGTAGCGAGTAACAGGAATTTCAATTCCAGACTTTTTTGCAGCAGGAGCGATCTGTTTCTCAAGAGCATAACCAAGTGAACTAATATCATCAATAGTAGTAGAACCATCATCAAGAGTATCGGACATAGTAACAGATTCAGTAGGAGCATCATATGGTGGCGGTGAGGCAAACTTACTCATAACAGAAGGTGAATCAAGTGTAGCACTAGTGCTCAGAACAGTACCTCTTCTTGTAGTGGATAGTAAGATCGGAACCTTGGGGTCTCCTTTCATACCCATAGCGGATGAAGTGCAACAGGTAGGATACTTCAAGTAGACTTGTAAATATTGCTATGCTCCCCGGCAACGGCGCCAGAAAACGGTACTTGATAACCCTCAACCGTAAGGGATCGAGATAGACTTCGCGGGTAAGAATAACCCAATTTATTGATTCGACACACGGGGAGCCAAAGAGTATTTATAAGCTTTGACAATTGAGTTGTCAATTCAATCGCACCTGAAATATACTTACTTGCAACAAAAGATAAGTGGTAACAGTGATATGATAGTGATGATAGTGATAGTAAAAGTAAACAGCAAAAGTAAATAGCAAGAGTAAATAGCAAAAGTAGCAACTAGTAACCAGCGGGATTTAAAACACTGCAGGCTAGGGAGACGGATGGTTGGGCGCTGCATGGATGATATATATCATGATTCCAACTTGGGGCAAGGCACACAGAAAAGTAATGATCATCTAGGCAAATATCAAACATTAGGCATGTATCCTGTAGGTAGCTGTACGTGCTTGCAATAAGAACTTGCACAACAACTTTTGTCCTACCATCCCGCTACGAACGGGGCCAAAAGGAACTTATGGAGATTAAGGTGCTCCTGTCAAAGAGCACCGGAACAAAGAAATAAACTCAATGGATACATGTAATCCTCAAACTACGGACCATCCCCTTTGGTGTCCCAAACTGTCACTTTTGGGATCGCCGGTTCCGAACCGTAATAGGTGCAAACAACTCATAGATAGGATCAAGAACACAAATATATTCATGCAAACACATATGGTTCAGATCTGAAATCATGGCACTCGGGCCCTAAGTGACAAGCATTAAGAATAACAAGTTGAAGCAAAGATGATAAACACCATAGTAGATGATAGGCAACATGCCCCCAACGATCTGATAAACTATTACATGATCTAACTCATCCAATCCCTACCATCCCCTTCGCCTACAGCAGGGGATTACTCACACATGGAAAGAGAAGTCATGGAGGGATGATGGAGTGGTGATGATGATGACGATGGCGATGATCTCCCCTCTCCGGAGGCCAAATCAGCCTCCAGATTAGCCCTCCCGAAGAAGAACAGAGGGTGGCGGCGGCTCCGCGACGAAAACTGGGAAAAGAACTTCTGATCTGGGATTTCTCCGTCACGAGCTAAAATACGGGTCAAAGTAGGGCACCAGGGGAGGTGGGGCCCACCCAGGCGGCCTCCCGGCGCGGCCAGGGGGTGGGCCGCGCCACCAGGGCGCCTGGGCCCCCCCTGGCCCCCCTCTGGCCCCTCTTCTGGCACCAGGTTCCTTCGGGTGCGTGGATTTTCTGTGATTTTTCATGGAATTTTCTGAGATACCTAAAAATCCGTTTTCCTGCACACAATAAAACCATACAGGCAGCTCTGCTGAAAACAACGTCAGTCCGTGTTAGTTTAGTTCAAATCATGCAAGAATGAGGTCAAAACAATATCAAAAGTGTTTGGAAAAGTAGATACGTTTGAGACGTATCAGTGCCCGACATGGACAGCCACAACAACTGCAGGGCCATCGACAAGTCAGCAGATGATGCTCACTCCTATGGATGGCGGCCAGATAGGTTGTACCCTCATCTTACTTGTGTGCAACATTTATGGCTTTGTTATTCATCTAAGCATGGAAAATAGATTATCACATTTCACTTTATATTCATGCTGATCTCTTACGGGTCTTGTTCAGGAGTTAACACTGTTCCATAGTTCATCTAAGATACTTGTTATTTAGGCAACGTTGTTCCATAGTTATCATCCATCAGCCAATGCTATCCCACAGTCTGGTGATTATAGTATTATACCACTTCTAGTATTACCTATGTTGTTCTTTAATACATTTGTGTGCCATCTAGTTAATATCGAGTACGAACGATACATATTCTGCAGCTTTCATCTGTGTTCTCCCTTTAGGTTTTTAGACCTGTTGGTGCTAGTTAACCCAGTCCTACTATTTATGTCGTCTCCTACATGCACTCATTACATAAATCTAACTACTAGTTGTCTTCCATGCATGTCAGATATAATTGCACACATTGATATATCCTCAAGAACCTCACGGAGCAATGTAAAGGGCAATAAACTTAATATCAATGATACCCAATATGATGGAACATGTAAAGGCAGTTCTTCAGAAGACTTGTTGAAAGATGTTGAATCCTCTTCACCCCACTAGGTCCTTGCTCTAACTTGGCCCGTGATATGGGTACAACATGCATATATTGTCCTGGAGTGTATCTACTCTGTTGCAATGCCATGTGCTTAGCATGTTGATCATGCATATAAATATGTCATGCCTTCCTGTTTTTCAGTACCTATTCCATTCATGATAACATGTTTTCAAATTCAAGTACTGTCACTCTACTCTATCGCAATGCCATCTGCTTAATTTGGACATCATGCTTCTGAATATCTAATGCATTGTTATTCATCAGTATGTACTTAATCTGTCTACCATACCATGTGTTTTTACATTGCAGTGTTGTTCTAGTGCTCTGTTGCAATGCCATCTTAGTTTCCCAAAAATACACGTGTATGTTGCCTTAGTTTTTTCTGTATGTATTCTGCTAGCATACAGTTTTACATTCAACTAGTGTTTTTTTACTGTGTTGTCCTTCATATCCCTAGCTCTTACACCATACTCCCTCCGCCCAGATTACATGTTGCCGAAATGGATAAAAAAGGATGTATCTAGAACTGAAATATGCCTAGACCCATCCATTTTTTCTGGATGGAGGGAATACATGTCAATATGTCATGCCTTTCTATTCTTCAGTACCTATTCCATCTCTCTGATGTAGCATGTTTTATAATTGAAGCACCATTCTTCTATACAAGGCATGCAAGGGGAAGACGACTATGTTAGAATCTGAATGGTCCAAACACTAGGAGATAATAAACCAACTCCAGTTTTTATAGATACTGCTCCAGCACAGAGAAACTCAACTCCTACTGATAATAAGCAGATTCCAGTGGACAAAGAAATAGTCCGCTCAAGACCAGCAAAAATATGTCAACTCAATTCTAAGAAGCGTGTGCGTATCCTTGCATCATTAAATTTTACAGCATGCTGATCATACTTTCTACATGTTCCTTACCCATCTCTCTTTTAGAAAATAAGCTTAATAGATAGAAGAACTTCTGCACTGGTATCGTCTGTGAGGAAAGATTCTTGCAGGAATTCTCTGTACTCCAATGCAGATGAATGTACCTATTGTATATCACTATATTTTTACATCAGCATGTATTTTGTCAATCGGCATGAATCCAACCTTTATCTGATCTAAATTACTTGTAGCAAAATGTATGATTAAAGGCCATAATGTTGATTTTTGCAAGGAAAACTGCCTTGTAGTTTTGCATCCTGAGCTGCATGAGTGTACTATCTCATATCATTTGGTTTGATTACGTTTGTTCTCCAGTGGGTTTTTAGTGTTTTTTTACTGTGTTGTCCTGTCGTATCCCTAGATCTTACATCGTACTCCCTCCGTCCGGATTACATGTCACAGAAATGGATAAAGCTGGATGTATCTAGAACTGAAATACGCCTAGATCCATCGATTTTTCTCTGGATGGAGGGAATACATGTCAATATGTCATGCCTTTCTATTCTTCAGTACCTATTCCATCTCTGCTGTAGCATGTTTTATAATTGAAGCACCATTCTTCTAGATAAGGCATATAAGGGGAAGACGGCTATGTTAGAATCTGAAGGGTTACAAACCAGGTCTTCACAAAAGATCCAAATGCCAGTAGATAATAAACCAACTCCATTTTTCATAGATACTGCTCCAGCACAGAGAAACCCAACTCCCACTGATAGTAAGCAGATTCCAGTGGCCAAAGAACTAGTCCGCTCCAGTCCAGCAATAGAATGTCAACTCCATTCTAAGAAGCGTGTGCGTATCCTCGCATCATGAAATTTTATAGCATTCTGATCATATTTTCTACATGTTTCTTACCCATCTCTCTTTTAGAAAATAAGGTTAAATGATAGAAGATTTCCTTCATTGGCATTGTATTCGAGGAAAATATCTTGCGGGAATTTTCTGTGCTCCAATGCTGATGTAAGTACCTGTTGTATATCACTATATTTTTACATCAGCATGTATTTTGTTAATCGGCGTGAATCCAACCTTTGTCTGATCTGAAATTAGTTGTAGCAAAATGTTAAAGGTGCCAATGTTGATTTTTGTAAAGAAAACTACCTGGTAGTTTGCATACTGAGCTGCATGAGTGTACTATCTCATATCATGCACATTACTGAATTGTAGTGCTACTCTGGTTGCCCATTCATTCATTGTGTCAATGTTGCTTTCGTATTGCCTTACCTGGCTCATGATAGATGTGCCATATTGTGTTAATTTGGTGTTGGCTAGTTGCCCAAACGTTCATTGTGCCAATGTTTCTTTCCTATTATCTGACTTGGCCAATAATAGCAAATGCTAGTGTCTTAATTTGGTGCAGGCTGCTGAAGATAAGAAGACAAACTCTGAAAACAGCAAGGCAACCCCATTGTTTCTTTCCAATAAATTTAGGCCAGGTAATATGCCAATAACTGATGATTAATCTATTTGGTTCCCCTCCTATTTTATGTTATGATGCAGTGGTCGAGACACTCTCCCCTATCAACAATACAAGCCTGCCAAAATCGCCATCTGGATCTGTTCAGTATCCTCAGTCTCGAATGCAACGGAAAAATGTATGTTTGTGAACTAATTAATGGCTGAAGGAATGATGGAAGTGGTGGAGGAATCAGAGGTGCAGAGTCGTGCGACAAAACAACTGATCAATGTTTTCGGAGACAGTGTAGCAGACCAGCAATACCTTGCCCACATGCTTATGGGCGTCATCCGTGCTGAGGTTGGAGATTGTGACATTGTAGATCATTAGGTTCTGTTCATTTATTTGCACTGGCATCAATCTTTGATTTCCCATTAGATGTAATTTCCTGTAATATATGCTGGATGTGCCACGTTTTTCCTGTATGTCGTACCTTTGCTTGATCGGTTTTGGTCCTGTGCATAATTGCTCGTCGTAATGGGCTCAAAATATCTAATTTGGCCTAAAGACATGTACGAACTTTAGTGGGCCCATTAAGTTAATGGGCCGTTACTAGGACGAAAGTTAATGGTCGGCCCTCTTAACTCCCGGGTCATTAACAGGGTGACATCGTAGCGGGAAACAGGTGGGCCCAATTAATTTCACGAGCCGTTACTAAGTTCGGGCTATGTATGGCCCAACTATACTGTGGGCCTTTAGCAGGCAGAAAGAGACAGCGGGCATGTACTGGACCATGAAGAGCATGGCCCGCTAAGAGGCCGAAAGTGTAATGCCCAGTATGAGATTATACCTCCCACGTGTCGAGGCACGACTTAAAGGCATAATATCATACTGGAATGATCTCAAGAATGGTATCTTTGCACAACTCATGTAAAAGAGGGATGAAATTGCAAAAGAGTAGTTGGCTTACACTCGCCACGTCACACAATGCATTATATAAACATTCATCATCCAAATAACATCAGAGTCCGACTATGGACGAAGATCCAAATGAAAGATACCAACAATAAATAACACAAGGTCCCGATCATCCTAGTAAGAGCCCTACTGATCCTCTGGATAAGACACATAGTATCGCCCACGTTCTTCGTCGAACTCCCAGTACAACTCTGAACCACTAGTTGTGTAGTTCTCCACGGTACCTGCATCTGGTGTTGTGTAGAATCTGTGAGCCACGGAGGACTCAGCAATCCCGTTCCCGGGTAGCAATACTATCAATGCCTTGGGTGTGGAACAAGGCTGAAGTACAAGGTTTCAGCTGCACTAGCACTAGCTTACATCTATAGAGCGAGAAGAGAAGTGCTAACGATCATCAAAGTGATTACGAAGTGATCCTATCTAAGCACATCAAACATAACCCCACCGTGTTCACTTCCCGAACCCCTTCGGAAAGCGACCGTCACGGTTACTCGCGCTGGTAGTGTATTATGAACATAGTGTCAAGTTTTCTACAACCGGATATTAACAAATTCCCATCTTCCACATAACCGCGGGCACGTCTTTCGAAACATCAAACCCAGCAGGGGTGTCCCAACTTAGCTCATCACAAGCTCACGATCTGCGGAGTCGCAACTCCAATGTGGGAAGACCCGATTATTCTCGGAATCCCGTGCTTAAGATATTCCAACTAAGGTAAAACTAATCCACCAAGACCTCCCGGCGTGCCGACACCCTGATAGTAGCCGCGCGTATCTCGTCTCAGGCCACGACCGGATGGGTGATGCTATAGGTTTTTACCATCCCTTGGGTTCCCCCAAGGTGGCCCTGCAGGACCCCCAGTTTGGACCAACACTCATGTGGAGCACTGGCCCGGGTTGTTGATTAAGAAAAGGGTTTATAACTCCCTATGCAAGTTTTAGTTGTTAGGAAAATGTAAAACCAATGTTGGGCCTTGCTGGAAAAGCTTTAGCGCTAAGCGGGTTATCGAGGGGGGCCCATAAACCCCAACGGTGTTAGGGACGCAAAATCAAGGAACATAACACCGGTTTAAACGGTTCCTAGGGAGGCATGAGTGGAACAAAACAACAAGCAAAGGCTTAGCCTTCCACCCATTGCCAAATATATAGGTGATTTAGTTTAACAGATTATATAGTGTGATATCCCAACAATAACTTCATCATGAAGCAAGAATCTTCAATCTTCTCCTACAAATAACAATGCTATAAGAGGGGTGATCAAAGCTTACGTAGCCAATCAAAGGTTTGCTAGGTTGGGTGGTTAGAGAGGTTCATGGCAACAAATAAGAGGCTGACAAACAGACATAGGCATCAATGCAATAAGCTAAAGAGCGAGACATATAGCATAGGCAAAGATAGTAGTGATATCTGGGTCAGGTCATCTTGCATGTTGAATCCTCGGAGGGAATGTAACCTTGCTCCTCACACTCAACCCCGGCAGAAACCTCGTACTCTATATCGTCACCAGGCTCACGAGCACGACGGAGTGCTTGGCTGGCCCTGGCGTGGACGGAGTCGACGACGGCGAGCCTCGAACAACTACGGCCACCGTAGAGGAAGAAGAGGAAGAAGAGCTCGATGGAGAGGCACTCGGGTCCACATAGTTGACGTCGAGGAAGAAGACGACATCGAGGAAGTAGGTAGACAACTTTGGCGAGGCCGAGGACAACGCGGAGCTCGCCGGCGATGAGAGGCTGCTCTCAGATGCGCTCAGGAGTCGATGGGGGCGGCGGATCTGGAGGATTTCAGCTCTCCAGACGGCGAGAGGGGAAAGGGGAGACCTAGAGAGGAGTGGAGGACAAGGCTTGGGTTTAAAAGAGGGGCGCAGCGCACGGCCTCGATGTCCTTGAGCTGACGGCGCGACGGTGAGCACAGCGTGCTCTGCTTTTCTGACGGAGGAAGACGGATGTGCGGGGCTGGGTCACTGATAGGTGGGGCCATGCACTCGGATTGCCCATGGCGCGACTGCGTGGATGTGGCTGGGCCTGCATGGAGTTGGGCTGCGCTGCGGGAGAGGAGCTGGGCCTGCGGTGAGAGAGAGAGAGAGAGAAGGAGGAGGCCCAGGTTGTGCTGCAGGCTGCTGCTCTGCTTCTTTTTCTTTATTACTTCAGGCAGAAAAAGAAAAGAATGCACAGAAATAAAGGAGAAGAATTAGGGGAAAAGAAAAATATTCCCATGCTCACTGAATTATGCTCTATTTAAGTAAAATGACTTGGACATTTTTAGAGGCAGAAAAATAAAAGGAGTTTGAATATGGATCAAACTCTTGATATTTTAAAACCCAACCAAATCGTTTTCAAAATAGGTGATATTTGGTGGAGAGGTTGCTCACATGGGGCAAGATTTAAAGGAGAAGAAAGAAACACTATGACACTACCTAGGTGGCTTGCATAATAGGGCAAAGAAGAGGCCAGAAAGAAAGAAGGAGAAGAATAAGAAGAAGAAGAAGAAGAGAGAAGAGGGGTAGGGTTTAGCTAGCTTAGCTTGAACCCACACACAACAACATCACAAGGGTCTCACACCTGCACAAACTAGAATAAACTATGATGCCATGATGATATGATGATGAGCAATGCAAGGATGCAAAATAATAAAAGGTAAGGCAATGCAAATGAAATGAAAGACAAGGACCACCAAGGATAATGACAAGGATCAAAAAGGAAGCTTTATTGCCATTATTGGAAAGTGTTACATATGGGGCACTACAGAAAGTCAGGTTGTATTGTAAATGGCCCAACTATGTTGTGGGCCTTTAGTAGGCCAAAAGAGAAACTGGGCTGGTATTGGACCATGAAGGGGATGGGCCGTTAAAAGGCCAAAACTTAGGTCCGACTAGAAATGGCCCAACACATTTATGGTCCATTAATAGGCTGAAAGGCACACATGGCAGGGAATTGGCCCAACACTTAAATGGGTTTCTAAAAGGCCAAAACTCAGGTCCGACTACAAATGGCCCAACAGATATATGGGTCGTCACTAGGCTGAAAGACACACCGGGCCGGAAATTGGCCCAACAATTCAATGGGTCGCTAAAAGGTCGAAACTTAGGTCCGACTACAAATGGCCCAACTGATTCATGGGCTGTCAACAGGCTGAAAGACACACCGGGTCGGAAATTAGCCCAATATTTAAATGTGTCACTAAAAGGCCGAAAGATATACATCATGAAAATTGGCCCATCCACTAAATGGGTCGTTAATAGGCCGAAATATCATTGGGCCGATATTGAGCCCAAATATATAGCGGGCTGTTAACGGGCTCGAACTGACGATGGGCTGCAATGGTGTCAAATTTTTAACGGGCCATTGATGGGCCGAATTGGCACATCTCGTATGGGCCGTGGGCTTAAATGGACCTGACACAGGTAGGCCTTATATGGGCCGGCCTGCTATTTTTTACTGGGCCGGCCTTTTTCCCCGGAATGGGCCACTGTTGGGCCATTCCACATGTCGACCTATCATAGGCGTCTCATGTCTAATGAGTGGATGACATCTGTCCTAACGGTGAGGCAACATGTGTTTCCTCGGGCCAATGATGATTTTACACGTGGAAAATCCCCAACTGTTGGCGCTGTTAACGGGTTATTAGATCCAACACCGGACCCGAAAGCTTAACGGCGTTCCGTTATGGTGGATGCCATGTGTTGGTCACCCTTGACGAAAACACATTTGTGACGAGCGATTTATCGTCATGGAAGTGGACACTTCCGTGATGATAATTTTGGTAATGTCATGGTACACTTCTACGACATCACAGGTATGACTATCTTCATTCTGTCATTAAATAGTCATGGATGTACATGCATGAAAGAAAACGTGACCTACTGTGACAAACACATATCATCACGGAACTGTATTTTTTTGTAGTGTCATCATCATCATAGCCATCTAATAACTCTACTCGTTATCATAATAACAAGTCATACTCATCATCATCATAATCCTCTAATGAACCCTACTTAATTGCTCTTAGCACATGATCATGTATGAGTATTAGCTAGGACATACTACCCTCTCTAAGGTAACATAGCATAAAATAAGATAGCCCCTGACTCTCCATTATGGTGAATGGAGATTATCCTGTCTCCAATTCTTCCGCTTCGCACAATATTGCTTCCAAGTAGCTCTCTATGATTCTTCATAATTTTATTCCATTCTTTGATTATCATGTCTTCATCGGTTTGAGAAATCTTGTATGAACAGCGGTGAAGCCTAGGTTTCTGAAACATCAGATGAGGCACACAATCCTTCAGGATTTTCTGTTGAAAAACATAATAATAACGTTGTAGTTAGCAATGTAATTTAGCTTTAGAAGAATGTATGCAAAAGATGCACGAATGTCGTAATAGTAAAAAAATCTTACCATGCCATCCCCATGGATGTTACCGTAGTTCAACACGTGTACTAGTGGTACGTATTGACCATAATGTGCAGGAGTTTTAGAATTGATGTTGTAATTCTCAACATCAATAATAAATGAGATGAGACTACTTTCTCCTCATAAGTTAATTCAGAGCCATCAATGCAGTAGGTTTTGTCTACTATTTTCTGTACATTTTTTGAAGATTGGAACTGAGCTGTCAATGGAAATAAGCTATGAACTATTTTGAAATAAACAATATATATTACTTAATAACTATGTTTTAGAAACTCACATAGAGGTAGAAGTGGAGGCGTATCAACATCGACCCAAACGTCGGTATTATCTTTGTTGATACTATCTTTGTCGATATTATCTTCGTCAGTGTCATCTTAAGGATCACCATGATCAAATGTGACATGCATACCCTCCTGAAAACCATATGCCTTGCATAGTGCTTCCCAGTTCGAGCAACCAAACTAAGAGTCGGTCACCGCATTGTATAGCTTTACGAGAAAAGCATAACCATGATGGGTCCAAAGGTTAACTCTCTTTGTCTCCATATTATCGTGATCTTCGAAATCCAGCTTCTCCAAGACATAACGTCTTGAATGAGAGGGGATGCACAAGCAAATTGTAAAAGACGAAAATTACACGTTTAAGGGGTTGAAGTCATGCTTAATTATGAAAAAAGGCTTGTCGTCGTTGAGTACCATTTCAATATCGAAGGTCTCGTCGAGCTTATTAGTAAAGCGTCGACCGTCTACCAGGTGAGGCTTGTCGCACAGACCTTGGTCGTCACCGCAGTAGTCGCACGTTGGGATCCTATTGTCGTTGTTAGACATTTCCTAGGTTGATAATTCAAACATTAAACTTATAGAATTCCATATATATACTAGAAAAACTAAATTAGATCATTATAATTCATCATGGGTTGACTATCGGTCTGCCGAGTCTTTTCTTGAAAACTCTCAGCTCATGTGGTGTATATATTCGACCGTTGGTGATGGTCAATCCTCCCTTTGTCCCCGAGTGCATTACACCAAAATGTCTACCATACGGGAACAAAGGAGAAGCGACCCCCATGACAACAGTCAGGATTCTTCCTCTCTAACATTTGCGACCGTCGGTGATGGTCGCTCTTCTATTCCTTCCCATGCATTACCGAAATGTCTATCATGAGAAAGAAGAGGAAGAACGACCCACACGACAACAGTCGACATTCTTCTTCTCTCATATATGGTGGACACTCCCTCATTGTTTTTTGACTGTCATATATGGAGCCCCAACAGAGTTAAAAGTGAACCCAAGATGTCGTTTAATGCTCTATCTGGCAAATCGAACGCACTCGATATTTCCTACATTCTACCAGAAGCCATGGTAAAATTCACAGAAAAATCGAGCATGACCTTTGATAAAAAAGGACATATCGAGCGCCTGAAATTTGTCGGACTGGAAATTAATCAACACTCCATCAAAATATAGGCCACTCGGAGGTGTTCCCTACAAACATATGCCAGTTAGACAGGAACATCTCCTATGTGAGCAACACTAGATATACATATTTATACCTAAATTGTATTTCAATAGTTGAAAATATTATGAAAAATATTTCAATATATCTTATATATAATCCTAACACTTCATTTGGATAAGAAGGACAACTAAATAGGACCATCATACACAGATTAAATACACTAGTTCTACTCTAGTTCTACTCTCTCTCTCTCTCTCTCTCTCTCTCTAAATTTGGCAATGTGATGTTGACATAACTAAATACCATAGTTCTACTCTATTGAAAACTTACTAAAAAAATTATAACCCTAGTTATACCCTATAGTTTCTTACTACGAACTTCTATTACTAAATTTAATACTTAAAAATTTCTATTATAAAAATATCAAAAACAGAGGGAGGTGGAGGGAGCAGGAACGAAGGGAGGGGTGAGTGAGGGAGGAAGGGAGGAGGAGGACGGATGACGTAGGTAGGAGGAGGACGGACAAGGCAGGGAGGTGGGAGGAAGGAGGGGGGAGGTAGGACGAGAGGGATGTGGAAGGAGGGAGGGCGTGATTGGGAGAGGGACGAAGATGGGAGGGAGTGGAAGGAGGAGGGATGGATGAGATACCTCGGTGGAGGAGGAGCAGGAGCGTCGGCGGTGGCAGGCGACGACGATGGTCGGGGAGGGCCGAACATCGGCGACGGTGGACGACGGGGTGCGTGGCAGAGTGAGAGTGGAGTGGAGAGTGGAGAGTGAGGGGCGTCTAGTGGAGAAGCTAGGATGGGTTTAGCAGCAACGCGCCTTAGAGGAAAGCGCTACTTGTCACACCCAAGATGCGATTCTATCCCGATCACGTGATAACTTCGTGACTGGGGCACAACCGCATTTCAGGCGCTTAGCAAGATGGATATCATTATATCGTACCATTACATACATAGATGGGGATACATACAAGACATACAATTGTCACTTGAATACAACACATCATACACAAGACAGCCGACTATGGATGAGAAACACATGAAAAGCATAAAAACATCCATCCTGCTATCGCAGGCTGCCAACCAGGAACCTATCCCAAGACTAAAGAAGAAGAACTCCAACACAAGTAAACATCGCTCACACGTCAAGTCATCGGAAACCTGCACCTGCAACTGTTGTTGTAGTATCTGTGAGCCACGCGGACTCAACAATCCCATAACCATGGATATCAAGACTAGCAAAGCTTAGTGGGTATGGAAAGAATAGTGGTGATGTTGCAGCAGCGGCTAAGCATTGTATGGTGGCTAACTTACGAGTACAAGAATAAGATGAGCATCTTGGCAAACGGTCGCAAACTAGTAATGATCGCTAAGAGATCCTGAAATACCTACGAGCTAAACATAACCCCACCGTGTTCTCTTCTCAAAGTGAAAAGAGACAGTCACGATCACTCACGCGGTTGGTGTATTTTATTTTGGATTCTTTGTCAAGTTTTCTACGACCGGACATTAACAAATTCAAATCTGCCACATAACCGCGAGCATGGCTTTCGAAAGATCATAACCCTACACGGGTGTCCCAACTTAGCCCATCACAAGCTCTCACGATCAGTAGAGGTAAAAACCCCTTATCTTAGGGACAAGACATCTCGACAATGGTAAAACAACTCCAGCCAGACCTCCCGGCATGCCGACACCCTGATAGTAGTCGCGCGTATCTCGTCTCAGGCCACGTCCGGATAGGTCAAGCTACAGGTTAAACCAGATACCTCAAGTTTCCCGAGGCGGCCTCGCAGGCCGCCCGTTTGGGACCAACACCATCAGCACTGGCCCCCTATATGAGGCAAAGAATCCTTGGGGACGCGACCCCCTATACAATTTAATTAATTAATTAATAGTTTTATTATGTTGCAAATTAAAACCAAAGTTTGACCTTGGTGGAGGAGTTTTATTCAAAGCGAACTATCAACGGGGTCCCATACCCCCAACCGTGTTAGGGAGGCAAACTCAAGGAACATAACCCCGGTTAATCGATTCTTAAGGCGGCAAGAGTGGAACAAAACACCAAGCAAAAGGCCAAGCCTTCCACCCATTGCCAAGTATATAGGTGCATTAAGTATAGTAATAGATATTGTGATATTCCAATAATCCAAGATCTGTCATTGAGCAATATTCATCTTCACCTGCAACTAACAACGCTATAAGAGGGGCTGAGCAAGCGGTAACATAGCCAAACAATGGTTTTCTTGGATGGTGTCAAAGGTTAGAGGTTTCATGGTAACAAGAGAGGCTGACAAACAAATGGTGGGTAGCCGGACATATAGCGATAGCATCGAGACAACTAGCATGGCAATGATCGTAATGAGATCCAAGGTGACAGTCATTTTGCCTGAGGTCCCGCTAGGAAGAAGAACGAGTCCATGAAGAAGAAGCCACGAAGAGGATCCAAGCGTAGTCGAACGAATCCTCACGATCGCATCGAAACATGAACTAACAAGAAGAAGCAAACAACATGGTAAACACACAACACATAACAAGACATGATGCTCAAGCAAGTATGATGCATGACAAGCTACATGATGCAAATCACGGCAAGTGATGATGCAAACAAGAACATCACACAACCAAGCATGTTTAAATGAGGCCGGAAACAACACATAACAATTTGGGTAAGTCCTCATGTGCAAATTTCGAAATTGGTCCAGATCTGAACAAACCATAAGTTAAAGTTGTTAAACAGCAAGTTAACATGCATCATGATAATCTACATGAAATTCTAGTCAAGTTTTCATTTAATTTGGAGCTACGGCCTAGAAGATATGAGCCAAACAAGATGAACATGGCATTGATCCAAAAGGCACTCAAACATCAAGCACAACACTCAAAACATGGATGCAACATTACATGATGCATATACATTCAAAACCAACCAAGTTTCATATAGAGAACACTCAAAATGGAGCAACGGTTCAACACATACACACGAAACAAGTTTAAAGGACGAGCTGTCCAAAACAGCAACTAGGCACATTGCGAGCATCAAACAAACATGTTACAAGAACAACATTGACACAAGCATAGCATGAATTTGAAGTACACATAGCATCATTCCAATATCAACCCGCATTAGGTCCATAGGTATCAAGAGTACTCCAACATGATCATGGCAACAAGCAAACTTTATATCACAGATTATGACTTAGGGGAAAACAGAGCATATGCATGAGTAGAGTTAATATGTTGACATGTTGGAGGCAAGAAATTAATAAGCTACAACACAAGAACATGGCAAGCAAAAGCATGGCATGATAGTACATAACCTGGAGCTCACATAACACAACATGGGATATACATAGCATCAACATGTTCATGGCATTCATCAAAATAAGATGAAAATCTGGGAATGCAACAACAACATCACTATGCTGCCTTTGGAGGCACATAACCGCAAGCATATCAATTCTAATAAGAATTCAAAGATCATGAACATGTAGAAGATATGCCATACTCCAAATAACTCCATTGGCACAACTCCATAAGATGCATAGATTGGTTACAAAAAGCTTTGCCATTTGAACATATTGTTGACAGCCTGACAGAAACATTATCAAGCAACTTGAGAACAAGAAAGAGACAAGCTAGAGCAACCTATAACTGCAAACAAGGGCATGGATGGATAGGGCATAACATGGACTTCAAGATATGATCAGTGGACATTCTAAAACATGCATGGATATGACTGTAGCAACAAGCAAACATGGCATCATGATATAACAGATTCAGACTTAGGAGTTTTAAACAAGTGTAAGAAAACAGTAAACAACAAGTAGGTCACTTTGCAAGCTTGTTGCACTCATCACAAGGCATAACATGAAAAGTGGATTGCACCACAGCAAACATAACATGATTGTGCTCCTAACACATGTTGACATGATGCTCAAACAAAAATCACACAAAAAGATATGAAAAAGATAAATCAGCAAGTTGTAACAGTTTTTAGCATGTAACAGCCATTTACACTCTTGCAACAAGTATTTACATGGCAATATGCATCCTAACATGAATGCAAATGCAACCATCATGTAGAGCATGGCAAGGTGAACATTTTGACATATTGTATGCTCAATTTGGATCTACATGCACAAAGTTATCACATAAAGAAGATGCACACATAATGTATGAACTCTGGGACTTAGTCAAATACTAAAAAACGAGCGCAATATAACTAAAACGTGCACTAGGCGGAAAAAAGGACAGGTGCTCACTTTGGGCCCATTGGGCCTGCTCGGTGCAATAGATGTGCGGTCTGGGGCTGGAGAACCGGAGGTGGGGCGGTCCGGTTCGGGGACGGTGCGAACCGGGTAAGACCGGGCCGGTTCAGCCGAACTAGCCGGTTTTCCGGGCGGAGGCAGTTCACGGGGCGGGTCCGGACGTCATGACCCGGATTGGGGCGGACGGCGGATCCAGGCGGAGATCCCGTGGGGTCGGGGCGGTGAGGCGATGTCGATGTGGCGGCGATGCGAAGGACGGCAGTGGGGCGAAGGCTCGTAGCGGAGAGGTTGGGCTCCGGTGAGGTGCCCTGTAGGCGGGGGGTCCGGGCACTACGGGAAGGAACGGGGAGCAATGCGAGGTGTGGACTGGGACGAGCGGGGCGGCGGGCAGCGCTCGGGCCTGGTCGCGGCTCGGGCAGGTCGTCCTCGGGCTAGGCGGGCCGCGCGGTGGTGGGAGGGGAGAGGAGGTGAGGTGCGACGTGGAAAGGCCAGGTGGCGGCGCCCGATTGGAGGAGGGCGGCGGCTGGGTGGCTATGGGCCTATGTATGGCTGCCACGTGGTGAGGACGGGCTGGGTAGCCCGAAATCTGAGGAGAGGGGAAGGCTAGAGGTAGGGGAAGACTAGGTAAATGCCCAAAATGGCATGGGGTGCTAATTATATAGGGAAGGGGGGCTAGGTTAGGTGTTTTGGGGGTTTTCGGGGCCATCGGATGCCGATCGGACGGCTCCGGTCGGATGAAGGGGTAGGTTAGGCCTAGGTGGGATTAGTAGGCTGTGAAGAGGGGGTGTGGGGTGAGAGGAGAGAAGTGAAGTGAGGCCCGGCGGCAGTTTCGGAGACCGAAACGTCCGACGTATGTCCGGCTATATTGCCGCTATAGGTTTAATGGTTGGGCTATCAAACGAGTTCCAGATGCGATGAAATTTGGCATGCGGTCTGTCTATACTATAATAAGACCGCACGCCAACTTTTATCCCATTACGAGAACATTTTCCGGACATTTATAAAATAAATATTCGGAGGTACCGTGGGCGCGTGCGAGTGTGTGTAACATGCCAAATTTTTAATTTGGAATGTTATATAGATCATAATTGCATTTCTTGTTTTTGCATTTTGTTCGTGGAGTTCCTCGAAATTCTAAGCAACTCAAGGACCTACGGAGAGAGTTGGGGATTTTACCGTTTTCGTATTTGAGTTCGCTCAAATACCGGTACGAGGACAGTGTGATTCTAATTATTTTTCTCTCCTAAAAATATTTCTAAATATCAAAAATGAGCGGAGATAATATGACTTCTCCAAAAAAACAGAAATATTTGAGGAAAAATGTCAAAATCACTTTTGGTATTTTTCTGGATTTATTTGCGGATTTATTTGCATAGGAAAAATACACGTTTTTCAAAATTGCATTTAGGTCCGGGAAAAATGTTCACTTTGTCCTAAATATTATTAGAGGACGGTGAAAATTTATTTCGGGAATTTTGGTGTCCGTTTGGTATTTCTTTCGTTAGTTTTTCTGCGCCGGGACTCTTTTAGAGAAAAAAAGGAAACCGACCTAGTCTCGTACAGGGTCGGGAGACTGGGCTTTATAAGCCGCAGCCCCGCCGGCCCAACTCGCCTCGCCCGCCCCCACAGCCGCCCGAAACCCTAGCCCGAGCCGCCGCCTCCCCGCCGCCGCCGCCGCGCTGCCCCGCCGCCCCGCCACGCCGAGCCACCGCCGCCGCTCCGCCCGCCGCGCCGCCCCGCTGCTAGCCGCAGCCACCGCCGCCGCCCCTCGCCGGAGTCCGCCGGAGTTCGCCGGAGTTGAGGTAGTTTTTTTCGGTTAATTGATCTGTTCGTTTAGGAAAACCTAGATCTGTTTTTTTAATAGATCGGTTCGGTTTTTTTTTATTTTCCGCCGGTTTAGTTAAATAGTGGACGTTCGTCCGTACGTTCGTTTTAACGAACGGTTTTCGTTAGTTACCCGCAGACAGCGAACGTTCGTTCGTTAGCCTGTTCGTCGTTTTTCTTTTTCGGGGTATTTATCCGTGATTATTCCGATCGCGATTTCTGCCCTGATCTTGTTTTTCGTTTTTCTTTTCGCTCGATAGTCGGAATCAGGTGATTCAAAATCCCAGATCTTAGTCTCGAAGCCCTCTTTACGTTTAATCAACTGGAACAAGATTTTGGCTACTGTAAAATTTTACTTTAGGTCAATTAGTAATTCGGAGCTCGTTTCTTTTGCAGTTGAGTTTCATTGCTTCTTTCGAGTTGATTCTTTTTGCAAACCGGAGTTCTTAAGTTGAACTTTCTGGTTAGATCTCTTATTTGAGTTTTACCCGTGCATTATTTAAGTACTTATTGTATGCTTGTTTGTTCGATTGCGATAGAGTACCCGGAGTGCGCCGCTTGCTACTTTGAGTCTCTAGGTTTTGCGGATCATCAGCAAGGCAAGTAACACTTTGATCATGCTGTCCAATTACCCAGTTTTCATTGCATTAGTCAAACCCTCACACATTGCATGAGTAGGATTAATTAATTTGTGGGATTGGGAAGTAGATTGAGGTAGTACCTATTACTTACATTACATTCAAACCCTTGGGAGTTACTTCTACGTTTACTGCTAGGACATGCTATGCTCATAGACGTGGATTGGGTGAGTGAAATCCATGACAGATGTGAGATTGTTTAATTAATGGTTCAACTTAAGGTGGCAACATTAATACACATCTAGGTGGATTGAGGCATCTGGGTATTCCAGGATTGCCTGTTTTTCTTTTGGACCGCCACCCAGGCTCAAAGGGATCATGAGATTATTCATACTAGAAACTTCCGTGTGCAGCCACAATGCTATTATGGGCTCTAGCATAGTATGAGTAAGTTGTGCGAACTCTTACAGTGGTGGACTAGCAGATGTAGGGGATGTAGGTTGGTACGGTCCGCCCGATCATAAGGTGCTAGCGCTTCTGAAAGACTATGTCTCGGTCATCCGTTTCTCAAACACCATGCAGTGCGAGAAACCAAACGGAGGAGATCGAGTCTTGTGGGAAAAGTGCACAAACCTCTGCAGAGTGTACAAACTGATCATGATTAGCCGTGTCCCCAGTTATGGACGTCTTGAGTATCTAGTACTTGGACTTTCATGTGCATCTCAACATGTTACTCTAATTTAATATTGTTGGGTTTAATGATTATTCTAATTGGGGTTGAGAGGATGTCTATCTTCTCAACGATGTTTCAACTACCATGATAGTTAATTAAAATGCATTCCTTTGAAGTAGGGAAAAATTGACTTTACGCAAAAACTTAACCATAGAGCTTTCCACCAGCCATATTGCATATAGTATAGCTTTACTTTCATTGCATTCTCTTGTGTTACCTTGCCAGCATATTCCATGTGCTGACCCGTTTTTCGGGCTGCAACGTTTCATGTTGCAGACTTTTCAGACGATGAGTAAGATGCCTTTTAGGTCATGGTTCTATACTCAGTGATGCCGCTAGAGTTGATGGACTCACTTATCTTCCAAGCCTTCCGCTGTTATCGTGTTAGATGGCCTTCAGCCATATTATTTGTAATAAATTCATCGTTGGACTATCGATGTAATAAGTGTGTGATTGCTACTCTGTTATAAATCCTTCAAGTATCGTGCGTGTCAGCATTACTGATCCAGGGATGACACTGATGCACGGAGATCAGACTGTTTGAGGTCTGGTCGCTACAAGATGGTATCAGAGCACACGCTGACTAAAGGACACGACCACTAAGACAAGCCCTAGAGCACAATTCACTCTTCTATTTTCTGACTCCTCGTCTTTTCTACTCTTTAGGATGGTGGAAGCAAAGCACAAGTTCATGCAACCGGATGATGATACACTCTTTGGACGACACCTGAAGGAAGTCACAAGATATCTCAATATTGGATTACCAAGTTTCACTGGAACCTACAATGCCACTCTACCTGAGGAGGAGCATTGGTTGATTCAAGCATTTTCCTTTAATGCACCTACATGGAGCCTAGGAAGGAGCATGGCAGCCCACATTGCTATGGGAAGGGTTGGAGAAGTCTACAAGCAGGAGCTAAAGGACACCATCTACCAGATTTGTGGACGCCGAGATGAGAAGTGGGATATGATCAGCACTCGGAAGGGTATATCCATTGCAGCATTCATCCAGGAGTTGAACCACCACATTTGTCGCCAGGAGCACCAGATGTGTGCTGGGATGATAGATTTTAAGAAAGCCCTAAATAGGAATTTGGAGCTAGAGGAAGAACTCAAGTCTACACGCGACGGATATGAGGAGGAGATGAAGATACTTGTGGAGAAGAATGATGATTTGACCAGGAAGTTAGGGATACTCATGGGAGAAGAAGACGAGGAAGAAGAACCCAAGGAGATACAACCGGAGGATTATATCATCATAGATGACACGGATTCGGAAGCTGAGGATAGCAAGGATGAAGACTATGAAGATGAAGCTGGAGCAGATATTATGGAATCCTCTGCCGATCAATATTTTTAGATGACCACCCTGTCACTAGTAGTTTACCTCCATATATTAGTTTTAGAGCACTTTTGTAACGATCGTTAGATTTGTAAGACCTTGTTTGAAATTGATTGGTGTGATATGATTGTGTGTTTGTCTCATGTGCATATGGGTAGTGATTTTCCCTTAGACCTCTTTTCTATTCTAATCTCTTCCCTCTACACCCATCAGATGCCTCCAAGACGTGAATTCGAGTTTCCCCCTGAGCTCACCCAGTTGATCCAGCAGTAGAACACCCTGATGCAACTTCTTGTCGAGAACACTCAGAACAACCAGAACAACAACAACAACCCTCCACCACCACCACCTGTGGACAACCTGACACGTTTCTTAAGGTTGCAACCACCCGTGTTTGCTAGCAGCATCGAACCAATTGTGGCGGATGACTGGCTACGCAAGATTGGAAGGGATTTGACCACCGCCAATTGCTCGGATGCTGAGAAGGTGCGATTTGCCGCACACCAGTTGTCTGGACCAGCCGCAGCATGGTGGGAGAATTACACAGCCACTTACCCCGTAGCCAATGTCACTTGGGATCAGTTTCAGCAAGCCTTTCGTACCGCCCATGTCTCAGCTGGAGCCATGAGTATGAAGAAGCGGGAGTTTCGCAATTTGCGACAAGGGAATCGTACTGTGGCCCGGTACGTGGATGAGTTTAGTACCCTATCTCATTATGCCCCAGATCATGTGGCCACAGATGCCAAGAAGCAGGAGAGATTTATGGAAGGGCTGAATGATGAGATGAGTGTACAGTTGATGGTGGCAACTTTCAATAACTATCAGGAGTTGGTTGACCGCGCCCTGATGATTGAAAGGAAGCATCAACAGATTGAGAGTCGCAAGAGGAAGTATGGGCAAGGAAAGTATAATTCTAAAGCTCAGCAGAAGCCTCGCTTTACCCCTAAAGCGGTAGGACAATTTCAGCACACCCATGTAGGAGGTAGCTCTCACAACCACAATGGCACCAAGAATAGGAATGGAAACGGGAATGGAGCCAATGGAAACCAGAACCGCCCTACACCATCCACACCCACCAAGAGGGATTTTATCCATGTCACTTGTTACAAGTGCGGGAAGACTGGACATTATGCCAATGAATGCCCAGAAGTTAAGAATGGGAATGGCAATGGAAGCGCCGGGAAGAAGCCCAACCCGTTCAACAAAGGACAAGTGAACCACGTGACTGTGGAGGAAGTAGAAGTGCAACCAAATGCAGTTATAGGTAAGTTCTTAGTTAAGTCCTTTACTGCATTCGTTCTTTTCGATATTGGTGCATCGCATTCATATATTTCAAGGGGATTCGTGGATAAGTATAAGCTGCCGACCCAAGCCCTTAGATCGCCCATGTTAGTAACCTCACCAGGAGCAGAGTATATGGCTAAGTCATGGTGTGATCAGTTGCCCTTAAGGATTGGTAATTACATTTTCCCTTCGGACCTTATAGTATTGGAATCTCAAGGACTGGATGTGATATTAGGCATGGATTGGTTATCTAAGTATGAAGGGAATATTGAATGTGCCAGTAAGACCATTTTTCTTACTACGCTGGAAGGAAGAAGGATCAAGTATGTATCCCAGCATGAGTCAAAGAGGAGTAGGTTAAATTCCTTGTCAGGAGTTGTTCAGGAGGAAGTGCCAGTAGTGAAGGGTTATCCGGATGTGTTTCCAGAGGAGTTACCTGGCATGCCTCCGGATAGAGATATAGAGTTTTTGATTGAACTTTTGCCAGGCACCGGGCCAATTTCTAAGAGACCATATAGGATGCCCGCAAAGGATTTGGAGGAAATTAAGAAGCAGATTAAGGAGTTACTGGATAAAGGATTCATACGCCCAAGTTCTTCGCCTTGGGGTTCGCCAGTACTTCTAGTGGAGAAGAAGGATGGATGGTTAAGAATGGTTGTTGATTACCGAGGATTGAATGAAGTAACGATCAAGAACAAGTACCCATTGCCAATGATCAATGATCTGTTCGATAGATTGCAAGGAGCTAAGGTATTTTCTAAGATCGATCTGCGATTAGGGTACCATCAATTGAAGATCCGAGAGAAAGATATCCCTAAGACGGCCTTTACCACTAGGTATGGGTTGTACGAGTATACCGTCATGTCGTTTGGTCTGACAAACGCACCGGCATACTTTATGAACCTGATGAACAAAGTGTTTATGGAGTATTTGGATAAGTTCATCGTAGTGTTCATAGATGATATATTGATCTTCTCGAAGGATGAAGAGGAGCATGAAGAGCATTTGCGTTTGGTGTTGGAGAAGCTCAGAGAGCATCAGTTATATGCCAAGTTTAGCAAATGTGAGTTTTGGTTGAAGGAAGTCGGATTCCTCGGACATGTTATATCCGGAGAAGGAATAGCAGTAGATCCTGCCAAGGTGGAGACTGTGACCAATTGGGAAGCACCGACGACAGTTGGAGAGATCCGGAGTTTTCTTGGACTCGGAGGATACTATCAGAGATTTATCGAAAATTTCTCGAAGATTGCAAAGCCAATGACGGAGTTGTTGAAGAAGGACACCAAGTTCAGTTGGACCGAAGAATGTGAGACTAGTTTCCAGGAGTTGAAGAAAAGGTTGGTATCATCCCCTGTGTTGATTCTGCCAGATCAACATAAGGATTATGAGGTGTACTGCGACGCTTCACGTCGAGGAATTGGAGCTGGACTTATGCAGGAAGGAAGAGTTGTTTCATATGCTTCATGACAACTGAAACCTCATGAGATGAACTATGCCACCCACGATTTGGAGTTAGCAGCCGTAGTGCATGCATTGAAGACGTGGAGACATTTTCTCATTGGAAACCATTGTGAAGTATATACGGATCATAAGAGTTTGAAGTACATATTCACTCAGAAGGAGTTGAATCTTAGGCAAAGGAGATGGCTGGAACTCATTAAGGATTATGACATGAGATTACATTATCACCCCGGAAAGGCTAATGTAGTAGCTGATGCGCTAAGCCGTAAGAGCCATGTCAATACCCTAATAATGGAGGAGTTTCCAAAGGAGTTAGCCGAGGACCTACGAGAACTACGTTTGGAGATAGTTCCGAGAGGCCATGTAGCAACACAAGAAATCCAGTCTACCCTGATGGATAAAATCCGAGAAGCTCAGAAAGCGGACAAGGAGGTTGTCGCTATAAAGGAGAGGATGAGCGAAGGAAAAGCTAAAGGTTTTCGTGAGGATGAACACGACACCTTATGGTTTGAGGATCAAATCTATGTGCCCAATGACCCGGAGATCAGGAAGTTGATTTTACAGGAGGCCCATGATTCACCATACTCGATTCACCCAGGAAATACTAACATGTATTTGGATTTGAAGTATATTTTCTGGTGGACCGGTATGAAGAAGGATAATGCGGAGTATGTAGCAGTTTGTGATGTATGCCAGAGGGTAAAGGCAGAACATCAGAAGCCAGCAGGATTGTTACAACCTATGCCAATACCCGAATGGAAGTGGGAGAAGCTTGTCATGGATTTTATCACCGGATTGCCCAGGACCAAAGCAGGATATGATTCAATCTGGGTAGTAGTAGACCGATTGACGAAGGAGCCCACTTTATTCCTGTGAAAACCACTTATACCAGTGCAAAGTTAGCTAAGATATACATGACCAGAATTGTATGTCTGCACGGAGTTCCGAGGAGCATCATATCAGATAGAGGAACCCAGTTTACCTCGAAGTTCTGGAATCAGTTACATGAAACCTTGGGTACCAGGCTAGATTTTAGCACAACGTTTCACTCGCAGACAGATGGATAGACTAAAGGGGTTAATCAGATTTTGGAGGATATGCTAAGAGCCTGTGCATTAGATTATGGATCTAGTTGGGATGACAACTTGCCCTACGCGGAGTTCTCATACAACAACAGTTACCAAGCCAGTTTGAAGATGGCACCGTTCGAGGCATTGTATGGATGGAGATGCCGAACACCGTTGTCATGGGACGAAGTTGGAGACCGATAGTTGTTTGGACCAGACTTAATCAAAGAGTCTGAGGAGAAGGTGAAGATGATCTGAGATAGACTGAAGGTAGCTCAGTCCAGGCAAAAGAGTTATGCCGACTCAAAGCGCAAGGAGATAACCTATGAGATCGGAGATAGAGCGTACTTGAGAGTATCGCCCCTTCGAGGAGTGAATCGTTTCGGAGTTAAAGGGAAGTTAGCCCCGAGATTTGTGGGACCTTACCGTGTTTTGGAACGCATGGGAGAGGTTGCCTACAAGTTGGAATTGCCCGAAGGATTGTCAGGAGTGCACGACGTGTTTCACGTTTCGCAGCTTAAGAAGTGCCAAGCGGAGATGGCCGAAATACCGCTTAGAGACACAGTACCCCTGGAAGCAATTCAGTTGGACAGTGATCTGACCTACGAGGAGAAGCCTGTTAAGATTCTCGAGTTTTCGAGCAGAGTTACTCGCAGTAGGGTTATCAAGTTTTGCAAAGTTCAGTGGAGTCACCACACCGAGGAAGAAGCCAGCTGGGAACGAGAAGATGATCTAAGCAAGGACCACCCACACCTGTTCTCTAGCCAAGTCGAATCTCGAGGGCGAGATTCATTCTAAGGGGGGTAGGTTTGTAACATCCCAAATTTTCAATTTGGAATGTTATACATAGATCATAATTGCATTTCTTGTTTTTGCATTTTGTTCGTGGAGTTCCTCGAAATTCTAAGCAACTCAAGGACCTACGGAGAGAGTTGGGGATTTTACCATTTTCGTATTTGAGTTCGCTCAAATACCGGTACGAGGACAGTGTGATTCTAATTATTTTTCTCTCCTAAAAATATTTCTAAATATCAAAAATGAGCGGAGATAATATGACTTCTCCAAAATAACAGAAATATTGGAGGAAAAATGTTAAAATCACTTTTGGTATTTTTCTGGATTTATTTGCGGATTTATTTGCATAGGAAAAATACGCGTTTTTCAAAACTGCATTTACGTCCGGGAAAAATGTTCACTTTGTCCTAAATATTATTAGAGGACGGTGAAAATTTATTTCGGGAATTTTGCAGTCCGTTTGGTATTTCTTTCGTTAGTTTTTCTGCGCCGGGACTCTTTTAGAAAAAAAAAGGAAATTGACCTAGTCTCGTACAGGGTCGGGAGACTAGGCTTTATAAGCCGCAGCCCCACCGGCACAACTCGCCTCGCCCACCCCCGCAGCTATCCGAAACCCTAGCCCGAGCCGCCGCCGCCAAAAGCCGCCGCCGCCTCCCGTCGCCCCGCCGCCACGCTGCCCCGCCGCCCCGCCGCGCCGAGCCACCGCTGCCGCTCCGCCGCCGCTCCGCCCCGCTGCTAGCCGCAGCCACCGCCGCCGCCCCTCGCCGGAGTCCGCCGGAGTTCACCGGAGTTGAGGTAGTTTTTTTTCGGTTAATAGATCGGTTCGTTTAGGAAAACCTAGATCTGTTTTTTTAAGATCGGTTCGGTTTTTTTATTTTCCGCCGGTTTAGTTAAATAGCGGACGTTCGTCCGTAAGTTCGTTTTAACAAACGGTTTTTGTTAGTTAACCGCAGACAGCGAACGTTCGTTCGTTAGCCTGTCTGTCGTTTTTCTTTTTCGGGGTATTTATCCGCGATTATTCCGATCGCGATTTCTGCCCTGATCTTGTTTTTTGTTTTTCTTTTCGCTCGAGAGTCGGAATCAGGTGATTCAAAATCCCAGATCTTCGTCTCAAAGCCCTCTTTAAGTTTAATCAACTGGAACAAGATTTTGGCTACTGTAAAATTTGACTTTATGCCAAGTAGTAATTCGGAGCTCGTTTCTTTTGCGGTAGAGTTTCGTTGCTTCTTTCGAGTTGATTCTTTTTGCAAACCGGAGTTCTTAAGTTGAACTTTCTGGTTAGATCTCTTATTTGAGTTTTACCCATGCATTAGTTAAGTACTTATTGTATGCTTGTTTGTTTGATTGCGATAGAGTACCCGGAGTGCGCCGCTTGCTACTTTGAGTCTCTAGGTTTTGCGGATCATCAGCATGGCAAGTAACACTTTGATCATGCTTTCCAATTACCCAGTTTTCATTGCATTAGTCAAACCCTCACACATTGCATGAGTAGGATTAATTAATTTGTGAGATTGGGAAGTAGATTGAGGTAGTACCTATTACCTACATTACATTCAAACCCTTGGGAGTTACTTCTACGTTTACTGCTAGGACATGCTATGCTCGTAGACGTGGATTGGGTGAGTGAAATCCATGACAGATGTGAGATTGTTTAATTAATGTTTCAACTTAAGGTGGCAACATTAATACACATCTGGGTGGATTGAGGCATCTGGGTATTCGAGGATTGCCTGTTTTTCTTTTGGACCGCCACCCAGGCTCAAAGGGATCATGAGATTATTCATACTAGAAACTTCCGTGTGTAGCCACAATGCTATTATGGGCTCTAGCATAGTATGAGTAAGTTGTGCGAACTCTTACAGTGGTGGACTAGCAGATGTAGGGGATGTAGGTTGGTACGGTCCGCCCGATCGTAAGGTGCTAGCGCTTCTGAAAGACTATGTCTCGGTCATCCGTTTCTCAAACACCATGCAGTGCGAGAAACCAAACGGAGGAGATCGAGTCTTGTGGGAAAAGTGCACAAACCTCTGCAGAGTGTACAAACTGATCATGATTAGCCGTTTCCCCGGTTATGGACATCTTGAGTATCTAGTACTTGGACTTTCATGTGCATCTCAACATGTTACTCTAATTTAATATTGTTGGGTTTAATGATTATTTTAATTGGGGTTGAGAGGATGTCTATCTTCTCAACGATGTTTCAACTACCATGATAGTTAATTAAAATGCATTCCTTTGAAGTAGGGAAAAATTGGCTTTACGCAAAAACTTAACCATAGAGCTTTCCACCAGCCATATTGCATATAGTATAGCTTTACTTTCATTGCATTCTCTTGTGTTACCTTGCCAGCATATTCCATGTGCTGACCCGTTTTTCGGGCTGCAACGTTTCATGTTGCAGACTTTTCAGACGATGAGTAAGATGCCTTTTAGGTCGTGGTTCTATACTCAGTGATGCCGGTGGATTTGATGGACTCACTTATCTTCCAAGCCTTCCGCCGTTATCGTGTTAGATGGCCTTCAGCCATATTATTTGTAATAAATTCATCGTTGGACTATAGATGTAATAAGTGTGTGATTGCTACTCTGTTATAAATCCTTCAAGTACCGTGCGTGTCAGCATTACTGATCCAGGGATGACACTGATGCACGGAGATCAGACTGTTTTGGTCTGGTCGCTGCAGTGTGTCTAGGCTCAGAACGGACAACAGAGAGGACGGGGGACCCAGCAACTACGGACGGATGCAAGTCTTGAAAACTATGCAGATGCAATGCACATGATGACATGGCATAGTGCAACACGCAAGCAGATGACATGGCAACAACGACGAATAAGAGGATGACACCTCGCACATCGGTCTCGGGGCGTCACAACACTCCCCTACTAACAAGAGATTTCGTCCCGAGATCTTAGGAACGAGACGGAAGAGAAAAGGAAGAACAAGTTCTTCTTGGAGAAAAGAGAGAAACCAAAGAATCTTGAGAGGTTGAGTCACTTGAAAGGAAGAATACCACGGAGATGAATTAGATTGAGAAGCTTCGGTAAAATGAGGAAATAAGGCATACGACGAGAACCAAGAGCTTAGCGAGCCAATAGAAGATGAAACCGCATCGATATAGCGAGATAGCCAAGGGACAAAAATGAAAGAATCAGGAGAGCCTCCGTTGAACATGGAAGGAATAGAACATAAACATGATAAGGTGGAATTATACTTGACGAGAGAAAACAACACAATGCCTCTGAAAGAATGAAAGGGTGGAACTAAAAGAACAGACAAGAGAACAACAACTTCCACCCCGAATGAATTAAAAGCATCCTCAAGAGAAAGGCTTGAATGGAGTTGTTGAGAAAATCAACAACAAAAGATTAAGCTTGTTGTGGACTTATCTAACATCTCAACCTTGAGGTGAATTCGTGCCACTACCAAATGATTGAATATATGAGATGAAGGAAGAAATGCAAAAGTCCACTTCAAAAGAATACGAAGAATTATTTGCATCTCGAGGCGCAAGAAGAATAATGCTTGAGCTACTCAAATAGAATTTGACGAACACTTGAAGAATGAATTAAATCATGAAGAACCACCATGTAGAACTCTGGTAACAAAAGGATGATGATATCAAATTGAAGGACTAAAAGAATAAGACTAGGGCCTTGCGGTGATTTCGTAGGAGGTTACGACGAGATAGCAGATAAAATTTGAACTCCGGAAACGAAAAGATGAAATGACTTGGGATTAGAATTTATTCCTCAAGAACAAACTCCGAAGGAAGGGATTACTCAACTTGATGAAAAGAATAAGAATTATGTTATGCTTATCCTCCACCAATTAATTTGATAAGAATCAATGGATTTACATACCACTTATTCACGATGACAATTGATTATAGAGGGATATAGCTCAAACTTGAGAAAGTCTTCATGAACCACTGGTAGTATTTGAAAGAACGAAAGAATTGATATGATAACAAAGGAAAAGAAGTCTTGAGGGAACCATCGTAATAATTGAAATCGAGTGATGAAGGACAATAATCCACCATAAGGAATTAGAACTGAGTGATGAAAAAGGACGAACCACCGAAAGAATTGAAATTGGATGAAGAAAAGAGAATCAATCGCCGGAAGAATTAGAAACCAAGCGAAGAAAAGGAATGAAGGGATCGCAACTGGATAATGAAGACTTGGACGAAGCACCGGAAGAATTATGAAAAGGAACGAAGAGGCATCAATGAAGAATAGTTGGAGGACGAAGTTGAAAACTGACAATGAAGAGATTTTGTGAAATGATGGCCTTCTGAGGAATAAAGGAAAGAATTCATGAAATATTCCAGACGGTTAAAGAAAAGAATTATGACAACAGAATAACTTAATAGGATACCATGAAGCTAGAACAACGAATATTCAAGAGAACGGACAAAGATTTAGAGGTAAAATCTTTTCGGTCTTCACATGTCAACGAGAAACACCACCAAAATTGTTGAGATACTCCGGAAGAATGAAAAGAGGATAAGTTGAACCAAACAAGAAAAGAATTTGAAAGCGATCTTGGAGAAGGCATATGACTCATGGACTCCATACTTACGTCACACATTTCAAAAGAATTTGAGAATAACTCTGAAAATAACTAGAAGAGTCAGGTAAGATCCTGAGCCCACCGAAGAGAAACACTGTTGGATAGGATTGAAAAAGAGATGATACATTGGAACAATTGAATGACTCGAATGAGGTGACAACCTCGAATTAATTTGAACACAGACGAATCTCCTGAGATGTCTTAAATGGTGAGAGGTGAGCGAGCAAGAGGAAACATTTGAGGCAAGGAATAGAATATGATGAACATGTCATACTTGAATTGAATACACCGGAGAAGAAAAGGAGATGAAGAATGACGAACTAGACGATAATTCACCAGTTGAAATAATTAAGGAAAGAATGAAGAAACTTCCAATGAATAGGACGGATACTCGATTACAGACTCCGGCTTCGAGAGGAAACAGGTGCTCGGGTGGGAAAAGAAAGACCACTTCGGATTGGGAAAGCGACATCGGTTGGAAAGAACTCAAGACTAAACTTGCAAAAGACGAGGAGGGTCGAATCAACTTGAAGAGAAATGCGTCGGATGAAAAGAGCTAACTTCGCAACGAACTAACTGTGTGATCCTAGATAAAAAATTAAGGGGAAGAGGAGTAGTTCAAAACATCTACGTCAAGATTCCTCACCAGAGCGACGAAGGGCCTGAGGAGTACAAAGAATTCCTTCTCTCCGATATAACTAGACTCCAAAATAGTTTTCTTCTAGACTCCACAACGGCCAAGCTACGATCAATCAAGGGGGCTCATATGGTCGGTCGAGGCTCTGATACCAACTTGTCATGCCCAAGACGTGATTCTACCCCGATCACATGATAACTTCGTGACTAGGGCACAACCGCATTTTGGGTGCTTAGCAAGATGGATATCATTACATCGTACAGTTACATACATAGATGGGTATACATACAAGTCATACAATAGTCACATGAATACAACACATCATACACAAGACATCCGACTACGGATGAGAAACACATGAAAAGCATAACAACATCCATCCCGCTATCCCAGGATGCCTACCATGAACCTATCCCAAGACTGAAGAATAAGAACTCCAACACAAGTAAACATCGCTCTCACGTCAAGTCGTCGGAAACCTGCACCTGCAATTGTTGTTGTAGTATCTGTGAGCCACGAGGACTCAGCAATCCCATAACCACGGGTATCAAGACTAGCAAAGCTTAGTGTGTATGGAAAGAATAGTGGTGAGGTTGCAGCAGCGGCTAAGCATCGTATGGTGGCTAACTTACGAGTACAAGAATAAGATGAGCATCTACGCAAATAGTCGCAAACTAGTAATGATCCCTATGAGATCCTGAACTACCTACGAGTCAAACATAACCCCACTGTGTTCTCTTCTCAAAGTGAAAAGAGACGGTCACGGTTACTCACGTGGTTGGTGTATTTTATTTCGGATCCTATGTCAAAATTTGTACAACCGGACATTAACAAATTCCAATCTGCCACATAACCGCCGGCACGGCTTTCAAAAGATCATAACCCTGCAGGGGTGTCCCAACTTAGCCCATCACAAGCTCTCACGATCAGCAGAGGTAAAACCCCCTTATCTTTGGGATAACCCGATCAGACTCGGAATCCCGGTGAACAAGACATCTTGACAATGGTAAAACAACTCCAGCAAGACCTCCCGGCGTGCTGATACGTCTCCAACGTATCTATAATTTTTTATTGTTCCATGCTATTATATTATCTGTTTTGGATGTTTAACGGGCTTTAATATACACTTTTGTATGATTTTTGGGACTAACCTAATAACCCAGAGCCCAGTGCCAGTTTTTGTTTTTCCTTGTTTTTGAGTATCACAGAAAAGGAATACCAAACGGAGTCCAATTGACCTGAAATTTCACGGAGATTGTTTTTGCACCAAAAGAAGCCAACGCAGTACCGTAGATGGACCAGAAGAATCCTGAGGCCACCAGGAGGGTGGGGACGTGCCCTACCACCATGGGCGAGCCCCCTATCTCATGGCCGCCTCGGGGACCCCCCTGACTTGTTCCCGACTCCAACACCTCTTATATGTACCCAAATTTTATGAACATAACCTAGATCAGGAGTTTCGCTGCCGCAGGCCTCTGTAGCCACCAAAAACCAACCGGGACACTGTTTTGGCACCCTGCTGGAGGGGGGATCCATCGTCGGTCGCCATCTTCATCATCCCATTGCTCTCCATGACGAGGAGGGAGTAGTTCACGCTCGGGGCTGAGGGTATGTACCAGTACCTATGTGTTTGATCTCTCTCTCTCTCTCTCTCTCTCTCGTGTTCTTGATTTGGCATGATCTTGATGTACCGCGAGCTTTGCTACTATAGTTGGATCTTATGATGTTTCTCCACCTCTACCTTCTTGTAATGGATTGAGTTTTCCCTTTGAAGTTATCTTATCGGATTGAGTCTTTAAGGATTTGAGAACACTTGATGTATGTATTGCATGTGCTTATCTGTGGTGACAATGGGATATTCACATGATCTACTTGATGTATGTTTTGGTGATCAACTTGCGGGCTCAATGACCTTGTGAACTTATGCATAGGGGTTGGCACATGTTTACGTCTTGACTCTTCGATAGAAACTTTGGGGCACTCTTTGAAGTTCTTTGTGTTGGTTGAATAGATGAATCTGAGATTGTGTGATGCATATCGTATAATCATGCCCATGGAAACTTGAGGTGACAATGGAGTATCTAGGTGACATTAGGGTTTTGGTTGATTTGTGTCTTAAGGGGGTTATTCTAGTACGAACTCTAGGATAGATCGAACGGAAAGAATAGCTTCATGTTATTTTACTACGGACTCTTGAATAGATCGATCATAAAGAATAACTTTGAGGTGGTTTCGTACCCTACAATAATCTCTTCGTTTGTCCTCCGCTATTAGTGACTTTGGAGTGACTCTTTGTTTCATGTTGAGGGATAGTTATATGATCCAGCTATGTTATTTTTGTTGAGAGAACTTGCACTAGTGGAAGAATGAACCCTAGGCCTTGTTTCTAAGCATTGCAATACCGTTTTCGCTCACTTTTATCATTAGTTACCTTGCTGTTTTTATATTTTCATATTACAAAAACCTATATCTACCATCCATATTACACTTGTATCACCATCTCTCCGCCGAACTAGTGCACCTATACAATTTACCATTGTATTGGGTGTTTTGGGGACACAAGAGACTTTTTGTTATTTGGTTACAGGGTTGTTTGAGAGAGACCATCTTCATCCTACGCCTCCCACGGATTGATAAACCTTAGTTCATCCACTTGAGGGAAATTTGCTACTGTCCTACAAACCTCTGCACTTGGAGTCCCAACAACGTCTACAAGAAGAATGTTGCCCAGTAGACATCATGAGCCGACACCCTGATAGTAGTCGCGTGTATCTCATCTCAGGCCACGTCCGAATAGATCAAGCTACGGGTAAAACCAGATACCTCGAGTTTCCCCGAGGTGGCCCTACAGGCTGCCCGTTTGGGACCAACACCATCAGCACTGGTCCCCCTGTATGTGGAGAACAATCCTCGGGGACGCGACCCCATATGCAATCTAATTAATTAATTAATAGTTTTATCATGTGGCAAATTAAAACCAAACTTGGGCCTTGCTGGAGAAGTTTTATTCAAAGCGAACTGTCAAGGGGGTCCCAGACCCCCAATCGTGTTAGAGACACAAAATCAACGAACATAACACTGGTTTATCAGTTCTTAAGGCGGCGTTAGTGGAACAAAACACCGAGCAAAAGGCCAAGCCTTCCCCCCATTGCCAAGTATATAGGTGCATTTATTATAGTAATAGATATTGTGATATTCCAATAATCCAAGAACCGACATGAAGCAATCTTCATCTTCACCTGCAAATACCAACGCCATAAGAAGGGATGAGCAAGCGGTAACATAACCAAACAACGGTTTGCTGGGATGGTGTCAAAGGTTAGAGGTTTCATGGCAACAAGAGGGGCTGACAAAAAAATGGTGGATAGCGCGACATATAGCGATAGCATAGAGACAACTAGCATGGCAATGATAGTAATGAGATCCAAGGGGATAGTCATCTTGCGTGAGATCCCGCTAGGAAGAAGAACTAGTCCATGAAGAAGAAGCCACGAAGACGAACCAAGCGTAGTCGAACGAATCCTCACGATTGCAACGGAACATGAACTAACGAGAAGAAGCAAACAACATGGTAAACACACAACACATAACAAGACATGATGCTCAAGCAAGTATGATGCGTGACAAGCTACATGATGCAAATCATGGCAAGTGATGATGCAAACAAGAACATCACACAATCAAGCAAGTTTAAATGAGGCCGGAAATAACATATAAGAATTCCGGTAAGTCCTCATATGAAAATTTAGAAATTGGTCCAGACCGGAACAAACCTTAAGTTAAAGTTGTAAAATAGCAAGTGAACATGCACCATGATGATTTACACGAAATTCTAGTCAAGTTACATATAAAGTTCAATTAATTCAGAGCTATGGCCTAGAAGATACGAACAAAACATGATGAACATGGCATTGATGCAAAAGGCACTCAAACATCAAGCACAACACTCAAAACATGGATGCAACATGACATTATACATCTACATGCAAAACCAAGCAAGTTTCATATAGAGAATACTCAAAACAGAACAACGGTTCAACACATACACACGAAACAAGTTTAAAGGACAAGCTGTCCAAAACAGCAATTAGGCACATTGCGAGCATCAAACAAACAAGTTACAAGAACAAGATTGACACAAGCATAGCATGAACTTGAAGTACAGATAGCATGCTTCCAATAGCAACAAGCATCAGGTCCATAGGCATCAAGATTACTCCAACATGATCAAGGCAACAAACAAACTTTATATCATAGATTATGACTTAGTGAAAAACAGAGCATATATATGAGCAGAGTTAATATGTTCACATGTTGGAGGCAAGAAATAAATAATCTACAACAAATGAACATGGGAAGAAAAGGCATGGTATGCTAGTACATAACCTGGATCTCACATAACACAACATGGCATATACATAGCATCAACATGTTCATGGCATTCATCAAAACAAGATGCAAACATAATATAGAAGATTCTTAGACTTAGTGAAAATCTGGGAATGCAACAACAACATCACGATGCTGCCTTCGGAGGCACATAACAGCAAGCATATCAATTCTAATAAGAATTCAAAGATCATGAATATGTATAAGGCATGGCATACTCCAAATAACACCATTGGCACAACTCCATAATATGCATAGATTGGTTACAACAAGCTTTGCCAAATTGAACATGCTATTGACAGGCTGACAGAAACATTATCAAATAACTTGAGAGCAAGAAAGAGGCAAGCTACAACAACCTATAATTGCAAACAAGGGCATGGATGGATAGAGCATAACATGGACATTAAGATATGATCACTGGACATTCCAAAACATGCATGGATATGACTATAGCATCAAGCAAACATGGCATCATGATATAACACATTCAGACTTAGCAGTTTTCAACAAGTGTAAGAAAATAGTAAACAGTAACTAGGTCACTTTGCAAGCTTGTTGCACTCAGCACAAGGAATAATATGAAAAGTGGATTGCACCACAACAAAGATGACATGATTGTGCTCCTAGCACATATTGACATGATGCTCAAACAAAAGCACACAAAAAGATATGAAAAAGACAAATCAGCAAGTTGTAACAATTTTCAACACGTACAGCCACTTACACTCTTGCAGTAGGTATTAACATGGCAATATGCATCCTAACATGAATGCAAATGCAACCATCATCTAGAGCACATCAAGGAGAACATTTTGACATATTAGATGCTCAAATAGGATCTACGTGCACAAAGTTATCACATGAAGAAGATGCACACATAATGTATGAATTCTAGGACTGAAGTCAAATACTGAAAAACCGTGCGCAATATAACTAAAATGTGCGCTGGGCGGAAAAAAGGACATGTGCTCACTTCGGTGCAGCAGATGTGTGGTCCACGGCTGGAGAACCGGAGGTGGGGCGATCCGGTTCGGGGACGGTGCAGACCGGGTAAGACCGGGCCGGTTTAGCTGAACCAGCCGGTTTTGCAGGGCGGAGGCGGTTCGCGTGGCGAGTCCGGGAGTCACGACCCGGATCAGCGCGAACGGCGGATCCGGGCGGAGATCCCGCGGGATCGGGGCGGCGAGGCGATGTCGTGGCGGCGGCGATTCGAAGGACGGCGGCGAGGCGATATCGAGGCGGCGGCGTGCGAAGGACGGCGGCAGGGCAAAGGCTTGTGGCGGCGGGGTCGGAAGAGGGAGCCAGGGCGGTGGATCTGGCCTGGGTCAGGGCGGTGCGGCCGTGGCGCTCGCCGGCATCGGGGAAGCACGGGTGCGCAGCGGTGGGGTCGGGCTCCGGCGTGGTTCCCTATAGGCGGTGGGGTCCGGGCACTACGGGAAGGAACGTGGAGCGAGGAGAGGTGCGTATTGGGATGAGCTGGGCGGCGCGGGCAGCGCTCGGGCCCGATAGCGGCTCGAGCGGGCCGGCCTTGGGCCAGGCAGGCTGCACGATGGTGGGAAGGGAGAGGAGGTGAGGTGCGACATGGAATGGCCAGGTGGCGGCGCCTGATTGGAGGAGGGCGGCGGCTGGGTGGCTGCTGTCCTATGGTTTGCTGCCACGTGCTGAGGACGGGCTGGGCAGGACGGAATCATAGGAGAGGGGAAGGCTAGAGGTAGGGGAAGACTAGGGAAATGCCCAAAATGGCATGGGGGGCTGATTATATTGGGAAGGGGGGCTTGGGTTAGGTGTATTGGGGGTTTTCGTGGCCATCTCGGATGGCTCCGATCGGATGAAGGGGTAGATTGGGCCTCTCGCGGTATGTCAAATCAGGCTGAATTTCAATGGCTTGGTGATCGACATCCTTGTAGAAATCAGGCTTGTCCGTAACTTGGAGACACTTCCGGAGTTGTGACATGTGGAATACTTTGTGCACATCGGATAGTTTAGGTGGTAGTTCCAACTAGTAAGCCACTTCTCATCGTCGGTCGGTGATCTTGAAGGGGCCAATAAATCTTGGTGCAAGTTTCCCCTTAATGTGGAAATGCTTGGTTCGCTTCATAGGAGTTATTCGCAGGTACACATGCTCTCCAACACGGAAACTCATGTCTCAGCGACGCGAATCGGCGTAGCTCTTCTGTCTCGACTTGGCAGCATTCAAATGTTCTATGACTAGTTGGACTTGCTCTTCTGCTTCGCGGAGAACATCTGGTCCAAAGACTAGCCCTTCTTCGGTTTCTTACCAGTTGAGGGGTGTGCCACACTTGCGTCCGTACAACACCTCAAATGGTGCCATCTGAAGGCTTGATTGTTAACTATTGTTATAGAAGAACTCGGCAAAAGGGAGGCAATCTTCCCACTTGGCTCGATATGCTAAGACACAGGCTTGGAGCATGTCTTCGAGTATTTGATTTACTCGTTCCGTCTAACCTTCGGTTTGTGGGTGAAAAGCGGTGCTGAATGACAACTTGGTTCCCAACGCTTCTTGGAATCTTCTCCAGAATCTTGAAGTAAACTGAGTGCCTCGATCTGACACAATCTCCTTGGGAACACCATGGAGGCTCACGATTCGATCGATGTAGAGGCTGGCCAGCTGGTTCCCACTGTAGGTCGTTTTGACAGGAATGAAATGGGCTACTTTGGTCAAATGGTCGACTATGACCCAGATGGAGTCATGTCCTTTATTCGACCTTGGTAATCCAGTGATGAAATCCATTCCGACTTTATCCCATTTCCACTCAGGAACCTTGAGTGGTTGGAGCAATCCAGCAGGTCGCTGATATTCAGCCTTGACCCTTTGGCACACATCACACTTTGCAATATATGTGGCAATCTCTCTTTTCATCCCGTGCCACCAAAATCTTCCATTCAAGTCTTGATACAGCTTGGTTCCTCCGGGGTGGATGGAATACGGAGTGTCGTGGGCTTCTTGCAGGATCAAATTCTTCAGCTCCATCTTGTTTGGTACGCAGATGCGGCATTTGTACCAAA
The DNA here is from genome assembly GCA_902687465.1 of Secale cereale. Classification (NCBI taxonomy): domain Eukaryota; kingdom Viridiplantae; phylum Streptophyta; class Magnoliopsida; order Poales; family Poaceae; genus Secale; species Secale cereale. The sequence continues at coordinate 529,557,678 of LR738711.1, read as the reverse complement.
CAATCCCGTGCTCGTCTTCGGAGAATCCTGAGGCCTTGCCTAGCTTCATCTTCTTCTTGATGCCTTCAATGCTTGCATGCCCATTTTGTGCTTCCTTGACTTCGTCCATCAGGGTTGGTTTGACTACTAGATGGTCTAGGAATCCATGGGTAACCAATTCCAAGATGAATTGTTCCAGCTCTTCAAACAGGGCTGGCTGCCTTCCCTGAATTATGGTATTCAGGGAGCAAGCCTTTCTGCTTAAGGCATCGGCTACCACGTTAGCCTTCCCAGGGTGATATTGAACACTAAGGTCATAATCCCTCATCAGTTCCAACCATCTTCGATGCCTCATGTTCAATTCCTTTTGGGTGAAAATATACTTCAGACTTTTGTGGTCTGTGTATATCTCACACCGCTTCCCTAGGAGGTAATGTCGCCATGACTTCAGAGCATGAACCACTACTGCTAACTCAAGATCGTGAGTAGCGTAGTTCTCTTCATGAGGTCGTAGCTGCCTTGAAAGGTAAGCTATGACTCGTCCTTCTTGCATCAGAACGCTCCCCAATCCGGTTCGAGAGGTATCACAATATATCACGAACTCCTTGTGAATGTCAGGTGTTGCCAGAACTGGGGCGATGGTCAATCTCTTCTTGAGTTCTTGGAATCTTTCTTCGCATTTCGGCGTCCATTCGAACTTCTTGTCCTTCTTCAGGAGCTGAGTCATTGGCCGGGCAATGCTGGAGAATCCTTCCATGAATTTGCGGTAATAGCCCGCAAGTCCGAGGAAGCTTCTGACTTCCTTGACGATTGTTGGGGACTGCCATTGGGTCACAACTACGATCTTCGCGGGTTCTACCGATAATCCTTCCTCGGTCAAAACATGACCCAAGAATCCAACTTTATGCAGCCAAAACTCACATTTGTTGAATTTTGCATATAGTTGGTGCTCTCGAAGCTTGTCTAGGACCATCCTCAAATGTTGCTCGTGCTCTTCTTCCGTCTTCGAGAAGACAAGAATGTCCTCAATGAAGACAACAACAAACTTGTCCAAATATTCCATGAATACCTTATTCATGAGATACATGAAATAAGCTAGGGCATTGGTTAATCCAAAGGACATGACCGTGCACTCATACAGGCCATATCTGGTTACAAATGCCGTCTCGTGATATCTTGGGGGTCTGATTTTTAGCTAGTAGTACCCAGATCTGATGTCGATCTTGGAGAACACCTTGGCTCCGCTGAGTTGATCAAATAGATCTTCAATCTTGGGAAGTGCATACTTGTTTTTGATTGTAACTTCATTGAGGGAACGATAGTCAATGCATAAGCGGATGGTACCATCCCTTTTTGCCACAAACAGAACAGGTGATCCCCAAGGGGAGGCACTAGGGCGGATAAATCCCTTCCTCAACTGCTCTTCCAGTTGCTTCTTCAGCTTGGCTAATTCTTCCGCCCCCATTCTATAAGGCTTCTTATAGATGGGTCCTCCCCGGGCATGAGCTCGATGACGAACTTAATGTCACGGTCAGGAGGCATTCCCGGTAGCTCATCCGGAAATACATCGGGATACTCGCATACAACTAGCACTTGCTCCAGTCCAACTTCAGACAGACAGTTGACTTGAGCGGTTTGAGCAGAACAGGAGCTGGAGGCAAACTTAACTTTGACTCCTCGATCATTGGTCACAGTGACAGTCCGGTTGGCATAGTCTAATAAGCCTTTTGTGCTTACTGAGCCAATTCATGCCTAGGATCACATCCAAGCCTTGTGATCTTAGGACGATAAGGTCTGCTAGGAAATCTACCCCGTTAATGACGATACCGACTCCCTTACAGCCTATCTTGGCTCTCATCTCTGCTCCGGGGGTTTGTACCACCATGGGGTTATTCAGGGGTGTAGGGGTCATGCCACTTCTTTATGCAAATATTTGAGTGACAAAAGAATGGGTGGCTCCAGAATCAAACAAGACAGTTGCAGGTGCTGAGTTGACAAGGAACGTACCCAGCACGACGTCTGGGTCTTCCTGGGCTTCTTCTGCAGTGACATGATTCACACTCCCCTTTCCATTATTGGGCGGGTTGCGAGGAGCTTGGTTCCTTGGCAGCATCCCACGGCCTTGTCCTGGGTTCTGCGCATTGGGGCGTGGGGCATCGAGCTTCTTGTTGGGGCACACGTTAGAGATTTGTCCAGACTGGCCACATCCAAAGCAAGTGACTTGGTTTGGATTGTTGATCTTGTTGCAACCACTGTTATTGGGGTTGTTGAAAGCTGGCCTCGGGTTGGCATACTACTGAGGCTGATAGTTGGTGCGAGGTGCAGGAGCTCTTGATTGCTGATAGGTTGGCCTGACCGGGGCTGGCTGCCACGGGCGAGGCTCCTGGTTACTGGAACTTCCCTTGCTGATGATCTTGCGCTTGCGAGTGTCGTCCAGAGCACGCCGCTTATCTTCAAGCATGAGTGCTTTATTCACCAGGTCAGGGAAGGTTGGGCAGTCACACACGACAAGCGAGTACTACAGAGTCTGATTGAGGCCGTCCATGAAGTGCTCTCTTTTTGCAGCATCCGTGCTGACATCTTCAGAGCCACACCTTGACAGAACACTGAAGTTCTGCATGTACTCCTTGACAGTGCCACTTCCTTGCTTCAGGCCTCGAAACTCACGCTTCTTGATAGCCATGATTCCGGAAGGAATATGGGCCTTGCGGAATTCTGCCTTGAAGTTATTCCAAGTGATGTCTTGCCCAGCATGCATGACCTTGAATCCATCCCACCAAGCTCTAGTAGTTCCTCCAAGGCATTGGGCGGCATAGGCCACCTTCTCGCGGTCTTCAGTGCAGCCGACTAGTTCCAGCAAATCCTCAATGGTGCGGACCCACTCGTCTGCATCTAGGGGTTCAGCAGTCTCGATGAAGGTTGGTGGTGCATGCTTCTTGAACTCCGCCAACGTGGAACGTCCATTGCCATTCCCCGCCGGTTGGAGGTTGTTGGTGACGGCTTGAGCAATCATCTAGAGGGCTACGGTGTTGGCTTGCCGTTCCTCTCGGAAGGCTTGGAGAATCTGAGCCATATCCATGTTCGGGGGAGGTGGTGGTGGAGCTTGGTCGTGGGTTTGGTCTTGGCTGGCCTCTGCTTGGGCGGATGCTCCGGCTTCGGGCTGTTGGGTAGAGGTACCCGTACGAGTTACAACATGCATCCCGTTGGAGCGGTCAAGGTCTTATTATTTGGAATGATGATGGAAAGCAATAAAGATGGGTGCCTAGTAAGGGGGTGGGTGTGACACTAATTGTTTTCATGCAAGGGCCAAAAGGGCCAAACACATTCTTAAAAATTCAAAATGGGTGATGTAGTCGTTTACATGTTCCCGAAGGGAAGCTACGACTTACATCCAAACACAACAAAAGCAAACACTAGATGGCTTCATATGAACCATACAAGTACTCGACTTCGCATAGGGGTTACACGACCTATCCTACCGTAGAGGTCACGAGCTGGCATATCCGAGTTGCGAATAATGCCTAAATGGCAGAATGCTCGGTCGCGTATTCTGGCTCTTCTGGGTCTTCCTCCTTGTCTTCATCTGTCTGGGCTCCCCTATCACTTGAGGGTCTGGGGAGTAGAGGAGTTGGACACGGCGCTGTTTTGCTGGTGGTGCGGGAAAAACTTGCGAAATTCCCTCGCCGTCATACGACGTCGCTGTGGTGGTTCTTCATCCTTGGAAGATACATCTCCTGAGGGCCTTCCACCTCAATATGCGATAGCGGGTTGCCCATGAGGCGCACCTTCCTTCTTGATACTATATGTCTTCTCTTGTGCTCGTCGAAGAAGTGCCTTGGTCTTGTGGAGTTCTTCTCGGAGCTTCATCGATTCCGAGGCCAACTCTTGTGCCAAGTTGTCGGCACAAAGGCGGAAGTAGGTGTGGAATCGAAGTGGAAGTCCTTCCTTTAGTGGAGAGGCTTGTGTGCTGCTCTCATCTTCACCTTCCTTCCGGTAAGGCAAGAAGCGTGTTGTCATCTTGGCAGCCATCTCCGGAAGAAGTTCTCAGAGGCGGGTTAGTGCCTTGAGTGCGGCTGCCTCAACGGCAAGGAGTAGTGTTGCCATCTGGGGTCCCTCGAAGAACCAACTGGTGGGAGGATCATTTGCCCTTACGATCACTTCCACATGGTACTCCGCCTCGGTGTCGCTAACCCAATGCTCATGGTCGGTGAGGATGTGTGCTCGGTGAAACTGGCACTCCTTGAGGCTATGCTCGAGAAGCAAGGGGAACCTAGTGGTCAGGAGCTCTTGAGGTACAGCAGCCATCTACAAAGGTTGAATGGGAGAGGTTAATAAGCTGATTATATCTCAGGTTTGGCAAGGTTTAGAAAAGAAGAGAGGTTCAAAAGGTTTATGAAAATGGTCTCATCCTAAGTAACGCCCATGCTAACTAAGGCTTCCTACAGTCAGGATGGCTCTGATACTAGCTCTATGGGGACCCCAACTTGCAAGTCGAGATCACCGAATGCACGCGTACAGTGATCCCAGAGATCAATGCTCACTGAACACACAGAAGCTGAATAACAAGAGTCTTACATCCATACATACCGTCTTACACAAATTATGACCGTTATGGTCAAGTCTTACATAGATAAAGCCGCAAGGGCTAAACATCAAATAAACTCGAATAGCGGAAGTCTTCGTAGATAAGTAGAACCCATGCCACCTGCCTTAACCCTACATGCATTCTGACTGGGAAAGCGTCCTAGTTCGCATGTTCATCTACAAAGAACTCTTCTTCAAATTCCTGCTCTTCCATGCCTGGCCAATTAAATAACCAGTGGCAAGCCAATTAGTACTTTGAATGTACTCGCAAGCAACCCATGTTTTTGGAACAAGTATGACAAGGTACGATATAGCACTAAATAGGGTATGTTTGCAGAGAGCAAATTTGTGAGTGCAATGCCATGAACTACCTTTTTAGTGAAGCATGCATCATAAGAGAATAGGTTACATATATCAACATAGCCAAGTTTTGATCTCTTCCATCTTGTCAAGTCTTTCGACTTGATTCACCAAACGGGCTATTCGAATAGTTTTACACTCTGCAGAGGTTGCACACTTTACCCACAAGATCCGGGGAACTTCCGTGTCATCCACGACCCGCGGTACCTCAAGTACCCGGGGTAAGCACCCGATCACTATCTTTCCCTAGACGACACTAACATGGAGTCCACTCGATTGGTAGCAACCCCCGTGCCCAACATTTCACTTCTTAAGATTGTGGAGCCTCGCTCCCATATTCGTCACATACCAGAAGCACAGGGTACCAACGCTGTGTCCAGTGCCCTGTAAAAACAGTCATGGCCGCCTATCCAAGCACGACCCCGTCCCGAGAGTGACCTCGTGTCACCCCCGTCACTAGTAATGCGGGCACCATGCTAGTATCAGCCTAGGTAATCAATAATGCCCTTTCACATATAAGGGTAGAGTGGTTGCGCATGTAAGGTTGGAATAACGGTCACAACTTAAATCAATCCGTTTTGAAAACAACACACACACTTGCCTCAGTACACCACCTCGTCATCAAGGGGTTACTCAACTCATCATCTTCCCCGGGCATAAGTGGCACCAGACGGGGTTTTTGAAAAGTCTTTTGAAAGTACTATGCCTCCACCATCATGCATATTCCCGTCCCACTTGCATAGCCACTACCATTGCAACCTATCTATTCCCACCCGCATAACCCTCATACGAAGGTAGGGTCATGCTTGATGCAAGTTTCAAATAGGAAAGAAACAAGGTGACCCACACAAGTGGTCATTACCTCAACATGATTCCGGTGCATTGACAATAAGTGCTATATGACATGCGTAAAAATGGGGTTTCTTAGACATGGTCCAAGGGCTGCTTGCCTTGGTTGGCTGGGTCTTCAAAGCCTTCAAGTCCTTCTCCTTCTTCTTCTTCAGCAACTTCGTCAAACATGGTATCTAATCGTTGCAAGAAAATAACGGAGAAATAAGACAATAATAAAAACAGAAAAGTCAGCATGCTCAGAAAAATGTCAACTTATTTTTATAAAATAATATAGGAAAAACTAAGAAGGGAAAAATTCTTAGTTTTTGATTTGGAGTGACAGAATAGGATGAAGGGATTTTTTAGACAAAGGTTTAATTGTTCAAATTTCAATTTAATTTGAACAGTACAGAAAAGGTTCATGAATATGTGTGAAAGTTACATCATTAAATAGGTTGGAATATTACAAGATTTTAGGAGTTGGAATAAATTAATTTGGAAAACTATTTTATCCTGTGGATTTATTTGAAAAATCCACAGAAAAGAAAAAGGAAAAGGCCACTATGTAACTGGGCCAGAACGGCCTAAGTGCACAGGCCCAGAGGGGTTTCGGCCCGGGCGAGCCGAACGGCGTGCGCGTGCCAGGTTTAAACCTGACGGTTGGGGCCTAGCTGCCAGTGGGAGAGAGGGGTTGCTAGAGGGAAGGGAGGCTGACAGACGGGGCCCGCCTGTCATCCCTAACCCACGTCCAAACGGCCGGAGAGCTCACCGGCGGCGATGCAGGGCACGACGGGGCGAGCGGAGGGCAGGTCTGGACTCAGCGCAGAGTCGTCGTTCGGGTGGTGGTGGAGATGGTCGCCGGAGCTGTCGGGTTCGCCGGCGACAAGGATGCACATCGGAAGGGCGTCGGGCGGTGGTTGTTCCGGTCGTTCCCGACTGCAACAGAGAGGGAAAGGAGAGGGGAAGTGTCAGTGGAGTGCGCGGGTTCTAGATCAGGGCTCGTGAGCAGCGGGGACGGCTCGTACCGAGCGGACGACGGTGAGCCGCCGCGGCGGAGCTCGATCTTGATCTCGAGCCTGAGAGCTTCTTGGAGAGAGCTGGGAGTGCAGGGGGTGTTTGGGTGTGTCCAAAGGCGAGTGGTAGAGAGGAGTGGGCTCGGGGATGCCTTTATATAGGCGGGCGGCGGTCCACTTAGTTGTGTGCACCGGCGAGCTTGTTGCGGCGACACAGGTCACGGGGCTCGTGGGGGCATGTCTGGGGTGCTTGTGGGCTTAGTCTAGGGCGGTTGAGAAAGAAGAGAGAGAGCAGAGGGCGCCAGAGGAGCTATGCATGTGAGCACGCTCACTTGTGCGCTCGGGCAGTCGCCGCGCGTGGTAGCTGGGGCGAGAGGAGGGAGAAGGAGGAGGGGGACACGGCCGTGGCGTGTCGTGGACGTCGAGGCGCCTCAGCTGGCGTGAGGGGGAGGCCCGAGGTGGCCTTAGGCGCTTGGCCAGGGGCGGCTACAGTGCCAGAGCGCACTATAGCGTGCTCCAGAGCGCGCATATGGCTGGCACCGGCATTGTTTATGCCGTGTGGGCGTGGCCACTAGTGTCTGGAAGGTAAGGGAGGCAATAAACAACAGGTGCATGGCATTGGATGCTCTGGGGGCTTCTAGAATGAGAGGGGGTTGAGAGAGAAGAGTGCAAGGAGCTGTCCAGAGAGGTAAAAGAGGTGGTTTCACCCCTCAATCATTGAGCTGAGGCACAACCATGGTTACTGGAGGTAGAAGAGGTCTTGGTGGTGCTGTGGTAAAATTTTGAGCCTATTTGGATTAGTGGAAGAAGCTAAAGTTTTTGTTTTGGTAATTGGCCAGAAGGTGTTTGTAGCTTGTTTGGGCAAGCAAATGGGTTTCATTTGGCATGAGATTCCACAGGATGAAATGACAGATATAATTAGGCCCTTCCACCAAATTAGAGCTCATTTGGGCAAAGTTGCCAATGCAACTTTTATAAACCCTGGAAATCAACAAAAAAGCATTTAGCAAGATCTAGTCATGCAAATCCATTCCCCATGATGCACCTCTTGGTGTAGTGTCATCATTTGGGGTTGTGAACATGTCCTCAAAGTTTGGGGGCATTTGGAACAAGTTGGTAATGTAAAATTGTTCAAATTTGAATCTGAACAGAAATGGTTTTGGGCCACTTTTGGGAATCAAAACAATTTCGATTGAGCTCAAACTTTGCAAGGTCATCATATTATGAGTATGTGACTTGCTAGAATTTTCCTGGAATTTTCAGAGAATATATCCTTTGTAAATATTTCAAAAGCTTGAAATATCCAGAAAATGGTTTTTGAGGAATTTTCCCAATATTTTGAACATGACCATGTGTTGAAACTCTTATATATGGACGATATATGTCCTATGAGTCTCCCAGGATTTTCTCAAATATTTTTGAACATTAAAATAATTTTTACCTATTAAAAACCATTTCTGGCCTAAAGAAAAAGCCTTTAAATAAAATAGGAAAATAACTTTTAAAATTATACTTTTGTGGTTTATGGGAGTCCTATACCTAATAGGATTCAAACATACCTTTTCAACGATTTTTATCACCCAAAATGAAGTACTTGCAGTGCAAATCACAATTCAGGGGTTTTTGGAAAACTAATTTTTGAAAATACTATTTGGCCAAAATATTTTTTGTAAGAATATTCTATACACATGGTATGATCATTGGGTAGTAGTTTAGGGCAAGGGGATGAAGTATAGAAGGTGAGGCTATGTTGACTTTTAAAGAGCACTTGAAATCAAAGGGAGAGAAATTCAACTCCAAATAAAAGCCAAATGATTCAAAAAAAGTTTTTGTTGGACCAAATTTTCATGCTTTATTAATGCAATAACCATGTTACAAAATGCAGGGTGTGACACCGCCGACTCCAAAAAGTGGAAGGCGACGAAGATCTAGCCTTCCACTCCTACGAACGACCTAGAGGCCACCACCACCGCCCTTCACCTCCACGCCCTCTTCTCTGGCCTGCTATCGATGTTTTCGGATTTCTTCAACACCGTGATCTCGCACTACCAAGTCCACGCACTTCATCTGGATCCGACGTCGATCATCCTCCTTTCCTCCTTTGTGTTCTTGTGCAAAGCCTTCATCGGTATCGCCCCCTCTGTGGCACTAGTCCATCATTTCTTCTCCCTCCAGTTGGTTGCTGACATGCGGTGCTCTAGGTGGGGTGCTGGGTCTCACGCACAGTCACGGTTCCATCTGGCATGGCCTTCTTCGGGATGCAATGAGCACACTGGGCCGGCTTTGGGTGGAGCTTCATGATGTTAACTCACACCTCGAGGCCAAGCACCTGTGCCTCACACGTGAGTGTCATCGGCTCGAGGTCGCCATCAATCTTGGCCGCTTGCAATGCGAGTCTGCTCGCTCGAAGGATGAGGAATCTTTAGTCGCGGTGAGGGGGGCTCGATACCGTGCCTTCAAGGAGGCTGAGGCCGTGTATCGCTGATGCGAGGCCGCAAAGGACCACGAGCGGGAGCTCCTTGCTTCAAACGTTTCCCTCGAGCGTCGGGTTAGGGCGTGCAAGAGGGCCCTGGCCGCCTCAGCGGGAGAGCTGTCGACGCGTGAGGCAAGGCTTCGCGCACTCGAAGATCGACTGATGCTGGAGACGCTGGAGTAAATCTTGGAGTGTGAGCGACTGGATGCGATGGATGACAAAGTGACGGCTGCTGAAGTCTTCGTGGCCTCTTGAGAGGTGAGGGTCCAAGCGAAGGTCGAAGAAGGGGTCACGCGGGTCCATCGGGCCCTCGCCGAGGAACATCATCAAAATACGAAGCTCCAAGAATCCTGCTTGTGTACATGGAGTGACAAGTTGAAAGGCGAGATTGACGTCCTCAAGGGGAAGTTGGCCGAGGCGGAGAGGCGTCAGAAGACTGCACTGGACGCCCAAGATGGGCTGAGGCCGAGCTGTCCTTCCTCTACCAGCAGGTGGGGAATGTCACATCTCTCACGGAGCGGGCAGCAGACGAGGTGAACTCGGCTCGGGGGCTGCAGCACATGCGCTCCAAGATGTTTCAAGATCTTGAGCGAAGAACCCTCGACTCCCTGAACTACATTTGCAATGAGAGCATATCCAGCCCACTCGTACCCGATGACGCCACTTACCTCGCCTCGTTTACCAGGATCGTGGAGCGTCTTGAGGGAGGAGCGGAGAGGCTGCGACCGCTGGTCGAATAGAAAAGCTAGGACCTTATTACACGGACGTCGATGCGAGTCTTCAGTCATATTCTTTGCTTCGACCCCAACTTAGACTTTGAGGCCGTAACTGCCCCCGTGCCCGAGGTGATTCATGGTGATCTAGGGGACTGGGTGGAGGACCACGTAGAAGACCTGATCGCGGAGTTCACCTCTGATGGCCGCGATGACCAGCTTGAAGTTGAGAAGCGTGAGGCTGATAGCAGGGACGATGATGATGCGTCACCTTAGGATGTCCTTCTCATGTTTGCCAATCAATATGTTGAATATGGCCCCGTGGGGATGTAAAAAGTACTTGGTGTAGGATTCCTTATTGTCGTGTCGAAACGTAATTATGCCTTCCGAGGCCACCTTTCCGTAGTGCTTATTCCGCTTCTGGAGCCCCCGAGTGAGGATCTATTGTCGCTAGTTTCCTGGATCACGATGCCCGAGCGGCGCTAGGAGGCAAGCACTCTTGAGGTCAGGGGCCAAAGGCTCCACGTGCCTGCTGGCTCGCTCGAGAGTGTTGTGTGAGGACTTTGACACCAGAGCCCTCGCGAGGTGTGCGCATGGGCGGACCCGTGACTATTGCTGTCAGGACCCCAATCCTAAGTCACACCGATCTAGCTTGTAACAAATCATATCACTTTCCGGCCTCACGCACGGTTTCTCCACGGGTGCCACCTTACCTGGCCCGGGACCGTTTGCGCATTTTGGCACACGTATATGATACTGTCGCTAGAATCCATATGACAGAGAAACCGGGCCGACATGGCTAGTTATAAACCAAAAGTGGCACTAAATTACAGAGACATGCATCCATGACCCAGCAACGAACGTGTCGGTCATCAATGTATGAACCCATGTCGTAGCAAGCTACATGGACTTAAAGGAACAACGCGTGACATTTCCCCTAAGGGACAAACACAAGAACGAAGAAGGACACATGCCAGCCAGCCTACGTGTTCCGGAGCAGTAGCAAGCTACCAAGGCTCGGTGGAAGCACTAGGAGGCATTTCCCTATAAGATAGGCTACCAAAGGTAAACAACTAGGTGTCGGATCCCACACATACCAAGCATTTCAAACATACACAGAATATGCTCAGTATGTGCAAATACAACATTGCATCACAACAGAACTCTATGACTCCAAGTAGTTTATTTAGGAGGCTCCGAAGAGCCATACATAACATATCCATACAGATAGGGGTCACATGACCCAACACTCAAGTCATACAACAATACAAGCACACGCGGAAGCTAACTTGTCTGAGTAAAGACAACTGGAAATAAAACAGGCTTGGTGTAGCCTGACTATCTACAAGGACCTTCACAAGCTCAGGATCACCGTCCGGGTAGCAAGCTACTCGTTGACATCAACGTCTATGTAGAACCCATCAGAAGGGGCAGGGTTCTCCTCTGCAACAGTTATTAAGCAAACATGAGTACAAAGGTACTCAGCAAGACTTACAACAGAACCTATCATACATGCATCATTATCAACAAGGGTAGTGGAGTTCATTGTAGCAAGCCAGCTTTGACTCTTGGCTAACCTATTCGACACCTCTCAGCAGATTGCAAGATGAGACTACGCACACGAGTCCTCTACTCACCACAACAATACACTACCGTGTATCCTCTTCCGTCATCCTACGGAAGGGCCATCCACGGCACTCACACTTATCTTTAGACTTTTAGAAGTAACCATCAACTTGTCTATGAACTGTATAAGCAACCAAGTGGTCCGTAACCGCGAACAACGGCTATTCGAATAGATTGGTAACCCTGCAGGGGTGTACTTCTTCACACATGCTTCCACCACTTATCGCCGTTCACTAGACATGTACTCTGCAACCTTCAAGCAGAAGCCCAGCGAGGGTGTCGGCCATGACCTGACTAACCAGACATGTCCCTAGTCCAGGCTTATCCCCTATTTGGGTTCCATCCATCGGGAGATCCGTCCGGGTGTCGCTCACGGCCCCAAAAGATGTGTACAGGGTTCCCGAGTCACTAAACGGGCGACCGGTACACCGTGCCACGTACCTGCCGCATCATAGCCCACCCCGAGGGTCAGCGCTGCGCACGGCCACCAGTAAACTACAAACACCAGAAACAAGTTGCAACTCCTGGACCGAGGACAGGGGCAGTTAATAAGTCGAGAGGGTCAATTGGTTTCGGGCCCAATGCATGGTAGTAGCTGAATCTTGAATCACACATACAGATCTCAGGTCCTATGGACTGTTCCAATGAAACAACCAACCATGTACTCCTACATGGCCTTTCATCGATAGCTTTACCAAGCATATTCCACACTTCACCCTCTTTACCAGACATGATCATTTCACTCTGATCCATCACCCAGATGAACCAGACCTGACACAACTCTAAGCATAGCAGGCAACATAAACAAATAGCATGGTGGAACACACATCACATGGCTCAATCAACTCCTACACATGCTAGTGGGTTTCAACTATTTACTATGGCAATGACTGGTCATGCAAAGGAATAGGGTTCAACTACCGCAGCAAGTAGGAGTTCACACGCTGTTGCCTTAATGCAGTAAAAGAGAGCAGGAGCGAGAAGATGGGTTTGTATCGGAATGATCAATGGGTTCTTGCCTGACAGATTGGTTGTCGGGTACTGCTCTTCAGTTGGATACACACACGGCAGGCCTCATAGGATGGCCTCGGAGTGAACTTTGGTGGCAGGGCAGTGTTAGGAACCCACACACGGCGCTTGTGAGAGCCAGAGCTGGATGAGGAACCAAAGTCACGAGGATGCTTGTGTGTGGCTTCGAAATCAGTCTGACCCGTCTCAGCACTAATGGCTTTGTTCACTAACTTCTGGAAGGAGGTGCACTCGTGCAGACGTAGATGTCGGCGAAGTTCAGGGATGAGTCCCTTGCGGAACCTCGCCTGCTTCTTGGCATTGGTGGACACTTCTTCGGGAGCATAGCGTGCCAAGTTGCCAAACTCACGACTATAGCCATCCATGGTTAGCCGGCCCTCGGTGAAATTGCAGAATTCCTCTCGCTTACGATCCATGAGACCTTCCGGAATGTGATGTTCACGTAATGCCTCGCTGAACTCTGCCCAAGTAGTGAGTTGGCCAGCAGGATGCATAGCCTCAAAGTTTTCCCACCAGAGGCTAGCAGGGCCCTCAAGACGGTAGGCGGCGTAAGTAACCTTGTCAGCTTCGGCCACACGGGCATAGTGTAGCTTGTGGGTGATACTGCGAAGCCAATCATCCGCATCAAGAGGTTCAGTGGAATGATGGAACTTCGGTGGGCACATCTTGATAAAGTCATGAATTGACACCACGTCATTCCTCTGGCGAAGGGCAGTATTCAGCTCTATGCGTTCCAGCAGATGGTTGGTCTCCCTCTTGTTCCTTTCTGCCTCGAGCATTACTTCAGCCAAGGAGGGTGGTTGGGGCAGATGCTCATGTCTAGCCCCACTGGCCTCACCCTGCTCCTGAGCAGCAGGAGTGCTGCGAGTGTTGACCATCCTAGGAAAACAAAACAACGATTTAGACAAGGATGGCAAAACTTTGACATAGGAGTGCAGAATGTAATGGATGACACGGAATGAAGAGATGTTCATCTGTACGACATGGTAATATAGAAACTGCCTTATATACACCATTGGTCATACACACCATACATAGTTTAGTACAAGCCAAGGCTAAAGTACAACTGCAGTGAAAGACGATACATCTCATCAGAGGCACTTCAAGCTCCTATACATTATTTATCTACGCCTCCGCAACTCAGAACACACTAAGTCATATTCCACAAGACGCGCAGGACTATGGAAATACAACTACTATGATACTACTACTGCCACGGTCTAACTCAGACATTTCCGTAGTAATCTTCATAAAGATTACACCCATAGCCTGGAAGTGGAACATGTGGATCTAGAAACTCTCGAGCACTCGAAGGCTGTGGACCATAGGGACATGGATGCGGTCTCGATCCCGCTGCTGGTGGTAACCGCCGCCCACGTGGAGGTGTAATACCCCCAACGTCACGCCAATCCATACGATCGGGCAGACGAGTCCGCACGGGGTACAAATCCCGCATATCCAGATATCCGGCCTGCACGGCAGGTGCAAGCCGTGTCAAGGTGGTCCCGTGGGCGGCTCGAGTGTTATAAAGCTCCATCCGGAGGGCACGGACCTCACGATCCCTATCCTCCAGCATCTGAGTAGTAGTCTGAAGCAGTGGCTCCTCATGAGCGGCATCAGTATACAAACCAGTGTAGTAGCCTTCCTCTCCAGGAAGTGAGGCTGGCATATAGCGGAACTCAGTGTTCAGCAGCAGGGCATGCCTAGCCCGGATGATAGTCATCATCGAGTAAGCAGCATCCTGCACTGCCATCTCGATGCTCACCCCGAGTCCATAAGACCAATGGATGGGGTCGGTAGCTCCGGGATACTAAGGGTATATCCGGACTGTGCAGAAATACCGACTCTGGTTGAAATCCCGGTACTGCTCCTCCACAGTGTACTCAGGATACCAACGATAGCCGGTCTCAGTCAACACACAGACCAACATGGCCGTGTGACCTGGCACATTAATGCACCGGGTCAAACGAACCACCTGGTGAGGTGTGCGGTCAGACATCTGAAACAGGAAATAATGCAAAGGCATTAAAAATTCTAGAAGAAATCGGGCAGCATAACAACTGTAAATGCTCAAAAAAAAGATCTTGAGACATCATACAAATGATAACATAGCCACTCAACAACATCATATCAAGGTTCCGGTCCAACTAATCAACATACTGGAAAGGTAGAAACTGAATTGAGGCTTGAAACCAACAATCCTAAGAGTCTACGATTTAGTAACACGTGAACCTAGTAAGTTGAGAGGCCTAGTCCTAAACCCCCGTAGAAAGAATAGGCTGACTCAGATCAGAATGGCATAAGGTAAAGAAGTAAAAAGAGCCTTATGTTCCCTTCCACAATCAATTCGCCTACCTATAACAAAGAATTTTCTAGACTCAACATCGACCAGTTTGGCTTGAAGAACCTACAGGCAGTCCGGCTCTGATGCCAACGCTGTCAGGACCCCGATCCTAAGTCACACCGATCTAGCACGGTATCCCCACGGGTGCCACCTTACCTGGCCCGGGACCGTTTGCGCATTTTGGCACACGTATATGATAGTGTCGCTGGCATCCATATGACAGAGAACCCGAGCCAACATGGCTAGTTATAGACCAAAAGTGGCACTAAATTACAGAGACAGGCATCCATGACCCAGCAACGAACGTGTCGATCATCAACATATGAACCCAAGTCGTAGCAAGCTACATGAACTTAAAGGAACAACGCGTGACATTTCCCCTAAGGGACAGACACAGGAACGAAGAAGGACACATGCCGGCCAGCCTACGTGTTCCAGAGCAGTAGCAAGCTACCAAGGCTCGGTGGAAGCACTAGGAGGCATTTCCCTATAAGATAGGCTACCAAAGGTAAACAACTAGATGTCGGATCCCACACACACCAAGCATTTCAAACATACACACAATATGCTCAGTATGTGCAAATACAACATTGCATCACAACAGAACTCTATGACTCAAAGTACTTTATTTAAGAGGCTCCAAAGAGCCATACATAACATATCCATACAGATAGGGGTCACATGACCCAACACTCAAGTCATACAAGCATACAAGCACAAGCGGAAGCTAACTTGTCTGAGTACAGACAACTGGAAAGAAAACAAGCTTGGTGTAGCCTGACTATCTACAAGGCCCTTCACAAGCTCAGGATCACCGTCCGGGTAGCAAGCTACTCGTCGACATCAACGTCTATGTGGAACCCATCAGAAGGGGCAGGGTTCTCCTGTGCAACAGCTATTAAGCAAACATGAGTACAAAGGTACTCAGCAAGACTTACAACCGAACCTGTCATACATGCATCATTATCAACAAGGGTAGTGGAGTTCATTGCAGCAAGCCAGCTTTGACTCTTGGCTAACCTATTCTACAACTCTCAGCAGATTGCAAGATGAGACTATGCACACGAGTCCCCTACTCACCACAACAATACACTACCGTGGATCCTCTTCCGTCATCCTACAGAAGGGCCATCCACGGCACTCACACTTGTCTTGAAACTTTTAGAAGTAACCATCAACTTGTCTATGAACTGTATAAGCAACCAAGTGGTCCGTAACCGCGAACAACAGCTATTCGAATAGATTGGTAACCCTCCAAGGGTGTACTTCTTCACACACGCTTCCACCACTTATCGCCGTTTACTCGACAGGTACTCGGCAACCTTCAAGCGGAAGCCCAGCGAGGGTGTCGGCCACGACCTGACTAACCACAAAAGTCCCTAGTCCAGGCTTATCACCTATTTGTGTTCCATCCGTGGGGAGATCCGGCCAGGGTGTCGCTCACGGCCCAAAAGTTGTGTACAGGGTTCCCGAGTCACAAAACGGGTGACCGGTACACCGTGCCACGCACCTGCCGCATCAGAACCCACCCCGAGGGCCAGCGCTGCGCACAACCACCAGTAAACTACAAACACAAGAAACTAGTTGCAACTCCTGGACCGAGGACAAGGATAGTTAATAAGTCGAGAAGGTCCATTGGTTTCGGGCCCAATGCATGGTAGTAGCTGAATCTTGAATCACACATACATATCTCAGGTCCTATGGACGGTTCCAATGAAACAACCCACCATGTACTCCTACATGGCCTTTCATCGATACCTTTACCAAGCATATTCCACACTTCACCCTCTTTACCAAACATGATCATTTCACTCTGATCCATCACCCAGATGAACCAGACTTGACACAACTCTAAGCATAGCAGGCAACATAAACAAATAGCATGGTGGAACACACATCACATGGCTCAATCAACTCCTACACATGCTAGTGGGATTCAACTATTTACTGTGGCAATGACAGGTCATGCAAAGGAATAGGGTTCAACTACCGCAGCAAGTAGCAGTTCACACGCTATTGCCTTAATGTAGTAAAAGAGAGCAGGAGCGAGAAGATGGGTTTGTATCGGAATGATCAATGGGTTGCTTTCCTGACAGATTGGTGATACGTCCAAAATGCATCACTATTTTGTATCATAATTTATCCTTATTCATTGATATATCTCATGTTACGATGATGTTCTTATGTTGTTTTGGTCTATTTTACACAGTTTGCAACTTTTTTATGCCAAAGCAGCAGACGCAGGATTCAGCAGTAAAAAGTGGACGCTGAGTTGCTGAAGAAGAATACCTCCAAATTACCTGAAAATTGACGGGAGATATTTTTCAGACGAATCACGAAGACACGTGAAAGGGCAGCCGGAGGGGGGCCACAGGCTGACCAGGCGCCCTGGGGGCGCGCCCCCCTGGCCGCGCGGGGGGGGGGGGGGG
>LR738711.1:529484187-529540191 GCA_902687465.1 Secale cereale | reverse complement strand
GGGGCGCCTGGAGCCCCTGGCCTACCTCTGGTCGCCCCCTTTTGCATATATACTCTCCGTTATCCGAAAACCCTAAAAACGGGAGTTTTTACGGAGTTCCGCCGCCGCTCCGTGGCGGAAACCTACAGAGAAGAAAAAGCCATCTCCGGCGGGCAGATTCCACCAGGGAGATCACCTCCCGGAAGGGGGGATCGTCGCCATCGTCATCACCATCGTCACGGGTATCATCGAGAACATCATCAACATCATCCCCAACACCAGCACCATCTCCATCTTCATCCAAACCCCATCTCACAATTGCAACTTGTGTTGTAACGCGTACTACCTATCCTCTCTACTCCATCAGTGTTGATTACTACTTTGTGGTGAATGCTATTGAGTTTTGTTGGAGAAATATTATTATTTCCAGATTGCTTACCACCTATTTATACCCACTGATCATGATCTCTTTTAATTCTCGTGAGTAGTTGCCTTAGTTCTTGAGGACATGGGGAAAGTCTTGTTGTTAGTAGTCATATGCTGTTGAAGTAATATGTGTTGTTTGATACTTAAGTTGCATTGTCATTCTACTAGTGGTGTTGTGTGAGTCGAACACTCAACACTTCGCCTTATTAAGGACCTAGGAGAATACATTGTGTACAAAGAATGCTTATGGTGGGTTGCCGGAGTGACAGAAACCTGACCCCAGTTCGCACGCTTTTGCATAAGGGAATAATGGATCCTCGATCGTATTGCTATGGTTAGGCTTTTGCCTTAAATTCTATCTTGTATTTGCGGATGCTTGCAAGGTGTTTAATCATAAGAGTACACTCATCTTAGTCTAGAGAGTGTACTAGCATAGATCCACCCACTCAACACTTATCAACACATAACATAGTATCGATACGGGATATGGTGAAAGCACATGACTACTTTTCCCGTGTGTCCTCAGGAACGCTTTAGTTTTTATAAGTCCAGTTGCTAGGCCTCTCCTTTGCTAAGAAAGGATTGGGCCACTTGTTACTCTCAGTGCCTTTTACATTGCTTGCTTTTACTTTCCTGTTACTTATATCGAGAAAACCCCTAAAAGTTATCTTTCAGTGCTTGCAGTAATTTCTTACTCAGAATCGCTTATCAATACCTTCTGCTCCTCGTTGGGTTCGACACTCTTACTTATCGAAAATGCTGCAATAGATCCCTTACGGTTGAGGGTCATCAAGTACCGTTTTCTGGCGCCGTTGCCGGGGAGCGTAACGCTATTGGTAAAGTGAAACTGGTAAGGAAGTTTTTATAATTCTGTTTTTATTTTTGCTATTGCTGCTCTTTGTCCTTATGGACAACCCTGTTATTGGATCGTTGCTTACGGGAAGACGCCCCACACCTATGGTGGTTGATCCTCCCCCTACTGAAATTGTGCCCTATAAAATACCAGCTGGTATTATCGATTATGTTTTGGCTAATCATTATGCAGGAGACAGACATCCCGGTGAACACTTGCTATATCTGTCACAACTATGTTCATTATTTAAGCTTGCAGGTGTATCGAGGGAGTTTGTCATGAGGAAATTGTTTGCTGTATCACTTATAGATAAAGCTTCAGATTGGTATAGGCTTCTCGATAACTCACACTTGCTTGAATGGCAGGAGCTTATGTCTCTCTTTTATACTAAGTTTTATCCTCTTCATGAAATTCATCGAGACCGGAACTATATCTATAACTTTAGGTCTCGTGACGGAGAAAGCGTCGCTCAAGCTTGGGGGAGATTGAAGTCCCTAATGCTCAAATGCCCTATTCATAAGCTTCCCAAGGAAATTATACTTACAAATTTTTATGCCAGGCTTTCTCGTCAGGATAAGGAGATGATGGATGCCTCCTCTAGTGGGGTATTTCAGAAGAAGAGTGTTGAGGAACGGTGGGATCTTATTGAAAGGATCTAGAGGAATACCGAAGATTGGGAAATTGATAAAGGTATTGAACCCGCTATAAATTATGAGCATGATTATATTGAGAGCTATGTGAAAACTGATTATTTCAATACTTTTTGCTCTAAGATTGGTCTTGATTCCCATCTAGTGATTGATTTCTGTAAGAATTTTGCCTCTCACGTTGATTCTTTTAAAATGAAGAGAGACCCGCATCATGAACCTTTTAAAGAGCCACCTATTGATATTTATGTTGCTGACCCTATTTTGCCTGCAGTTATATATGAAAAGCCTCCTTTTCTCGCAAGGATAAAGGAGCACTCTCTTGTGACAGGCATAATAAATAAAAGTGAGAGAAGAGTTGATGAGCCTGAGGACCAGATCAGGGTCGATCCTCAAGTTGCATTGATTAAAGACCTTGCTACTAATGATGTTTTGGATTCCAATATAAATTTTTGTGCTGTTTCCACTAACCTTGTCACAGCCAAGAATAAAGGCCCAATTTCAGGTACTCCAGTGGTATCTGTTAAAATAGGAGATCACAATTATTATGGGCTATGCAATTTGGGATCGAGTGCAAGTGCTATCCCCTATTCACTTTATGAAGAGATCATCGGTGAGATTTCCCCTTGTGAACTTGAAGAAGTTGATGTTACCATTCATCTTGCAAACAGAACAACTATCTCTCCTATCGGAATTGTGAGGGACGTTGAAGTCCTATGTGGAAAGGTAAAATATCCTACCGACTTTCTAGTACTTGGTTCAGAGAGGGACAATTTCTGTCCTATTATTTTTTGTAGACCTTTTCTTAGAACTTGTGGAGCTATAATAGATTGCAAGAAAGGTAAAGTTTCTGTTGAATTCAATGGTGAGCCATATGAATTTAATTTTTCTAAGTTCTCTAAGCAGCCTCGTGGTACCAATTTACCTAGTGATGATAAACTTATTGAAAGTATTGCTTCTATTGCTATTCCCCCTAATGATCCTTTGCAGCAATATATGGAGGACCACGAGAATGATTTGCATATGCAGGAAAGAAATGAACTAGATGAAATATTCTGGTGGCAACCTGCTATCCTGAAGCACAACCTTCCGGTTGAACCTTTGGGGATTTTATCAAAACCGAAAGAAGACCCGGTGTTCGATCTTAAACCTCTTCCAGATATGCTCAAGTATGCTTATTTAGATGAAAAGAAAGTATATCCTGTTAGTATCAATTCTAACCTTTCATGATATGAGGAAGAGCGATTATTGGAACTACTCCGTAAACACTGAGGCGCAATTGGATATACCCTTGATGACCTTAAGGGGATTAGTCCATCTATATGTCAACATACTATCAACCTTGAGCCTGATGCTAAACCGGTTGTTGATCATCAACGACGGCTGAACCCGAAGATGATGGATGTTGTGAGAACTGAGATTCTCAAGCTTCTAGCCGCAGGTATTATCTACCCTATAGCTGATAGTAAGTGGGTAAGCCCGGTACATTGTGTTCCTAAGAAAGGAGGTACAACTGTGGTTCCTAATGATAAGAATGAACTAATACCTCAGAGAATTATTATTGGATATAGAATGTGTATTGATTACAGGAAGCTGAACAAGGCAACCAGGAAGGATCACTACCCGTTGTCGTTCATCGACCAAATGCTTGAAAGGTTATCCAAAAATACCCACTTTTGTTATCTCGATGGTTATTCTGGCTTCTCTCAAATTCATGTTAACACTGCTGATCAAGAGAAGACCACTTTTACTTGTCCCTTTGGTACTTATGCTTACAGGCGTATGCCTTTTGGTTTATGTAATGCCCCTGCTACTTTTCAAAGGTGTATGTCTGCTATCTTTCATGGTTTCTGTGGGGATATTATGGAAGTCTTCATGGACGATTTCTCCGTCTATGGAACCTCCTTTGACCATTGTCTTCACAATCTTAATAAAGTTTTGCAGAGATGTGAAGAGACGAATTTGGTACTCAACTGGGAGAAGTGCCACTTCATGGTTAACGAAGGAATTGTTCTTGGTCACAAGATTTCCGAAAGGGGAATTGAAGTGGACAAAGCCAAATCGAAGCTATTGAGAGGATGCCCTATCCAAGGGACATCAAAGGTATTCGCAGTTTTCTCGGTCATGCAGGTTTTTATAGAAGATTTATTAAAGACTTTTCTAAAACCTCAAGACCCCTCACTAATCTTCTCCAGAAGGACGTTCCTTTTGTATTTGATGAAAATTGTAAGGAAGCTTTTTAAGTCCTTAAGAAAGCTTTAATAACCGCTCCTATAGTACAACCACCTGACTCGAATTTACCTTTTGAGATTATGTGTGATGCAAGTGATTTTGCTGTTGGAGCTGTTTTAGGACAAAGAGTTGATAATAAATTAAATGTTATACATTATGCTAGCAAAACCCTTGATAGTGCTCAAAGGAATTATGCTACTACTGAGAAGGAATTCTTAGCTGTAGTTTTTGCTTGTGATAAGTTTAGGCAGTATATTGTTGATTCCAAAGTTATTATTCACACTGATCATGCTACCATTAAGTACCTTATGACAAAGAAGGATGCCAAGCCAAGGCTTATCAGATGGGTACTCCTTCTTCAAGAATTTGATTTGCAGATTGTTGATAGGAAAGGAGAAGACAATCCGGTGGCGGACAATCTTTGAAGGATGGAAGATATACCGCATGATCCCATCCCAGTCAACGATAGTTTTCCAGACGAGCAACTTGCCGTTGTAAAAGTACAATCTCTTTCCGATCCTTGGTATAGAGATTATGCTAATTTTATTGTTGCAAAGTATTTGCCTCCAGGTTTAACACTTCAGCAAAGGAAGAAGTTCTTTCATGATTTGAGGCACTACTTTTGGGATGACCCACATCTTTTCAAAGAAGGTCCCGACGGGATCGTGAGAAGATGCATACCGGAACATGAGCAGAAGGAAATTCTCAGACGGTGTCATGATAGTCCCTATGGAGGACATCACGCCGGTGAGAGAACTGCACATAAGGTTCTTCAATTAGGTTTTTATTGGCCTACTCTCTTTAAAGATGCTAGAAATTATGTTTTAGCCTGTGATAAATGTTAGAGAGTTGGTAACATTAGTAGAAGGAATGAGATGCCTATGAATTACTCACTAGTGATTGAACCTTTTGATTGTTGGGGTTTTGATTTTATGGGTCCTTTTCCTTCTTCGCACAAGTACACTCACATTTTAGTAGTTGTTGATTATGTGACCAAGTGGGTTGAAGCAATCCCCACTGAAAGTGCTGATCACAAGACATCTTTGAAAATGCTTAAAGATGTAATTTTTCCTAGGTTTGGTGTACCATGGTATATCATGACCGATGGAGGATCACACTTCATGCACGGAGCTTTTAGAAAAGCTTTGGCCAAATACGATGTCAATCATAGAATTGCTTCACCATATCATCCTCAAACTAGTGGGCAAGTTGAGCACACCAATAGAGAGATTAAATTGATCTTGCAGAAAACAGTAAACAGAAATAGGAAGGACTGGTCAAACAAGTTAGGAGATGCTTTGTGGGCATATAGAACTGCTTACAAAAACCCCATGGGCATGTCCCCCTATAAGATGGTGTATGGCAAGGCTTGCCATTTTCCATTAGAGTTAGAGCACAAAGCTTTCTGGGCTGTTAGAGAGCTTAATGCTGACCCAAAATTAGCTGGTGAGAAGCGTCTCATGAACTTGACTTCTCTAGATGAATGGAGAAGTGAAGCTTACGAGAGCGCTAAAATGTTCAAGGAAAAGGTAAAAAAATGGCATGATAGGAAGATTCTGAAACGTGAATTTAATGTTGGTGATAAAGTTTTGTTGTTTAGATCCCGTTTCAGGTTTTCTCCAGGCAAGCTACTTTGCAGGTGGGAAGGGCCATTTCATATTGAAGAAGTCTATCGGTCTGGTGCAATTAATATTAACAATTTTGAAGGCACCAAACCTCAAGTTGTGAATGGGCAAAGACTTAAACATTACATAGCAGGAGACCCTGTCAATGTTGATGTGAATATAATATACACAACAACTCACGAAGAACATGTTGCAGCCCTGTTTCAGACGCCGGCAGAGGCAGAATAAAGAAAAGGTATGTAGTACGGTAGGGAAACATCGCGAACCATCATAAAAGTTCCGTATTACGAGTTTTTGCAAAATTAGTAAAATTCTGAGCCTAAGCGGAGCCGGAGACGAGCTCCAGGGGGTCCAGGTGCCCCCCTGGCGCGCCCCACCTCCTGGGCGCGCTGCTAGGGCGCTTGGACACCCGGGAGTCCGCCTCTGACCCCGCTTTAGCCTGTCACCTTCCTTTCTGTGCATAAATTTCTGCTATTTATTTGCCCGGATTGTTCCGGCAACGTATCTTGCGATTCCGTGTGTTTTCTTTTCGATCTGTTTCTGCCAGGGAATATTTGAGCTGAATTTAGGTGCCATGGCTTCTCCAAGTTCCCCCAAGGACGAGTTCGTCGTCAACATCATCAACCCTTACCTCGCTGAGGTGAAGAAGCACCCTCAGGTTGTTCGGATGGAGGACGGTGTCCTTCATCAAGAAGATCTGAAGGGACCTATCAAGGAGGGGAGCATCCAGGCCAAGCTGGAAGAAGTGGATCAAGAAGTCTTCGAGTACAAGAAGATGATCGAGCGTGGTGTTGACGCTAACTTTAACATCATCAACGAGCTGAAGAACTACTTCCTGAAGGAGATGAAGGAGATGTGGAAAAGCATCACCGCGTCTGAAGAAAGAATTATAGAGCTCCAAGGGCAAATTAATGATCTACATCGCCAGAACTGTGAGTATGAACTAAGGTTTATGCGCATGAGTATGGGTGCTGCCTGTAGGATTCAGGAGACAAGCTTCTCATATGAGACTGGGGAACCCCTTCCATGGAAGCGTTTCGCTGAGGACTACGTGATCAATGCCAACAAGGATGAGGAGTGAAATCTCCTGGGGTAACGGCATTCCCTTGGCTTGTTCCAAGCTTGGGGGAGTGCCCGGTATCTTTATCTTTACTTTTTGTCTTTTAGAGTCAAGTAGAGTCGTATCATGTCTAGGGAGGTTATTATATGAAATAGGTGTGTGCATTGAGGTCTATCACTCCTTCGGTGGGGAGATTGTATCCGTGAGTG
The DNA here is from genome assembly GCA_902687465.1 of Secale cereale. Lineage (NCBI taxonomy): Eukaryota > Viridiplantae > Streptophyta > Magnoliopsida > Poales > Poaceae > Secale > Secale cereale. The sequence continues at coordinate 529,533,160 of LR738711.1, read as the reverse complement.
TGGAGTCGTCTATGATGGAATATTAATGAGAAGTTTACTGGTTCCTTTTGCTGCACTCGGTATTCTCTTCACGCAATCGACCTTATATGATGACTCTTATGGGGAGTATTGACCTTATATCAGGTATGGCTGTGAAAACTCTGTTTAATCTTGGCAAACATAGCTTTGGTCATAATAACAAGCATGATTTTCCTAAAGTATCGACATAGCCAAAACCTTTATGTTATTATGCTTGATGTGTTATGTTGACAAGGAAGACAAGTTGATGTGTTATGCTTATTTCAATGTTTATGCTTTATATTGTTTTGCATCTTAGTCATCATCAATTGTCTGTTCTCTCAAACCTTTGCTAGCCTAACTCTATACTACAGAATTCTGCTTGTGCATCCATACCCTTAAACCAATACCTTCCATATGAGTCCACCATACCTTCCTACTCGTGGTATTCCACTACTACCTCCTAAAGTACAGAATTTATGTGTTATCCTTAAATGTTCAAAATCTTTTATTTTGTGCCTCTGTTTTAGCTCATGAGGAAGTAATAGCTAATTCATGATCTTTTTGAGTTGGACAAGCTTCACCTCGGGGTTGCATGTCTAAGGTGCAAACCCATAATACAAGAAGGAACTGGCAAAGAGTGCGCCCGGCTCGAAATAATATAACAAACAAACCCTCCTTCACGCTTTGTTCATGAGAAATCAGAAAACTTTGGCAGTGATAAACAAAGGAGAATAAGAGGATGTGATCGTTCTCGTGCGGGAGCCGTTCCTCGAAACTTGTCCAGCTCAAGAAGTAATTGAGTTATCTATTAGCATTCGTTGACAAATCATGCACCTCTCAAAATTTGTTTTCATTCTGTTTGATTTAAGGATAGCACATGAGTTTTCCCTACTACCCTAGAGTAGGGCCTATCTTTTAATTTTAAGTTGAGTCAGTTATTCTTACTCCCTTCTATTCTTAAAGAGAACAGACATTTGATGTTGATAAGGATTCATTCATATAAAGCTGCATTAAGATTTGTCATATCATATCCTTGTTGACATTATCATTTGATAAGTAAGTTGTTTGTCAAGCCCAGCTAAGGCAAATATCTTCATTTGTGTTAACATTTTCACTTCTTGCCTGATAACATGTTCTTTCAAAAGCTTCATTAATCTCATCAAAACATAAAGAAAGAGAAAAAGTAAAAGCTATTAGTTGTTCTTTGACCAAAGGACATGTTTGCCATGATTCAATGAGTTTCCTTAGCCCTACTTCCGAACATAAGTGTTACTACTCTTTTATAAGGGCCTCATGAGTTGAAGATTGCTGTTGAGGATATTTGAGTTGGTGAAGAAACTGTGATGCTTCTTGTCCGTATTCTATTTATCGACACTTCACTCTCTAAACTTGTGGACAGGTTTACCGAGCTCAGTATTCGCTTGGGGACAAGCGAGGTCTAAGCTTGGGGGTGTTGATACGTCCAAAATGCATCACTATTTTGTATCATAATTTATCCTTATTCATTGATATATCTCATGTTACGATGATGTTCTTATGTTGTTTTGGTCTATTTTACACAGTTTGCAACTTTCCGATGCCAAAGCAGCAGACGCAGGATTCAGCAGTAAAAAGTGGACGCTGAGTTGCTGAAGAAGAATACCTCCAAATTACCTAAAAATTGACGGGAGATATTTTTTAGACGAATCATGAAGACACGCGAAAGGGCAGCCGGAGGGGGGCCATAGGGTGCCCAGGCGCCCTGGGGGCGCCCCCCTGGCCGCGCCGGGGGGCGCCTGGAGCCCCTGGCCCACCTCTGGTCGCCCCCTTTTGCATATATACTCTCCGTTATCCGAAAACCCTAAAAACGGGAGTTTTTACGGAGTTCCGCCGCCGCTCCGTGGCGGAAACCTACAGAGAAGAAAAAGCCATCTCCGGTGGGCAGATTCCGCCGGGGAGATCACCTCCCGGAAGGGGGGATCGTCGCCATCGTCATCACCATCGTCACGGGCATCATTGAGATCATCATCAACATTATTCCCAACACCAGCACCATCTCCATCTTCATCCAAACCCCATCTCACAATTGCAACTTGTGTTGTAACGCGTACTACCTATCCTCTCTACTCCATCGGTGTTGATTACTACTTTGTGGTGAATGCTATTGAGTTTTGTTGGAGAAATATTATTATGTCCAGATTGTTTACCACCTATTTATACCCACTGATCATGATCTCTTTTATGTCTCGTGAGTAGTTGCCTTAGTTCTTGAGGACATGGGGAAAGTCTTGTTGTTAGTAGTCATATGTTGTTGAAGTAATATGTGTTGTTTGATACTTAAGTTGCATTGTCATTCTACTAGTGGTGTTGTGTGAGTCGAACACTCAACACTTCGCCTTATTAAGGTCCTAGGAGAATACATTGTGTACAAAGAATGTTTATGGTGGGTTGCCGGAGTGACAGAAACCTGAACCCCAGTTCGCACGCTTTTGCATAAGGGAATAATGGATCCTCGATCGTATTGCTATGGTTAGGCTTTTGCCTTAAATTCTATCTTGTATTTGCGGATGCTTGCAAGGTGTTTAATCATAAGAGTACACTCATCTTAGTCTAGAGAGTGTACTAGCATAGATCCACCCACTCAACACTTATCAACACATAACATAGTATCGATACGGGATATGGTGAAAGCACATGACTACTTTTCCAGTGTGTCCTCAGGAACGCTTTAGTATTTATAAGTCCAATTGCTAGGCCTCTCCTTTGCTAAGAAAGGATTGGGCCACTTGTTACTCTCAGTGCCTTTTACATTGCTTGCTTTTACTTTCCTGTTACTTATATCGAGAAAACCCCTAAAAGTTATCTTTCAGTGCTTGCAGTAATTTCTTACTCAGAAACGCTTATCAATACCTTCTGCTCCTCGTTGGGTTCGACACTCTTACTTATCGAAAACGCTGCAATAGATCCCTTACGGTTGAGGGTCATCAATTGATTGTCGGGTACTGCTCTTCAGTTGGATACGCAGATGTATCCCCGGGAGCAGGACCTACCACGGAGAACACCGACGATAAAATCAATATACAAACAAATGCAACAATATGATGCATGCTCATGACATGGCAAGATGAATGTGTTTTGGGCTAATGCAACTATAAACCGAAAGGTTTGAGCTCATTTGAATCAAAGATTCAGATTTATACCCAAACTATTATTTATTAAAGTGCATTATCATGTTTTGATGTGAACAGCAAGGTTAACTTGCTCAAACATGCATGAAACAAGTGCCATTGGAAAGATTGGATTTTTCTGATCAATTTTCATATATAAAACTTTTCCATCTGAGTACTATTGAATTTATATGATTTTTAGAAGTTTAAAGCATTTTCTGGAATTTCTTGAATTGTTTTAAAATCAAATAATTCCATAAAAGCCTTTACTGCGTCAGCATGACATCATGCTGACATCAGCAGGTCAACAGACCAGGTCCAGGTCAAACCTGACAATGGGTCCCGTGTGTCAGTGTCATTAACTTACCTAATTAAACATTAGTGCTAATCCTAACTTAAATAGCTGGTTGGGCCCACCTATCATTGACTCCAGGGGGTCAACCTGGTCCCACCCGTGGTCAAGGGGGGTCAAACCAGCCGGCGTTTAGCCGCCGGCGAGGCCAGATGCGGCGGTGCGGTGCGGGATTTGTGCTCCGGCGACCAAATCGACGGCGGAGCACGTCTATGTGATGCGGGGAGTGTGCCACATCTAGTGGTGGTGGTGGTGGTTGGCCTTGGGGTCGCCGGAAAATGCGCCGGCGAGGACCTTGGCGGCTGTCGGAGCTCGGGTGAGCTCGGGCTAGTCGCTAGGAGGCACAGCGAGGCGTGTGGAGTGGTGTGTTGGACTCTAGGTGGTGCGGTGGAGCTGGTGGACAGGGTGGCGCGGCTGTTAGGTGGCCGGAGTCTCGTCGGTGACGGGCTCCGTGGCGGCGCGTGCGGGTGAGCTTCGTGCAGACGTTGTAGGGCTCTAGGGGGAACAGAGAGGATGGGGAGGTGGCCAAGCTCACGGCGGTTGCAACGGTGCTGATGGCGAGGTCGGGGACGGTCTACTGCGACGGTGAGGTCGCCGGCGATCTCGACGGCCGAACAGGGGAGAAGTCGACGGAGACGGCGCGTTGGGGCTTCCGGCAATGCGTGGCTCGTCCGGGAGATGTAGCAGACGGTGGCGGAGCTTCCAGACACGGAGGGGCGGCGAGGGGAGCTCGGTGGCTGCGGTGGTTACGGCGGCGAGCTTGCGGGTGCTGCGGCCATGGCGAGGAGAGGGCGAGGGAGAGAGGCAGGTGGGAACTGGGGTGTCGTGGCGGTCTGGGCGACGACATGGAGGTCGTCCAGACGTCTCGAGGCGGCCAGGCGGCGGCCAGGCGGCAAGCAGCTGCCGCGGTGGCGCGCGGCCGTGCGCCGGCGTCACCTGCCTGGCTGGCTGGCCGAAGCAGCTGGCTGGCTTGGGCCAGCATAGTGCTGGGCCGCCAGGTGGACCGGCTGGTCCAGGTAAGTGGGCTGTGCCCTTCCCTCTCTCTTTTTTCCTATTTATTTTCTGTTTTGTTTCTTTTTCAACTTTGTTTAATTAATAAAAAAGCTAGAACATTTCTATAAATCATAAAACTGCTCATGCCCACTGTATATAATATGAACAACATGGAACATTTTGGTTTATGATTATTTGGGCACCTAAAATATTTTATAGCTTTTAAATGCCCAAATGCAAATACAATATGAATTAATCTAGTGACCTTTGGATGTACTAGAAAATTGTGCACCATTTTTGTCAGAGGTTTAAGACCAAGGCAAGGATGAACAACATTTTTGAAGGGCATTTTGGGTACATTGGAAAAGATTTTATTAAACCCTAGTTGTTAGAAGAGGGGTGCTGGGGTTTCTGTCATCCCCATTTCAAGTTTCTGCAAAAAGTAGACATGATGCACACTCTAGCTAGCCCTAATGCATGCACTGACTAGGGATGTGAGAATTGCGTCATGGGCCCTCGATGTCGTTGGGTCTGGCCCAAGCGCAAACACCGTGCTCAGCCTCCGCACATGGAGCATGTGAGAGGGAGTAGCAGACAGGCACTGATGCCTTAGAAACAAGAGTCGAGGAAGAAAAATACCGCAAGGAAAAGTCCCAACCCTTTTTGAACCAAGATGCAGAAACTTGAAATTCATTCCAAGAAATTACAAATTCGGTTACAAGAAAGGATGAAAAATGGCCGCGTACAGCGCTCATACTAGTCTTCCCACCAGCGCGAACCCTGGGGCCTCCACTTGGGCACGGGCATAGTCGATGTTCGACCGTTTCCACCAGCGTGGAGCATGTGGCTTTCATTGGAGCTCCTGCGGGGCCACGAAACAATGCATAGGGAGACTCTAGGGTATGTACGTTTGATGACCCACAAGTGTAGGGGATCTATCGTAGTCCTTTCGGTAAGTAAGAGTGTTAAACCCAACGAGGAGCAGAAGGAAATGATAGGCAGTTTTCAGTAAGGTATTTTCTGCAAGCACTCAAATTATAGGTAACAGATAGTTTTGTGATAAGGTAATTGGTAGCAAGTGACAAAAGGTAAAAGTAATTAAGGTGCAGCAAGATGGCCGAATCCTTTTTGTAGCAAAGGACAAGCCTGGATAAACTCCTATATAGAGGAAAGCGCTCCCGAGGACACATGGGAATTATCGTCAAGCTAGTTTTCATCACGATCGTGTGATTCGAGTTTGGTACTTTGATAATTTGGTATGTGCGAGGACCAGTGCTTGGGTGCTGCCCTTACTTGGTCAAACCTCCCACTTATGAGTAACCTCTAATGCAAGCATCCGCAACTACAAAAGAAGTATTAAGGTAAACCTAACCATAGCCTGAAACATATGGATCCAAATCAGCCCCTTACGAAGCAACGAATAAACTAGGGTTTAAGCTTCTGTAACTCTAGCAACCGATCATCTACTTATTACTTCCCAATGCCTTCCTCTAGGCCCAAATAATGGTGAAGTGTCATGTAGTCAACGTTCACTTGACACCACTAGAGGAGAGACAACATACATCTCATCAAAATATCGAACGAAGACCAAACTCACATGACTACTAACAGCAAGACTTCTCCCATGTCCTCAGGAACAAAAGTAACTACTCACAAGACATAATATTGTTCATGATCAGAGGGGTATTAATATGCATAATGGATCTGAACATATGATCTTCCACCAAATAAACCAACTAGCATCAACTACAAGGAGTAATCAACACTACTAGCAACCCACAGGTACCAATCTGAGGTTTGGGTACAAATATTGGATACAAGAGATGAACTAGGGTTTCAGAGGAGATGGTGCTGGTGAAGATGTTGACGAAGATAACCCTCCCCAAGATGGGGGAGTTGTTGTTGATGACGGCGGTGACGATTTCCCCCTCCTGGAGGGACGTATCCCCGGCAGAACAGCTCTGCCGGAGCCCTAGATTTGTTTCCGCCTCAGTTCCGCCTCGAGACGGCGGCGTCTGGTCCCGAAAGCCTCCTTATGATTTTTTCCTGGTCAAAATGCATCATATAGGAGAATATGGGCACCGGGGGCCTGCCGGCTGGCCCTCGAGGCAGGGGGGGGCGCCCCCCACCCTCGAGGCCAGCCGGTGGCCCCTCTCGTGGGTTTCGTCCGCCAAATATTTTTTATATTTTCCGAAACAATGTTCTATGGAGTTTCAGGTCTTTTGGAGTTGTGCAGAATAGGTTTCCAGAGTTTGCTCCTTTTTCAGCCCAGAATTCCAGCTGCCGGCATTCTCCCTCTTCATGTAAACCTTGTAAAATAAGAGTGAAAAGGCATAAGTATTGTGACAAAATATGTATGACCAGCCCATAATGCAACAAATATCAACTTATAAGCATGATGCACAATGGACATATCAACTCCCCCAAGCTTAGACCTCGCTTGTCCTCAAGCGAAAGCCGATATTGAAAAATATGTCCACATGTTTAGAGATAGAGGTGTCGATAAAAACAAAATAAGGACATGAGGGCATCATGATCATTCTCATAACAGCAACTTATATAAATATAGTCATATGATTCTTATGCTAAAGTAACAAATTCGTCCAGAATATCAAGTACGCATCATAAACTTCATTGGAAACTAACAAACTTTGATCTCGGTCTTTGAAGCAATTGCAATTTATCGTAACATTGGAAAGAGTCAATATAAGAGATTTTCAGCAAGCCTACATACTCAACTATCATATAGTCTTTCACAATTGCTCACACTCACGCAATATTTATGTTTATGGAGTTTTAATCGGACACAGATAAAGATAGAGGCTTATGGTGTTGCCTCCCAACCTTTTACCTCAAGGGTAATGTCAACAGTAATAGATCATGAAAACTTTCATCCAAGTGGGTATATATATCAGTATCTTTCCAACACAATGTGCTTGCCAAAGGATAAAATGTAAAAAGGAAAGGTGGATTTCACCTTGACACTTATAAAACAAGAATAATAGATAGGCCCTTCGCAGAGGGAAGCAGAGGTTGACATGTGTTTTTATGGTTGGATGTACAAAGTCTTAGCATAGAAGAACTTCGCTTTATATTGCCATTTGTGATAAGGACCTTTATTATGCAGTCCATCGCTTTTATTACTTCCATATCACAAGATCGTATAAAGCTAATTTCTCCCACACTAATAAATCATACATGTTTTAGTGGATTTGCAACATGACAACTTACTTGGAAGGATCTTTATCAATCCATAGGTAGGTATGGTGGACTCTCATGGCAAAACTGGGTTTAAGGATATATGGAAGCACAAGTAGTATCTCTACTTAGTGCGAGGATTTTTGGCTAGCATGAGGGAGAAAGGCAAGCTCAACATGTTGGAAGATCCATGACAATATACTTTATTTCACATATAAGAAGACATAACCCATTATGTTGTCTTCCTTGTCCAACATCAACTCTTTAGCATCTCATACTTTAATGAGTGCTCACAATCATAAAAGATGTCCAAGATAGTATATTTGTATGTGAAGCCTCTCTTCTTTTCTTACTTCCTATTAATTGCAATGATGACCGAAACTATGTTTGTCACCCCCCAACAACTTTTATTTATCATACTCTGGTATGTGAAGTCATTACTGCCCATAAGATCGATATGATCTCTTTTATACTCTTTATGTTTTCTTTCTTTTTATCATGACCCAAGTGAGGAAATCAAGCCCTTCACTCAACACTAATCTTTATTATATAGCTCACGGACTCAATTACAAAGGATAAAACTCACAAAAAAAAGCTCACAACTAGATCATGCTAACTTTATTCTAATAGATCAAGATACTACCAAAAGGATCGAACTAAGTAAAACGGTAAAGATAGGAGTGATGGTGATACAATACCGGGGTCACTCCCCCAAGCTTGGCAGTTGCCAAGGGGGGTGCCCATACCCATATGATTATGACTCCTTCTTCGGGGTTAGTGATGATGGAGTTGCTGCTGATGTAGGCTTTTTGTTCATCTTCCAAGGCATGGGCTCACCAACGTAGAAGGATGATCGAGTCTCCGGGATACTCAAATCTGCAGCCAAACTCATGTTCTTGAATCTATATTCATACTCACAGTTTTGGTTCTGCATTGTAGATCTGGGCTTGGAGGTGATCGATCTTCTGTTGCAGATTGGAGATGGCTTCCCCGAAGATCCTTGAGTCCATCTTGAGGTTGTTGGCAAGCTCCGAGATCATCATGTGGTTGGCGTCAAGTCCTCGTTCCACCATACCTTGGCACTTGAAAACTTGTTGCTCCATTGCCTCGTGTCTGGTCTCCATGCTTTCGGTCCTTCTCGGCCCATCAACATCACGGATGTGCAGCACCCCCTCATGCAACTCCATGGTTTTGGGGTGGTGCAGCACCTCCGCAAGGTAGGGGTTGATGACCTTCTTGAAGAACTTGTCCTTGGGGGTGTTGGAGGACGCCATGATGATCTATATCTATCAAAAACAGCAGCTCGAAATGAAAACAGAGGATTTCTGCATGATACAGAGGTCAAAACCTTCGGGAGTATATGTAATGAATTTTTCCCGAACGAAAGGTGTAACCCACAAGAAAATGGAGTCCAGGGAACACACGGGGTGCCCTCGAGGCAGAGGGCGCGCCCTGGGAAGGGGGCGCGCCCCCTACCCTCGAGGGTGCCCCGTGTCTCTTTCGGACTGTGGTTTATTTTTCTATTTTTCTAAATATTCCAAAACGGAGAAAAATTGCCTTTAGAACTGTTTTGGAGTCGGTTTACTTACCGTTTCACATACCTCTTCCTTTTCGGAGGCTGAATCGTTCTGGAAAGTGTCCCTTATGTATTCCTCCGGGTTTATGGTTTCAATAATATTAGTTTCAACATTTATAGGATTACCTGAGATATAATGTTTGATCCTTTGACCATTCACCACCTTCGGATTTGTGCCTTCGAAGTTGTTGATTTTTATGGCACAGGAACGATAGACCTCCTCGATAATGTAAGGTCCTTCCCACTTGGAGAGAAGTTTTCCTGCAAAAAATATTAAACGTGAGTTGAATAGAAAGACATAATCACCTACGTTAAACTCACGCTTTTGTATCCTTTTATCATGCCATCTTTTAACTTTTTCTTTGAATAGCTTGGCATTCTCGTAGGCATGGGTTCTCCATTCATCTAGAAAGCTAATATCAAATAGCCTCTTTTCACCAACAAGTTTGAAATCATAATTGAGCTCTTTAATAGCCCAATATGCCTTATGTTCTAGCTCAAGAGGTAGGTGACAAGCCTTTCCATATACCATCTTATATGGAGACATACCCATAGGATTTTAGTATGCAGTTCTATAGGCCCATAATGCATCATCTAGTTTCTTGGACCAATTCTTTCTAGACCTATTAACTGTCTTTTGCAAGATTAATTTCAACTCCCTATTACTTAGTTCTACTTGACCAGTAGTCTGTGGGTGATAAGGTGATGCAATTCCATGGTTGACATCATACTTAGCAAGCATCTTACGGAAAACACCATGAATAAAGTGTGAACCACCATCAGCCATTAGATATCTAGGGATTCCAAACCTCATAAATATAACTTCTTTAAGCATCTTAATAGAGGTGTTATGATCGGCACTACTAGTTGGAATAGCTTCTACCCACTTAGTAACGTAATCAACAACAACTAGAATATGTGTGTACCCATTAGAGGCAGGAAAAGGTCCCATATAATCAAAGCCCCAAACATCAAATGGTTCAATAACGAGAGAATAATTCATAGGCATTTCTTGACGTCTATTAATATTACCAATTCTTTGACATTCATCACATGATAAGACAAACTTACGGGCATCCTTGAAGAGAGAAGTCCAATAAAAGCTGGATTTAAATAACTTGTGCGCAGTTATGTCTCCCGCATGGTGTCCTTCTTAAACTTCGGAGTGGCATTTGCGTAAGATATGTTCCTGTTCATGCTCAGGCACACAACGTCTAATAATACCATCTACTCCTTCTTTATAAAGATGTGGGTCATCCCAAAAGTAATGTCTCAAATCATAGAAGAACTTTTTCTTTTGCTGGTATGTGAAGCTAGGAGGTATAAACTTAGCAACAATATAATTCGCATAATCAGCATACCATGGAGCAGTACGAGAAGTATTTATGCTAGCTAGTTGTTGTTCAGGAAAGCTATCATCAATGGGTTGTGGGTCATCAAGTATATTCTCTAACCTAGACAAGTTATCTGCTACGGGGTTCTCAGCTCCCTTTCTATCAATAATATGCAAGTCAAATTCTTGTAGTAAGAGAACCCATCTAATAAGTCTAGGTTTAGCATCTTTCTTTTCCATAAGGTATTTCATAGCAGCATGATCAGTGTGAATAGTTACTTTAGAATCACCGATGTAGGGTCTAAACTTATCACAAGCAAATACAACTGCTAAAAATTCTTTCTCAGTAGTAGCATAATTTCTTTTCACACTATCTAGAGTTTTACTAGCATACTGGATAACATTCAATTTCATATCAACTCTTTGCCCTAGAACAGCTCCTACAGCATAATCGCTAGCATCGCAAATAATCCCAAAGGGTAAATTCCAGTCAAGAGGCTGGACAATAGGTTCAGAGATCAATGTTTTCTTAAGTATTTCAAATGCTTCTAGACAATCATCATCAAAGACAAAAGGAATATCTTTTTGTAAGAGATTAGTCAGAGGCCTGGAGATTTTTGAGAAGTCCTTAATGAACCTCCTATAAAACCCGACATGACCAAGGAAACTTCGTATACCTTTGATATCCTTAGGGCATGGCATCTTTTCAATAGCATCAACTTTAGCTTTGTAAACTTCAATACCTCTTTCAGAAACTTTATGTCCCAAGATAATGCCTTCATTAACCATAAAGTGGCACTTCTCCCAATTCAAGACAAGATTAGTGTCTTCACATCTCTGCAAAACTCGATCAAGGTTGCTTAAGCAATCTGAAAGTGCAACTAATCCCCGGGTGGTTTTGGTAATTAATAACAACATATATATCATTGAACTAATATTTACTTGAGAATCATTTCAGAAAAGTTCGATGATATGGGTATGGAAATGTCTGAAGAAGTGGACCCCTCAAAATGCTAAGACAAGCATTGGCAAAAGCTCAAGACTCTTTTTTTGGTTTAGTGATCAAAGATCACATTGAGTCCATAGGAAAAGCCAATACTATTAAAAGGGGATGAGGTTGTGTTAATGATCTGGTTGCTCAAGTGCTTGGTGATCTAGCTCCCTCAACTATCAGCACTCTTCACTACTTAACACACTCATAAGTAATCTCGGACAAACCGATTCTGCAAACTCAGTCCCACCGAGATGAACCACCTCAGTTATTCTTCCAAACCCTAATTTCTCGGTCCATCCGATTTTGAGTTTCGGTCTCACCGAAAATGGACTGCCAACCTTCTGTAACCATTTGACATCACTTCGGAATATCCGAGTTGTTACTTCCGGTCTCACCGAGATGGCAAGCTCCAACCTTTGACTCACTTCGGACACACCGAGATGGTATTTTCGGTCCCACCGAAAATCCCAACGTTCACTATATTTGAACTTTCGGTCTGACCGAGTTTTAACTTCGGTCTCACCGAGATTGGTCAAATGTGTGTGTAACGGTTGGATTTTGTGTGGAGGCTATATATACCCCTCCACCCCCTCTTCATTCGTGGAGAGAGCCATCAGAAAGTCTACCACTCCTACCATACACTTTCTGAGAAGTGAACCACCTACCCTTGTGTTGAGATCAAGCCATTCCATTCCTACCATATGAAACTTGATTTCTAGTCTTCCCAAGTTGCTTTCCACTCAAACCTTTCTTCCACCACAGCCATATGAGTGAGGAGAGTTGAGTGTTGGGGAGATTATCATTTGAAGCACAAGAGCAAGGAGTTCATCATCATCAACACCGTCTATTACCTTTTGGAGGGTGGTGCCTCCTAGATTGGTTAGGTGTCGCTTGGGAGCCTCCGTCTTTGAGATGTGGAGTTGAACCAAGAAGTTTGTAAGGGCAAGGAGATCGCCTACTTCGTGAAGATCTACCCCGAGTAAGGCTAGTCCTCCGTGGGCGTAGGCCGTGATGGAATAGACAAGGTTGCTTCTTCGTGGACCCTTCGTGGGTGGAGCCCTCCGTGGACTCGCGCAGCCGTTACCCTCCGTGGGTTGAAGTCTCCATCAACGTGGATGTACGATAGCACCACCTATCGGAACCACGACAAAAATCTTCGTGTCACCAAACTGCGTTTGATCTTCTCCACCTCTCTTTTACATGTGCAATTTACTTTCCGCTGCTATTACTCTAGAATTGCATGTGTAGGGTGATACTTGAATTGATCTTAATTGTGAAACTGCCAAAAACTTTGCATGATCTAAAGGCAGATTTTTTTATATTGTCAAGTAGTCTAATCACCCCCCCTCTAGACCTACTTTCGATCCTACAAGTGGTATCAGAGCTTTGGTCTCCATTGTTTTGGTTTCCATTGCATTGGACTCCATAAGCTTGGTTTCACAGCCTAGGAGAGTATGGCGTCTAGTGAGGGTAATTATCGTAGAGGTCCTTACTTTGATGGTACAAATTTTGCTAGTTGGAAGCATAAAATGAAAATGCATATTCTTGGTCATAACCCAGCTGCATGGGGCATTATTTGTGTTGGTATGCAAGGTGATTTCTTCGAAGAAGGAAAAGTTCAGAGTTGCGGATGTTGCAAAACAATGCTCAAGCCTGTGACATTCTCTTCAATGCTTTGTGTCCCGAGGAGTTCAACAAAATCAGCCGTCTTGAGAATGCTAAAGAGATTTGGGATACTTTGGTTGAAATGCACGAAGGTACTGAATCTGTGAAGGAATCAAAGCTAGATATTCTTCAAGGTCAACTTGACAAGTTCAAGATGAAGGATGGTGAAGGAGTCGCTGAAATGTACTCTAGGCTTGCTCTCATCACAAATGAGATTGCCGGCTTAGGAAGCGAAGAAATGACCGACCGATTCATCATTAAGAAGATTCTCAGAGATTTGGATGGAAAGTATGACACCGTGTGCACTTTGATCCAAATGATGCCAAACTACAAGACCCTCAAGCCAACTGAAGTCATTGGAAGAATTGTTGCTCATGAGATGACACTTAAGGATAAGGAAGAGCTTCACAACAAGTCAAGTGGTGCTTACAAATCTACAAGTGATGCTCCTACTACCTCAAGTGACAAGCTAATTTCCAATGAAGAGATAAGCCTAATGGTCAAGAACTTCAACAAGTTCTACAAGAATAGAGGCAAAGAAAGAAGCTCAAAGTCTAGATCATATGATGAAAAGAGATCTTCTAGTCATGATCGAAACTGCTAAAATTGTGGAAGACCCGGACACTTCTCAAATGAGTGTACGGCTCCCCACAAGAGAAGACAAGAATCTCCAAGAAGAAGAGCAAGAGATGAGTCACCTCGGAGAGAGAGAAGGAGCAGAGATGATCGTTATGAACGAAGACCCTCTCGGAGAAGCAAGGATTCGGAGAGGAAAGACAAGTCATCAAGGAGCTACACAAGAAGAAGACATCAAGCTCATGTAGGTGAATGGGTCTCCGGCTCCGACTCTGACAATCAATCCGATGGAAGCTATCACTCCGACTCCGACTATAGTCAAGATGAAGGTGTTGCCGGACTTGCACTCGTATCCTCCAACTCCAACTCCTACGACTTATTTGATTCACCAAATGAGGGAATTGGAAGATGCTTCATGGCTAAAGGCCCCAAGGTAACACATCCTGAATTCATTGACTTTGATAGTGATGAGGATGACTTGCTTGGTGAAGATGAGCTCTTGCATGATAAATCTAGTGAGCTTAGTAATGATGAAAATGCTAGTAGTCTTTATAGTCGAGAAGAGTCGAATGACAATGCTATGAAGGAGATTGAGCGTCTAACTAAAGAATTAAACACTCTTAAGTTAGCTCATGAAACAACTCAAGAAGATCATAGAGAGCTCCTAAGATCTCATGAGAAGCTACGCTTCGAGAAGCTCACTCTAGAGCAAGAACATGAGTTTCTAAAAGCGATCAATGACGATCTTCGAAAGAAGAGTTCTTCATATCTTGCCAAACGACTTCTCTTGTCTAATTTCTTGCCACCTATTAAGACTAAGCATGACAAACATAAGAAAAATTCTTCCTCTAGTAGTAACAATAACAATGTTAAATCAAATGTTGTTACTTCTAGTAGTTCTCTTGATTCCACTAACAATGTTTCAAGCAAAGTTACACTTGAGCAAGAAAATAGCTTATTGAAGGAAATCATAGAGAAAGGTGTCTACAAGAGTCTTGCCGGAAGCAAGAACTTTGAGGAGATTGTTCGCAAACAAGGAAGACACCGGAAGAATCAAGGGATTGGTTTTGAGCGAAAGTTCAACGCCGAAGGTGTTGAGTGGGAAGAAGGTCAATACCCTACTCCACAGTTTGTTTCACAAAAGAAGAAGTATGATCCTACTTCTTCCAATATGGAACAAGCTCAAGATGACCTTCCATCACAAGACCACAAGCTAAAGGCCAAGGACAAGCTTCAAGAGGAGATTGATGCATTCATTGAAGCACCTCAAGCCATGGTCAAGTGGGTTCCCAAGGACACATCAAGTTCTACTTCGTCAAGCTCAACTACAACACCAAGGATTCCCATCAAAATGATGTGGATCCCAAAGAAGAAGAACTAGTAGGTTTTTGAGGGTGACTCCGCCAACAAACTTCACTCATATTCATTTTGGCAAGAACTTGTGCAATCAACTTCCACATCATGCACTAGTTCATGGAGTCACAAACCCTCTTGTTGGTAAGTCAAGGGACAAGGTAATCATTGCTTTCATGGACATCATCTTTTGTGTACTTCACTCTATGTCTATGGATATTCTTGTTTGTTCCTTGTGGGACTAACCCATGTAGGTATTGAAAGTGCCCTAACCCAAAGGATTGCTCCCAACTCTTGATGATCTGCATCAACATTGAGCATCCACATCTTCAACATCTACATGAAGTCTTCTACGACAACCCAAGGTTAGTTTGACCCTTTGAAAGGGGTTCTCACATCTAGGGGGAGCTTTGCTCTAAAAATTGAGCTAAAGCATCTCCAAATGATGTGAACACATAAATGCTTTTATGTAAAAGTGGTAACCCCACTTGTGCTTAAACGATGAGTATGACCTATGATCAAATGTTCTCATTTGGCTCCTAAGTCAATATACTCATATATAGATGACCTAGTCATCGACAAATTGTGTGCTAGTAGCTAGAGTGTTGGTTGTGCATGTTTGACACATATTTCAGTTGCTATCTTATTGTGTGAGCATGTTGAATGCATGATTTTATCCATTCAAGGACATCCATTTGTTGTTTTGATTGTTTTGATTTTTCTGGCCAAATGGATGGACAAGAATGCCTAAGCACCTTCCCTAGCTATCTATGCTTTCTTGTCTCAAATTCTATTCATGCTCATATCACAACTTTGAACAAGTCTTTTTCGGACAGTCCGAGTGAGGAGCACTCGGAGCCACCGATTCGTCTAAGGCTGACTTCCAAAACCTTCTAAGTCCATTTCGGTCTGACCGGCTTCTCAATCTCGGTCCAACCGAAATGCTTAGACTGATCTAGGTTTCATCTCGGTGAAACCGAGTTCAAAATCTCGGTCTGACCGATATGCGTAACTGCACAGCAGTTATACATCTCGGTGACACCGAGTTTTTCAACTCGGTCCCACCGACAACATGGGGTTAAATATACCTGAGGGCTGCGCGCGATTTAATTCTTCAAACCGTTCGCCCCCAAGACCCCTGCTGCCGTCGCCCTGGTCTACGGATCGTCGCCGTCGTCGCCTGTGCGCCCTCGCCGCAGGTCTCCGCCGCCGTCAACGGTAATCATCTCCACCGTTGCCGCCGTAGAGGGATTCCACCAAGTTAGGGTGTATCCCGATCCCTTTCGTGCTCCCCATCCGATTCTTGCACGATAGGTTTGCCATGATTCAATCCACGTTTGAGATATTCCCTATACATTAGTTCAGATCCTCTAGTTTCGAGCAAAATTCTTAGGTTTAGGTTTCCACGGAATGCATCTCGGTGAAGCCGATTTTGAAACTCGGAATGACCGATTTGGCCTCTGGCCATTGCACTGCATCATTCGGTTTAACCGAGTTGTGCCAATCGGAATGACCGAAACGTAGTTTCAGTGAAACCCTAAGTTATCGGTAGGACCGAAACCCATTTCGGTCTGACCGAAAGTGGTGTGTAGGTTTCTGTTGAACACTTCGGTTTCACCGAAACCTGAAATCGGTTTGACCGAAATACATTCTGTGAAAACTCAAAACTAAGTTTTGAACTCATTTTTTTTGCAAAAACCTCTGCAGTTGTGATAACTCTTCTACTCTGCCTATACTTTATCTTTTCACAGGTTTTTCAGCCATGTCAGATGTCAGTGACAGCCAGAACAGGTCTGAATCACCGTTTGCTGAAATTCCAGAGGCAGATACAAGTCCTGCTAGCAGCTCCAGTGATGATGGTGAGAGGAGCACCCCTAGTGGTTTGCCTCCTGCAGCCACCAGAACCAGGAAGAAGAGAACTTCTGATGATGAGGACTCTGACTTTGTTGCTGAGGAAGTTACCTCCAAGCCAAAGAGGAATGTGGTTGCCAAAGAGCACCAAGGGTAGCAGTCATGGAAAGGCACAAGCAAAGTAAAGCAGTCAGCAGTTGTAAAGAAGCTCAACTTGGAAGAGCCTGCTCCAAGCAAGGTGAAGAAGACTTCCAAAAGGAAGAGGGTAGTATATGCTGAACCTCAAGTTGATGCTGCAGAAGAAGAAGAAGAAGATGCACCCCAGCCTCCTCCTCAGAAAGCTAAGTTCATGGGTGATGCTATTCGGGCTCAAGCCTCCTCTAAACCCAAGAAGCCTGCTCAAGCCAAGGCAGCTCCAGCCAAGCCCAAGAGAACAACCAGAAGCATTCCAGCTTCTGAGAAGAACAAAGGTGAGATGCCACCGTCTGAATCAGATGAAGAGCATGTGTTGCTCAAGATCCGTCCCAAGTTGCCACTCCACAATGATGCCCATCCTCAAGCTGAGGACATGAAGGCAAGGAAGGACAAAGGTCTCAGGCTATGGAGACAGTCTGATCCATATGCTGTAAGGAGAAGGACTGATGTGGACCCCAGATTTCACACCAGAGAGCAGCAGGATTTCTATGAGACCGTGTTGATGGATAAGAAGCCCATTGTTGCTGACACCAGGTATGTTGACTGGAAGTACATTGACAGTGAAGAGCACCGAGACTTCTTTCCCCATGTGCATGAGAGCTTTACTGCATGTGGAGTTGCTGATTTTGTGGGTCAAGAGCTGACAGCTTGGAATGACGAGATGATCATGCAGTTCTATGCCACAGCCCACTTCTATCCTGATGGCAAGATCACCTGGATGACTGAAGGTCAAAGGTTTTCTTCGACTGTTGAAGAATGGGCAGAACTTCTGAACGCTCCAGTGCAGAGAGAGGACGACATTGATGTCTATGGGATTCCTAAGAAGAGTCATGATTCCATGAAGAACATGTACAAGGAGATCCCGGCTGCTGATTTGGAAGGATGGAAGCTTGGCTCAGTGTACTATCTCCAGGCAGGTCTGACCACCACTAACACTATTCTGAGGCATACTTTGATGCCTAAGTCTGGAGACCACCGCATGATTCGAGGCTATTCTATCAACATGCTGCACATTCTCGATGAGAAGGCACCTTTCAAGGTGATGGACTTGATGGTAGAGACCATTAAGAGGACTGCAGCTGACCAGAAGAGGTCGTGTGGGTTTGCTCCGCAGATTCAGATGCTCATCAACGCCAAGTTTGGCACGGGCAAATTCATGTTGGATAGGGAGCACTTGCCACTGCAGCCAGAGCATGAGGACAACGTAGTTGTGATGGATGAAGAGGATCCTACCTCAGTTGAAGGACAGGCCAAAATCGAAGCTGCGAAGAAGGCTAAAGCTGACAAAGAGGCAGCAGCAGCAGCAGCTAAGCCAAAGAGCTTTGGAGAACAAATTCTTGAAGCTACCCAGAGGATTGAACAACGCCTGGCCAGCATTGAGCAATCTCAGGAGAGCCTAGAGAGGATTGTTGAGGACAAGATCCACGCTCTGGACGTGAAGCTGACTGAGATTCAGGTGTCTGTCAACAAGCTTGAGGCAGACATGGAGGAGACAAGGCAGGAGAGAGCAGAGCTTATGCAGGATGATCTAGTCCAGGACTCTCATCGCCAGACTACTCAGGTTCCCAGAGGATCCAGATCTGCAGCTATCCCAGTGACAGACTCCAGGGCTACCACTTCAGCACCAGCTACAGCTCCAGCAGTTGCTCCAGCTTCAGCATCCACTCCTCCACCGCAGACATCAGCAGAAGTCTTCGCCGATGCAGCTATCTCTACACCGACATCTACCCAGACGGGAGCCGCCAGCAGAGCCCGCAGTGACGCTTAGCTCTATACCTTTTCGAACTTTTTGGTAACTTGTTGCCAAAGGGGGAGAAATTGTTATAGATCATAGGGCTTCGAGAGAGAGAGTGCTCTTTCGTCTTTCGTTCTTTTGCCGTTTTTTTTTTGAAGCTACATTGGTTTCTTTTGGTTCCTGAAACTTTAAGTGTGCTTGCTACTACGTTTGATGCTATCTTAATGAGTGCCTAGTCATACTATGCTTTAATGTGTGCTTATTTCTTATCATTTTGTGCGCTCCACCAAGATGTATGTGACATGGAAGAGTGACCCATAATCCTAATCGATTGTGCATTTGCATTCAAACGCAAATTTTAAATAATGCACAAATTTAGGGGGAGCTCTTGTTTATCACATACTTCTCAAAGCGACGATGTTATTCTTTGATTATATCCTTTGTCGAAGCTTTGATCTATATGTTGTCATCAATTACCAAAAAGGGGGAGATTGAAAGTGCAACTAATCCCCGGGTGGTTTTGGTAATTAATAACAACATATATATCATTGAACTAATATTTACTTGAGAATCATTTCAGAAAAGTTCGATGATATGGGTATGGAAATGTCTGAAGAAGTGGACCCCTCAAAATGCTAAGACAAGCATTGGCAAAAGCTCAAGACTCTTTTTTTGGTTTAGTGATCAAAGATCACATTGAGTCCATAGGAAAAGCCAATACTATTAAAAGGGGATGAGGTTGTGTTAATGATCTGGTTGCTCAAGTGCTTGGTGATCTAGCTCCCTCAACTATCAGCACTCTTCACTACTTAACACACTCATAAGTAATCTCGGACAAACCGATTCTGCAAACTCAGTCCCACCGAGATGAACCACCTCAGTTATTCTTCCAAACCCTAATTTCTCGGTCCATCCAATTTTGAGTTTCGGTCTCACCGAAAATGGACTGCCAACCTTCTGTAACCAATTGACATCACTTCGGAATATCCGAGTTGTTACTTTCGGTCTCACCGAGATGGCAAGCTCCAACCTTTGACTCACTTCGGACACACCGAGATGGTATTTTCGGTCCCACCGAAAATCCCAACGTTCACTATATTTGAACTTTCGGTCTGACCGAGTTTTAACTTCGGTCTCACCGAGATTGGTCAAATGTGTGTGTAACGGTTGGATTTTGTGTGGAGGCTATATATACCCCTCCACCCCTCTTCATTCGTGGAGAGAGCCATCAGAAAGTCTACCACTCCTACCATACACTTTCTGAGAAGTGAACCACCTACCCTTGTGTTGAGATCAAGCCATTCCATTCCTACCATATGAAACTTGATTTCTAGTCTTCCCAAGTTGCTTTCCACTCAAACCTTTCTTCCACCACAGCCATATCAGTGAGGAGAGTTGAGTGTTGGGGAGATTATCATTTGAAGCACAAGAGCAAGGAGTTCATCATCATCAACACCGTCTATTACCTTTTGGAGGGTGGTGCCTCCTAGATTGGTTAGGTGTCGCTTGGGAGCCTCCGTCTTTGAGATGTGGAGTTGAACCAAGAAGTTTGTAAGGGCAAGGAGATCGCCTACTTCGTGAAGATCTACCCCGAGTAAGGCTAGTCCTCCGTGGGCGTAGGCCGTGATGGAATAGACAAGGTTGCTTCTTCGTGGACCCTTCGTGGGTGGAGCCCTCCGTGGACTCGCGCAGCCGTTACCCTCCGTGGGTTGAAGTCTCCATCAACGTGGATGTACGATAGCACCACCTATCGGAACCACGACAAAAATCTTCGTGTCACCAAACTACGTTTGATCTTCTCCACCTCTCTTTTACATGTGCAATTTACTTTCCGCTGCTATTACTCTAGAATTGCATGTGTAGGGTGATACTTGAATTGATCTTAATTGTGAAACTGCCAAAAACTTTGCATGATCTAAAGGCAGATTTTTTATATTGTCAAGGAGTCTAATCACCCCCCCTCTAGACCTACTTTCGATCCTACACAATCATCAAAAGAAGTTCCGTAAATGGAGAAATCATCCATGAACACCTCAACAATCTTTTCACAAAAATCAGAGAATATAGCCATCATGCATCTTTGGAAGGTAGCAGGTGCATTACATAAACCAAAAGGCATACGTCTATAAGCAAAGGTACCGAAAGGACAAGTAAAAGTGGTCTTTTCTTGATCCCCTTTTGACACACGTATTTGAGAAAAACCGGAATAACCATCTAGAAAGCAGAAATGAGTATGTTTGGATAACCTTTCTAGCATTTGATCAATAAATGGCAAGGGGTAATGATCTTTCTTGGTAGCTTAATTTAACTTACGGAAATCAATTACCATCCTATAACCTGTAACTATTCTTTGTGGTATTAATTCATCTTTATCATTAGGGACAACAGTCATACCTCCTTTATTAGGAGCGCAATGAACAGGACTTACCCACTGACAATCAGCAACTGGATAGATAATACCTGCTTCTAGGAGCTTTAGTATTTCCTTCCTCACCACTTCTTTCATCTTAGGATTTAACCGTCGCTGATGATCAATAACTGGTTTAGCATTTTCTTCCAATTTTATCTTGTGTTGGCATATAGTGGGACTAATGCCCTTAAGATCATCCAGAGTATATCC
This sequence comes from Secale cereale, assembly GCA_902687465.1. Classification (NCBI taxonomy): domain Eukaryota; kingdom Viridiplantae; phylum Streptophyta; class Magnoliopsida; order Poales; family Poaceae; genus Secale; species Secale cereale. The sequence goes on along the minus strand of LR738711.1, from coordinate 529,511,573 downwards.
AATAGCAGCTCGGTGCTTCTTCAGAGTTTTCAATAACCTTTCTTCTTCCTGCTCTGAAAGGTTAGCACTAATTATAACATGATATATCTTCTTTTCATCAAGATAAACATACTTAAGATTATCAGGTAAAGGTTTAAGTTCAAACACGGGATCACCCTAGGGTGGAGGAGGATCCCCTAGGATTTCAATAGGCAAGTTGTTTTTCAATACGGGTCCCTGTGTAAGGAATATTTCATCTATCTCCCTTCTATCATTCATATGCATATCATTTTCATGGTCTAGCAAGTAATGTTCTAAAGGGTCATTAGGTGGCACGACAATAGAAGCAAGACCAATAATTTCAGCTTTACTAGGTGGTGCCCTTTCAAGGGGTTGTCTACGGAATTTAGCAAAGTTAAAATCATGAGACATATCCCCTAATCCGACAGTGACAATATCTTTCACGCAGTCTATCTTGGCATTAATAGTATTCAAGAAGGGTCTACCAAATATAATGGGACAAAAAGCATCTTGTGGGGAACTAAGAACAAGAAAATCAGCAGGGTATTTAACCTTCCCACACAAGACTTCAATATCTCTAACAATCCCAACTATTGAAATAGTATCTCTATTATCAAGCTTAATAGTAACATCAATCCCTTCTAACTAAACTCGTGCAATATCATGCATAATTTCATTATACAAATCAAGAGGGATGATATTCGCACTAGCATCTACGTCACATAAACCATGATAACAATGATCTCCTATCTTAACAGAGATAACATGCAAGCCTACAACGGATTTATGTTTATTCCTAACATTGGTTTGGCTATTCTAGCAGACTCTTCTTGGAGGTAAATAACATGTCCATCTATATATTCTACCAAGAGATCTTTAACTATAGCAACACTAGGTTCAACTTTAATTTGCTCAGAGGGTGTAGGCGTTCTAGTATTACTCTTACGAACTACGGTTGAAGCTTGAGCATGATCCTTTATCCTAACAGGGAAAGGTGGTTTCTCAATATAAGAGGTAGGTATAATAGGATCAACATTATAAGTGATAGTCTTATCTTCAACTTTAAGAGGTTCAACTACTTTTACTTCAATACGGGGATGGTGTTTAAACCAGTTCTCCTTGGGGAGATCAACATGAGTAGCAAAGGATCCACAGAAGGAAGCTACTATCTCAGAGTCAACTCCATATTTAGTGCTAAAATCTCGGAAAACATTGGTATACATAAAAGCTTTAACACAATCAAACTCAAGGGTCATACCTGACTCCTTACCTTCGTCGAGATCCCAATCTTCGGAGTTGCGTTTAATTCTTTCCAATAAATCCCATTTGAAATCAATAGTCTTCATCATATAAGAGCCAGAACAAGAAGTATCAAGCATGGAGCGATTATTATGAGAAAGCCGAGCATAAAAATTTTGAATGATCATTTCTCTTGAGAGCTCATGATTGGGGCATGAATATAACATTGAATTAAGCCTCCCACAAGCTTCAGCGATGCTTTCTCCTTTGCGAGGCCAGAAATTATAAATATAATTACGATCACGATGAACCTGGTGCATAGGGTAGAACTTCTAATGAAATTCCAACTTCAGACGATTATAGTTCCATGAATCCATACCATCGCATAGCCTAAACCATGCCAATGCATCTCCCTTCAAATATAAAGGGAATACCTTCTTATTGATAACATCCTCGGGCATACCTGCAAGCTTAAACAATCCACAAACTTCATCCACATAGATTAGATGTAAATCGGGATGCACTTTTTCGTCTCCTGTAAATGGATTTTCAAGCAGTTTCTCAATCATACCCAAAGGAATTTCAAAGCAAACATTTTCAATAGGTGCAGTAGGTTGAGGAGCAACACTTTGCTCTTCTGCTCGGGGTGAAGATACCCCGAACAAGCCCCTCAAAATATTTTTAGCCATAGTAACAAGTGACAATAAATTTCAGAACACTATATAAATTTTTCCTTACCAAAGGCGCTTCACTCCCCGGCAACGGCGCCAGAAAAGAGTCTTGATGACCCACAAGTGTAGGGGATCTATCGTAGTCCTTTCGATAAGTAAGAGTGTCGAACCCAACGAGGAGAAGAAGGAAATGATAGGTGGTTTTCAGTAAGGTATTTTCTGCAAGCACTGAAATTATAGGTAAGAGATAGTTTTGTGATAAGATAATTTGTAGCAAGTGACAAACGGTAAAAGTAAATAGGTGCAGCATGGTGGCCCCATCCTTTTTGTAGCAAAGGACAAGCCTGGACAAACTCTTACATAAAGGAAAGCGCTCCCGAGGACACATGGGAATTATCGTCATGCTAGTTTTCATCACGATCATCTGATTCGTGTTCGATACTTTGATAATTTGGTATGTGGGTGGACCGGTGCTTGGGTGTTGCCCTTACTTGGACAAGCCTCCCACTTATGATTAACCTCAAATGCAAGCATCCGCAACTACAGATGAAGTATTAAGGTAAACCTAACCATGGCCTGAAACATATGGATCCAAATCAACCCCTTACGAAGCAACGCATAAACTAGGGTTTAAGCTTCTGTCCCTCTAGCAACCCATCATCTACTTATTACTTCCCAATGCCTTCCTCTAGGCCCAAATAATGGTGAAGTGTCATGTAGTCGACGTTCAGATGACACCACTAGAGGAGAGACAACATACATCTCATCAACATATCGAACGAAGACAAAATTCACATGACTACTAATAGGAAGACTTCTCCCATGTCCACAGGAACAAAAGTAACTACTCACAAGACATAATATTGTTCATGATCAGAGGGGTACTAATATGAATAATGGATCTGAACATATGATCTTCCACCAAATAAACCAACTAGCATCAACTACAAGGAGTAATCAACACTACTAGCATCCCACAGGTACCAATCTGAGGTTTGGGTACAAAGATTGGATACAAGAGATGAACTAGGGTTTGAGAGGAGATGGTGATGGCGAAGATGTTCATGAAAAGATATCCCTCCCCAAGATGGGAGAGTTGTTGGTGATGACGGCGGTGACGATTTCCCCCTCCCGGAGGGAAGTATCCCCGGCATAACAGCTCTGCCGAAGCCCTAGATTGGTTTCCGCCTCGGTCCCGCCTCGAGACGGCGGTGTCTGCTCCCGAAAGCCTCCTTATGATTTTTTTCCAGGTCAAAACGCTTCATATAGGAAAAGATGGGCACCGGGGGCCTGCCGGCTGGCCCTCGAGGCAGGGGGGCGCGCCCTGGGAAGGGGGGCGCGCCCCTCACCCTCGAGGCCAGCCGGTGGCCCATCTCGTGGGTTTCTTCCGCCAGATATTTTTTATATTTTCCGAAACAATGTTATGTGGAGTTTCAGGGCTTTTGGAGTTGTGCAGAATAGGTTTCCACAGTTTTCTCCCTTTTCAGCCCAGAATTCCAGCTGCCGGCATTCTCCCTCTTCATGTAAACCTTGTAAAATAAGAGAGAAAAGGCATAAGTATTGTGACAAAATATGTAGGACCAGCCCATAATGCAAGAAATATCAACTTATAAGCATGATGCAAAATGGACGTATCACCCCTACGAACAGTAACCAACAAGTCCTATTGAAATGCACCCGACGCCAATTGCTGCCCTCATTGTGATTTGTAAACGAGATAAAGACATCTCCAAAAGCATGTGTACCCTGCCGTATGAGCCTATCTCGATCCTGAATATGTAAGAACTAAATATACGCTTCACCAAAGGGGCATGGCTGCAGACTAAGGCATAGCCTAGTGGTGGGAAGGGGCTGATGCCTTCCCACCCACCCAGGTTCAAGGCACGGTACTTGCAATTTGGGTTTGTTGCACCAATTATACTGTAAGGGGTTCCCTTACAGTATTTCTATCAAAAAAAGGGGGCATGGCTGGATTTCTCTAAGACCAACTTGCTGACCAACTTGCAAAAACTTCTCTAGAACCTCACGAACATTTGGAAAAAAATACCTTATTGGGGTGAGGATGAATGGAGCCCTAGAGTGAGGATCTACTGTCACTAGTTTCCTGGGTCGAGATGCCCGAGCGCGGCTAGGAGGCAAGTACTCCTGAGGTCAGGGGCCAAAGTCTCCACGTGCCTGCTGGCTCGCTCGAGAGTGTTGTGTGAGGACTTTGACACCAGAGCCCTCGCGAGGTGTGCGCATGAGTGGACCCGCGACTATTGCGTCATGGGCCCTCGATGCCGTTGGGTCTGGCCCAAGCGTAGACACCGTGCTCAGCCTCCGCACGCGGAGCATGTGAGAGGGAGTAGCAGACAGGCACTGATGCCTTAGAAACAAGAGTCGAGGAAGAAAAATACCGCAAAGAAAAATCCCAACCCTTTTTGAACCAAGATGGAGAAACTTGAAATTCATTCCAAGAAATTACAAATTCGATTACAAGAAAGGATGAAAAACGGCCGCGTCCAATGCTCATACTAGTCTTCCCACCAGCGCGAATCCTGGGGCCTCCACTTGGGCACGGGCATAGTCGATGTTCGACCGTTTCCACCAGCGCGGAGCATGTGGCTTTCACTAGAGCTCCTGCGGGGCCGCGAAACAATGCATAGGGTGACTCTAGGGCATGTACGTCTGATGACCCACAAGTGTAGGGGATCTATCGTAGTCCTTTCGATTAGTAAGAGTGTCAAACCCAACGAGGAGCAGAAGGAAATGATAGGCAGTTTTCAGTAAGGTATTTTCTGTAAGCACTAAAATTATAGGTAACCGATAGTTTTGTGATAAGGTAATTGGTAGCAAGTGACAAAAGGTAAAAGTAATTAAGGTGCAGCAAGATGTCCCAATCCTTTTTGTATCAAAGGACAAGCCTGGACAAACTCTTATATAAAGGAAAGCGCTCCCGAGGACACATGTGAATTATCGTCAAGCTAGTTTTCATCACGATCGTCTGATTGGCGTTCGGTACTTTGATAATTTGGTATGTGGGTGGACCGGTGCTTGGGTGCTGCCCTTACTTGGTCAAACCTCCCACTTATGATTAACCTCTAATGCAAGCATCCGCAACTACAAAAGAAGTATTAAGGTAAACCTAACCATAGCCTAAAACATATGGATCCAAATCAGCACCTTACGAAGCAACGCATAAACTAGGGTTTTAAGCTTCTGTCACTCTAGCAACCCATCATCTAGTTATTACTTCCCAATGCCTTCCTCTAGGCCCAAATAATGGTGAAGTGTCATGTAGTCGACGTTCACATGACACAACTAGAGGAGAGACAATATACATCTCATCAAAATATCAAACGAAGAACAAAAGTAACTACTCACAAGACATAATATTGTTCATGATCAGAGGGGTATTAATATGCATAATGGATCTGGACATATGATCTTCCACCAAATAAACCAACTAGCATCAACTACAAGGAGTAATCAACACTACTAGCAACCCACAGGTACCAATCTGAGGTTTGGGTACAAAGATTGGATACAAGAGATGAACTAGGGTTTGAGAGGAGATGGTGCTGGTGAAGATGTTGATGAAGATAGCCCTCCCCAAGATGGGAGAGTTGTTGTTGATGACGGCGGTTATGATTTCCCCCTCCCGGAGAGAAGTATCCCCGGCAGAACAGCTCTGCCGGAGCCCTATATTGGTTTCCACCTCAGTTCCGCCTCGAGACGGCGGCGTCTGGTCCCGAAAGCCTCCTTATGTTTTTTTCTAGGTCAAAACAGCTCATATAGGAGAAGATGGGCATCGGGGGCCTGCCGGCTGGCCCACAAGGCAGGGGCCGCGCCCCCCACCCTCGTGGACAGCCGGTGGTCCCTCTCGTGGGTTTCTTTCGCCAGATATTTTTTATATTTTCCGAAATGATGTTCTATTGAGTTTCAGGGCTTTTGGAGTTGTGCAGAATAGGTTTCCAGAGTTTGCTCCTTTTCCAGCCTAGAATTCCTACTACTGGCATTCTCCCTCTTCATGTAAACCTTGTAAAATAAGAGAGAAAAGGCATAAGTATTGTGACAAAACATGTATGAACAACCCATAATGCAATAAATATTAACTTATAAGCATGATGCAAAATGGACGTATCAACTCCCCCAAGCTTAGACCTCGCTTGTCCTCAAGCAAAAGCCGATATCGAAAAATATGTCCACATGTTTAGAGATAGAGGTGTCGTTAAAAACAAAATACGGACATGAGGGCATCATGACCATTCTCATAACAGCAACCTATATAAATATAGTCATATGATTCTTATGCTAAAGTAACAATTCATCCACACTATCAAGTATGAATCATGAACTTCATTGGGAACTAACAAACTTTCATCTCGGTCATTGAAGCAATTGCAATTTATCGTAACATCGGAAAGAGTCAATATAAGAGCTTTTCAGCAAGCCTACATACTCAACTATCATAAAGTCTTTCGCAATTGCTCACACTCACACAATACTTATGTTTATGGAGTTTTAATCGGACAAAGAGAAAGATAGGGGCTTATGGTGTTGCCTCCCAACCACTTACCTCAAGGGTAATGTCAACAGTAATAGATCATGTAAACTTACATCCAAGTGGGTATATATGTCAGGATCTTTCCAACACAATGTGCTTGACAAAGGATAAAATGTAAAAAGGAAAGGTGGATTTCACCTTGACACTTATAAGACAAGAATAATGGATAGGCCCTTCGCAGAGGGAAGTAGAGGTTGTCATGTGTTTTTATGGTTGGATGCACAAAGTCTTAGCATAGAAGAACTTCGCTTTATATTGCCACTTGTGATAAGGACCTTTATTATGCAGTCCGTCGCTTTTATTACTTCCATATCACAAGATCGTATAAAACTAATTTCTCCCACACTAATAAATCATACATATTTTAGCGGATTTTCAACATGACAACTTACTTGGAAGGATCTTTCTCAATCCATAGGTAGGCATGGTGGACTCTCATGGCAAGACTAGTTTTAAGGATATATGGGAGCACAAGTAGTATCTCTACTTAGTGCGAGGAGTTTTGGCTAGCATGAGGGGGAAAGGCAAGCTCAACATGTTGGATGATCCATGACAATATACTTTATTTCGGATATAAATAGACATAACCCATTATGTTGTCTTCCTTGTCCAACATCAACTCTTTAGCATGTCATATTTTAATGAGTGCTCACAATCATAAAAGATGTCCAAAATAGTATATTTGTATGTGAAGCCTCTCTTTCTTTAATACTTCCTATTAATAGCAACGATGACCAAAACTATGTTTGTCAACTCCCAACAACTTTTATTCATGATACTCTTTATATGTGAAGTCATTACTTTCCACAAGATCGATATGATCTCTTTGATACTCTTTATGTTTTCTTTCTTTTGTCATGACCCAAGTGAGGAAATCAAGCCCTTGACTCAACACTAATCTTTATTATATAGCTCACGGACTCGATTACAAAGGGTAAAGCTCACAAGGCAAAATCTCACTACTAGATCATGTTAATCTTTATTCTACTAGATCAAGATACTACCAAAAGGATCGAACTAAGTAAAACAGTAAAGATGGGAGTGATGGTGATACGATACCGATGTCACTCCCCCAAGCTTGGCAGTTGCCAAGGGGAGTGCCCATACCCATATGATTATGTATCCTTCTTCGGGGGTGGTGATGATGGAGTTGCAAGAAGTGATGGAAGATCCTCATATATCGAGCGTAGGAGATCTTCCAGCTTGCGGATAATACCTTTGAGAGTAGCAATGTAATCCTTCAACAAAATATTTTCACTTGCGAGATGCTTGTTACGAATCTGAGCTAACTCAACATCCTGAAAGCTTCTAGCTCAGTTGAGGTAAAGAGGTTAGGAAGGGGTTTGGAGGTGTCTCCTTCTCCCGCTGCCGGAGCCGGTTCTTCCACCTCCATCTTGATCTTCTTCTCCTTGTGGATCTCATCGGGTCCTTCCCTCTTCAGATCCATCTTCATTAGCCAAGCATCGTTGCCTTCATTGTTGGAGGAGGGAGACGACATGATGCCTGGCTTTGCAAACCCTAGTAGAAAACAGCTCGAAAACGAAAACAGAGGATTTTTGCGTGAAGCAGAGGTCAAAACCTTCGGGAGTATATATAATAATTTTTTCCCAACCAAAAGAAGTAACCCACAAGAAAACGGTGTCCCGCGAGACACACAGGGTGTCCACGAGGCAGGGGGCGGGCCCTGGGAAGGGGGGCGCGCCCTCCACCCTCGTGGACGCCTCGTGTCTCGTCCGGACTGCGTTTTATTTTTCTATTTTTCTAAATACTCCAAAACGGAGAAAAATTACCTTTAGAACTGTTTTGGAGTCGGTTTACTTATCTTATCACATACCTCTTCCTTTTCGGAGGCTGAATCGTTCTGGAAAGTGTCCCTTATGTATTCCTCCGGGGTTACGATTTCAATAATATTGGTTGCAACATTTATAGGATTACCTGAGATATAATGTTTGATTCTTTGACTGTTCACCACTTCGGATTTGTGCCTTCGCAATTGTTGATTTTTATGGCACTGGAATGATAGACCTCCTCGATAACGTAAGGTCCTTCCCACTTGGAGAGAAGTTTTCCTGCAAAAAATATGAAACGAGAGTTGTATAGCAAGACATAATCACCTACATTAAACTCACGCTTTTGTATCCTTTTGTCATGCCATCTTTTAACTTTTTCTTTAAACAGCTTGGCATTCTCATAGGCCTGGGTTCTCCATTCATCGAGACAGCTAATGTCAAATAACCTCTTCTCACCGGCAAGTTTGAAGTCGTAGTTGAGATCTTTAATAGCCCAATATGCCTTATGTTCTAGCTCGAGATGCAAATGACATGCTTTTCCATATACCATCTTATATGGAGACATACCCATAGGATTTTTGTATGCAGTTCTATAGGCCCATAATGCTTCATCTAGTTTCTTGGAACAATTCTTCCTAGACCTATTAACTATCTTTTGCAAGATTAATTTCAACTCCCTATTACTTAGTTCAACTTGACCACTAGTCTTTGGGTGATAGGGTGATGCAATTCTATGGTTGACATCATACTTAGCAAGCATCTTACGGAAAGCACCATGAATAAAGTGGGAACCACCATCAGTCATTAGATACCTAGGGATTCCAAACCTCGGAAATAAAACTTCTTTAAGCATCTTAATAGAGGTGTTATGATCAGCACTACTAGTTGGAATAGCTTCTAACCACTTAGTAACGTAATCAACATCAACTAAAATATGTGTGTACCCATTAGAGGAAGGAAAAGGTACCATATAATCAAAGCCCCAAACATCAAACGGTTCAATAACAAGTGAATAATTCATAGGCATTTCTTGACGTTTACTAATATTACCAATTCTTTGACATTCATCACAAGATAAGACAAACTTACGGGCATCCTTGAAGAGGGTAGGCCAATAAAAACTGGATTGCAATACCTTATGTGCAGTTCTATCTCCCGCATGGTGTCCTCCATAAGCTTCAGAGTGGCACTTGCGTAGGCTCTATTCCTGTTCATGCTCAGGTACACAAAGTCTAATAATACCATCTAATCCTTCTTTATAAAGATGTGGGTCATCCCAGAAGTAATGCCTCAAATCATAGAAGAACCTTTTCTTTTGCTGGTATGTGAAGCTAGGAGGTATAAACTTCGCAACAATGTAATTAGCATAATCAGCATACCATGGAGCAGTACGAGAAGTATTTATGACAGCTAGTTGTTCATCAGGAAAGCTATCATCAATAGGTTGTGGGTCATCAAGTATATTTTCTAACCTACACAAGTTATCTCCTACAGAGATCTCAGCTCCCTTTCTATCAATAATATGCAAGTCAAATTCTTGCAGCAAGAGAACCCATCTAATAAGTCTAGGCTTAGCATCCTTCTTTTCCATGAGGTATTTTATAGCAGCATGATCAGTGTGAATAGTTACTTTAGAATCAACAATGTAGGGTCTAAACTTATCACATGCAAACACAACTGCTAAAAACTCTTTCTCAATGGTAGCATAATTTCTTTGGGCACTATCTAGAGTTTTACTAGCATACTGGATAACATTCAATTTCTTCTCAACTATTTGCCCGAGAACAGCTCCTACAGCATAATCACTAGCATCGCACATAATCTCAAAGGGTAAATTCCAGTCAGGAGGCTGGACAATAGGTGCAGAGATCAATGCTTTCTTAAGTATTTCAAATGCTTCTAGACAATCATCATCAAAGACAAAAGGAATATCTTTTTGTAAGATATTAGTCAGAGGCCTGGAGATTTTGGAGAAGTCCTTTGTGAACCTCCTATAAAACCTGGCATGACCAAGGAAACTTCGTATAGCTTTGATGTCCTTTGGGCATGGAATCTTTTCAATAGAATCTACTTTAGCTTTGTCAACTTCAATACCTCTTTCAGAAATTTTATGTCCCAAGACAATGCCTTCATTAACCATAAAGTGGCACTTCTCCCAATTCAAGACAAGGTTAGTATCTTCACATCCTTGCAAAACTCGATCAAGGTTGCTTAAGCAATCATCAAAAGAAGTTCCATAAACGGAGAAATCATCCATGAAAACCTCAACAATCTTTTCACAAAAATTAGAGAATATAGCCATCATGCATCTTTGAAAGGTAGCAAGTGCATTACATAAACCAAAAGGCATACATCTATAAGCAAACGTACCGAAAGGACAAGTAAAAGTGAACTCTTGATCCCCTTTTGACACATGTATTTTAGAGAAACTAGAATAACCATCTAGAAAGAAAAAATTTGTATGTTTGGATAACCTTTATAGCATTTGATCATTAAATGGGAAGGGGTAATGATCTTTTTTAGTAGCTTTATTTAATTTACGGAAATCAATTACCATCCTATAACCTGTAACTATTCTTTGCGAGATCAATTCATCTTTATCATTAGGGACAACAGTCATACCTCCTTTCTTAGGCACACAATGGACAGGGCTTACCCACTGGCTATCAGAAACTAGATAGATAATACCTGCCTCTAGAAGCTTTAGTATTTCCTTTCTTACCACTTCTTTCATCTCAGGATTTCACCGTCGCTGATGATCAATAACTGGTTTAGTATTATCTTCCAATTTTATCTTGTGTTGGCATATAGTGGGACGAATGCCCTTAAAATCATCCGGAGTATATCCAATAGCAGCACGGTTCTTCTTCAGAGTTTTCAATAATTTTTCTTTTTCCTGCTCAGAAAGGTTAGCACTAATAATAACAGGATATGTCTTCTTTTCATCAAGATAAACATACTTAAGATTATCAGGCAGAAGGTTTAAGTTAAAACACGGGATCACCCTTGGGTGGAGGAGGATCCCCAAGGATTTCAACAGGCAAGTTGTTTTTCAATACGGGTCCCTGTGTAAGGAATATTTCATCTATCTCCCTTCTCTCATTCATATACATATCATTTTCGTGGTCTAGCATGTATTGTTCTAAAGGATCATTAGGTGGCATGGCAATAGAAGCAATACCAATAATTTCATCCTTACTAGGTGGTGCCTGTTCAAGGGGTTGTCTACAGAATTTAGCAAAGTTAAAATCATGAGACGTATCCCCTAACCCAACAGTAACAATATGTTTCACGCAGTCTATCTTGGCATTAACAGTATTCAAGAAGGGTCTACCAAATATAATGGGACATAATGCATCTTGTGGGGAACTAAGAACAAGAAAATCAGCAGGGTATTTAACCTTCCCACACAAAACTGCAATATCTCTAACAATCCCAACTGGTGAATAGTGTCTCTATTAGCAAGCTGAATAGTAACATCAATCCCTTCTAACTCAACAGGTGCAATATCATGCATAATTTCGTTATATAAATCAAGAGGGATAATACTCGCACTAGCACCTACATCGCATAAACCATGATAACAATGATCTCCTATCTTAACAGAGATGATAGGCAAGCCTACAACAGGTTTATGTTTATTCCTAGCATTGGGTTTGGCTATTCTACCAGACACTTCTTGCAGGTAAATAACGTGTCCATCTAAATCTTCTACAAAGTAATCTTTAACCATAGCAACACTAGGTTCAACTTTAATCTTCTCAGAGGGCGTATGTGTTCTAGTATTACTCTTACGGACTACAGGTGAAGCTTGGGCATGATCCTTTATCCTAACAGGGAAAGGTGGTTTCTCAATATAAGCGGTAGGTATAACAGGATCAACATTATAAATGATAGTTTTTTCTTCAACTTTCATATGTTCAACTACTTTTTCTTCAATAGGGGATGGTATTTAAACCACTTATCCTTGGGGAGATCAACATGAGTAGCAAAAGATTCACAGAAAGAAGCTACTATCTCAGCGTCAATTCCATATTTAGTGCTAACCTCATGGAAAACATCGGTATCCATAAAAGCTTTAACACAATCAAACTTAGGGGTCATACCTGACTCCTTACCTTCATCGAGATCCCAATCTTCAGTGTTGCGTTTAATTCTTTCCAATAAATCCCATTTGAAGTCAATAGTCTTCATCATATAAGAGCCAGAGCAAGAAGTATCTAGCATGGAGCGATTATTATGAGAAAGCCGAGCATAAAAATTTTGAATGATCATTTCTCTTGAGAGCTCATCATTGGGGCATGAATATAACATTGACTTAAGCCTCCCCCAAGTTTGAGCGATGCCTTCTCCTTCGCGAGGCTAGAAATTATTAATATAATTATGATGACGATGAACCTGGTGCATAGGGTAGAACTTCTGATGAAATTCCAACTTCAGATGATTATAGTTCCATGATCCCATATCATCACATAGCCTAAACCATGTCAATGCATCTCCCTTCAAAGATAAAGGGAAGACCTTCTTCTTGATAACATCCTCGGGCATACCTGCAACCTTAAACAATCCACAAACTTCATCCACATATATTAGGCGTTAGTCGGGATGCAGTGTTCCGTCTCCTGTAAAGGGATTTTCAAGCAATTTCTCTATCATACCCAAAGGAATCTCAAAGCAAACATTTTCAATAGGTGCAGTAGGTTGAGGAGAAACTCTTTGCTCTTCTTATTGGGGTGAAGATACCCCGAACAAGCCCCTCAAAGGATTTTGAGCCATAGTAACAAGTGACAATAAATTTCAGCACACCATATAAATTTTTCCTTACCAAAGGCGCTTCATTCCCGGGAAAAAGCCCCAGAAAAGAGTCTTGATGACCCACAAGTGTAGGGGATCTATCATATTTCTTTCGATAAGTAAGAGTGTCGAACCCAACAAGGAGCAGAAGGAAATGATAGGCAGTTTTCAGTAAGGTATTTTCTGCAAGCACTGAAATTATAGGTAACAGATAGTTTTCTGATAAGGTAATTGGTAGCAAGTGACAAAAGGTAAAAGTAATTAAGGTGCAGCAAGATAGCCCAATCCTTTTTGTAGCAAAGGACAAGCCTGGACAAACTCTTATATAAAGGAAAGCGTTCCTGAGGACACATGGGAATTATCGTCAAGCTAGTTTTCATCACGATCGTCTGATTTGCGTTCGGTACTTTGACAATTTGGTATGTGGGTGGACCGGTGCTTGGGTGCTGCCCTTAGTTGGAAAAACCTCCCACTTATGATTAACCTCTAATGCAAGCATCCGCAACTACAAAGGAAGTATTAAGGTACACCTAACCATAGCCTGAAACATATGGATCCAAATCAGCCCCTGATGAAGCAACGCATAAACTAGGGTTTAAGCTTCTGTCACTCTAGCAACCCACCATCTACTTATTACTTCCCAATGCCTTCCTCTAGGCCCAAATAATGGTGAAGTGTCATGTAGTCGATGTTCACATGACACCACTAGAGGAGAGACAACATACATCTCATCAAAATATCGAACGAAGACAAAACTCACATGACTACTAATAGCAAGACTTCTCCCATGTCCTCAGGTACAAAAGTAACTACTCAAAAGACATAATATTGTTCATGATCAGAGGGGTATTAATATGCATAATGGATCTGAACATATGATCTTCTACCAAAAAAACCAATTAGCATCAACTACAAGGAGTAATCAACACAACTAGCAACCCACAGGTACCAATCTGAGGTTTGGGTACAAAGATTGGATACAAGAGATGAACTAGGATTTGAGAGGAGATGGTGCTGGTGAAGATGTTGATGAAGATATCCTTCCCCAAGATGGGAGAGTTGTTTGATGACGGCGGTGACGATCTCCCCCTCCCGGAGGGAAGTATCCCCGGCAGAACAGCTTTGCCGGAGCCCTAGATTAGTTTCCGCCTCGGTTCCGCCTCGAGATGGCAGCTTCTGGTCCCGAAAGCCTCCTTATGATTTTTTCCAGGTCAAAACATCTCATATAGGAGAATATGGGAATCGGAGGCCTGCCGGCTGGCCCACGAGGCAGGGGGCGCGCCGTGGGAAGGGGGGCGTGCCCCCCTCCCTCGTGGACAGCCGGTGGCCCCCCTCGTGGGTTTCTTTTCCCGGATATTTTTTATATTTTCCGAAACGACGTTCTGTTGAGTTTCAGGGCTTTCGGAGTTGTGCAGAATAGGTTTCCAGAGTTTGCTCCTTTTCCAGCCCAGAATTCCAGCTGCCGGCATTCTCCCTCTTCATGTAAACCTTGTAAAATGAGAGAGAAAAGGCATAAGTATTGTGACAAAACATATATGAACAACCCATAATGCAATAAATATCAACTTATAAGCATGATGCAAAATGGACGTATCAACGTCCCACTGATTGTTACGTGAGTTGTCACGGGTAGAACTTGCGGAGGTGATGAATGTTCCTGTCATTCTGGATGGGGACCCCATCCTCCATCTCCAAGTGCGCAGTGCCAGGCCTAGAGACGCGAGCGACCCTGAATGGGCCCTCCCACATGGGCGAGAGCTTATGGAGGCCCTCCCTGGAGAGGACTCACCTCAACACGAGGTCCCCGACTTCGAGAGTCCTAAGGCAGATTTTGCGGCGATAGTACCGCCGCAGCGCCTGTTGGTACCTTGCGGCACGAAGGGAGGCTTGGTGGTGGGCCTCCTCTCCAAGCACAATGTCCGTTCCCTGCGATTTATCCTGACGTGCCTCGTCGAATGCCAAGGACCGCGGGGACCGATACTTTAACTCGAGTGGGAGGACCGCCTCGACCCCGTAGACGAGGAAGAATAGGGTCTCGGCGGTGGGCTTAGTCACAGTTATGCGAATGGACCACAACACGGACTGCATCCCGTCCAGCCAAGCCTTGCCACATGCCTCGAGATTATTTCTGAAGCTTCTGACCTTGAGGCCCCTTAGGACCTCCACATTGGCGCAGTCGGCCTGGCCATTGCTACGCGGGTGCGCCACCGAGGCATAACATATCTGTGTTCCAAGGTTAGCATTGTATGCCCTGAAGAGATTGCTCATGAACTGTGAGTCGTTGTCGGTGATGATGTGGTTGGGGATGCCGAACCGGCTCACGAGGCCCTTGATGAACTTGACGGTTGATCCTACGAGGATGGAGCACACAGGCTCCACCTCCGCCCATTTGGTGAACTTGTTGATTGCGACGTAGAGGTATAGGTAACCGATGGCCGCCCGAGGGAATGGACCGAATATATCCAACCGGCGGACCGCGAAAGGCCATGAGAGCGGGATGGTCTGGAACCCGTGTGCCGGCTGATGAATCTGCATGGCATGGAACTTGCAGGCCTCGCTGGATCAGACTTGTTTAGTGGCGTTGCGGAGCATCGTAGGCCAGTAGAAACTGTTGTGGAACGCCTTTCCCATGAGGGTGCGCGATGAGGGATGGTGCCCGCTATCTCCCCCATGGATGTCCGCCGGCAGCTCGCGCCCTTGGTCTTCTTAAATACACCTTAGCGAAATGTCGTTAGGGCACCTGCAGTACAACTTGCCATCCTACAAACAGTAAGCGGTGGCCTGGAGTGCCACCCGCTCCGCATCCTCCTCCTTTTTAGGCAGGGTGCCGTGGAGCATGTATGCTTCGAACTCCTAGGTCCGACTATTCTCCTCCAGAGGCACCATCGCGAGGAGAAGGTGGGCTCCAGAGGTCGGGTCATAGGTAGGGGTGCCTATGGTCGGTGCGAGAGGTAGCTCCTCCTGAGGCAGCCTCATTCCTATCGTCGGGGGCGTAGTCGTCGGGGGCGTAGTCTCTGTGTTCTGTGTCATCCCTGGATCTGTAATGCTAACACACACAGTACTTGAAGGATTTATAAAAGAGTGGCAATCACACACTTATTACATCGAATGTCTCAAAAGAGAACTTATTACAAAATAATATGGCATAAGGCCATCTAACACGATAACAGCGGAAGGCTTGGAAGATAAGTGAGTCCATCAACTCCAACGGCATAGCTGAGTGCATGACAAATGACCTAGCGCACCTTACTCTTCTTCTGAAAAGTATCCAACATGACATGTTGCATCCTGAAAACGGGTCAGCACATGGAATATGCTGGCAAGATAACACAGTAGAGCAAGTAACATAATAAAGGCTAACACTACATGCATATTTGGCTGGTGGAGGCTCTAAGGTTAATATTTTTGCATGAAGCCAAATTTTCCCTACAACAGAGGAATAAATTTTATTTTAACTATCATGGTAGTTGAAACATCATTGAGAAGGTTCCTCCAACTCAATCCCAATTAAAGTAGTCATTATCAACCCAGCAAATTAGTTTTAGAGTGATGACATCAACCAATAATTCAAGTACCAGATACTCAAGATGTCCATAACCGGGGACACGGCTAATCATGATTAGTTTGTACACTCTACAGAGGTTTGCGCACTTTTGCCCATAAGAATCGATCTCCTCCGTTGGAGTTCTCGCACGGCATGGTGTTTGAGAAACGGATGACCGAGACAGAGTCTTTCAGAAGCATTTACTCTCTACCCCGGGTGGACCCGTACAACTACTTTCCCCTACATCTACTAGTCCACCACTGGAAGAGCTCGCACAACATACTCAACTACGCCAGAGCCCATAATGGCATTATGGCTGCACACGGAAGTTTCTAGCATGAATAGTCTTATGATCCCTTTGAGCCTGGGTGGCATTCCATAGGATAATCACACGGTTCCTTCGGAATTTCCTAGGAAAACACTGGATTCTCCAGGTGCCCTGCAACAAATCCACCAAGATGTGTATTAAAGTTGCCACCTTAAGTTGAACCATTAATATAACAATCTCACATCTGTCATGGATACTTTCAAACCCAAACAACGTCTATGAGCATAGCATGGCAACCTAAGCATAACGTAGAAGTAACTCCTAGTGGTTTTAAAATAATGCAGGTAATAGGTTCGACCACAATCTACTTCCCAGACCCACAAGTTAAGAGATCCTACTGATGCAATGTGTGAGGGTTTGATCTAATGCATAAAAACTGGGTAATGAAGGGTATGATCAAAGTATTACTTGCCTTGCTGGCGATTCACAAAACCTAGGGACTCATAGTAGCACGCTTCGCACTCCGGGAATTCTATCGCAAGCAAACAATAGGATACATAAGCAACCAAGCAAAGATGCATGGGTAAAACTCAAATAAGAAGATATAACCAGAAAGTTCAACTGAAGAACTCCGGTTTGCCAAAAGAATCAAATCAAACGGAGCAACGAAACTCAAACTACGAAAGAAACAAGATCCGTTTACTAACTAAAGTCAAATTTTACTATACCGAAACCTTGTTCAAGTTGGTTAAACGGAAAGAGGGCTTCGAGATGAAGATCTAGGTGCTTGAATCGCCTGATTCCGACTTACGAGCGAGAAGATAAACTAAAACGAAGATTAGGGCAGAAATCGCGATAGAAAATAATCGCGAAAAAACCCTGAAAAAGAAAAACTGACAAACGGGCTAACGAACGAACGTTCGCTAAAAGGAACTAACGAACGAAAACGTTCGTTAACAGATCTAAACGAACGAATGTTCGCTAAATAGATCCGAACGGAAAAACCGGGAAAAAACGATCTAAAAAAGACCGGGTTTAGATCTACGGTTTACCTAAAAAAACCGAACGGAAAAAACACGGCAACTCCAGCGAGATTCCGGCGAACTCTTGTTGCGGCGGGCAGCGGCGGCGGCGATGCGGTTTACGAGGCAACGGTCTAGGGTTTCGGCGCGGTGGGCTGGGCTATGGCGGTGGGCTGAGGGCGGGGGTGTAGCGGCTTATAAAGTCGGCCGGGGCGGTGTACAGGTCGGACACGGCCCGGTAAGGCGGTGCACTTTTTTTTAAACAGTCCTGACGCGGCTTATAAAGTCGGCCGGGGCGGTGTATGGTAACTCCACTTAACTTTGCAAAACTTTATAACCTTGCTGCGGGTGGTTCTGCTTGCAAACTCGAGGATCTTGACCGGTTTCTCCTCATAAGTTAGATCATTAGCCAACTGAATTGCTTCCAGGGGCACTGTGTCTCTCAGAGGAATATCGGCCATCTTAGCATGGCACTTCTTAAGCTGGGAAACGTGAAACACGTCATGAACTCCTGACAATCCTTCGGGTAACTCTAACTTGTGGGCAACCTCTCCCATGCGTTCCAAAACACGGTACGGTCCTGCAAATCTCGGGGCTAACTTTCCCTTAACTCTGAAAAATTTAACACCTCGCAGAGGTGACACTCTCAGGTACGCTCTGTCACCGATTTCATATACTACCTCCTTGCGTTTTGAGTCTGCATAACTCTTCTGCCTGGACTGAGCTACCTACAGCCTATCTCGAATCAGCTTAACCTTCACTTCTGACTCTTTGATTAGATCTGATCTAAATAACTGATGGTCTCCGACTTCATCCCACATCAATGGCGTTTGGCACCTCCTCCCGTACAATGCTTTGAATGGTGCCATCTTGAAACTGGCCTCGTAACTATTGTTGTACGAAAACTCCGCGTAGGGCAAGTTGTCAGCCCAACTAGATCCATAATCTAACGCGCAAGCTCTCAACATATCCTCCAGAATCTGATGACTCGCTCGGTCTGTCCATCCGTCTGCGGGTGAAAAGTTGTACTGAACTCTAGCCTGGTTCCCAAAGTATGGTGCAACTGATGCCAAAACTTTGATGTAAACTGTGTTCCTCTATATGATACGATGGTCCTCGAAACTCCGTGCAGACATACGATCCTGGTCATGTATATCTTGGCCAGCTTTGCACTGGTATACGTGGTTTTTACGAGGATAAAGTGGGATACTTTGGTCAAGCGATCCACTACTACCCAGATTGAGTCATATCCCAATCGGGTCTTGGGTAATCCAGTGATAAAGTCCATGCCAAGATTATCCCACTTCCATTCGGGTATCGGCATTGGCTGCAGTAATCCTGTTGGCTTCTGATGTTTTGCCTTCACTCCCTGACATACATCACATACGGCTACATACTCGGCAATGTCCTTCTTCATTCCCGTCCACCAGAATCATTTCTTCAAATCCAAATACATATTAGTGTTTCTGCGGTGTATCGAGTATAGTGAATCATGTGCCTCCTGTAGTATCAACTTCCTGATCTTGGTGTTGTTGGGCACATAGATTCGATCCTCAAACCACAAGGTGTCGTGTTCGTCCTCACGAAAACCCTTGGCTTTTCCTTCACTCATGTTCTCCTTTATCTCGGCAATCTCTTTGTCATCTTTCTGGGCTTCTTGTATCTTTCCCAATAATGTTGACTGAACCTCCAAAGCTGCAACAAAACCTCTAGGAACTATCTCCGAACGAAGCTCCCTGAGATCTTCTGCTAACTCCTTCGGTAATCCTCCATGTACTAGGCTTTTGGCATAGCTCTTTCGGCTCAAAGCGTCTGCAATGACATTGGCCTTACCAGCGTGATAGTGTAGCTTCATATCATAATCCTTTGTGAGCTCCAACCATCTCCTCTGTGTGAGGTTCAATTCCTTCTGGGTGAATATGTACTTCAAACTCCTGTGATCTGTGTACACATCGCAATGATTTCCAATAAGGAAATGTCTCCAGGTTTTGAGTGCATGTACTACCGCTGCTAACTCCAAATCATGCGTAGCATAATTCAACTCGTGCGGTCGAAGTTGATGGGATGCATAAGAAACAACTCTTCCGTCCTGCATGAGTACTCCTCCAAGTCCTAAGCGAGAAGCATCGCAATACACTTGGAAATCCTTGCGTATATCTGGCAAGATCAGCACTCGAGCTGTCATCAAACGTTTCTTCAACTCCTGGAAACTTTCTTCGCACTCTTCAGTCCAATGAAACTTTGTATCTTTCTTCAACAATGCCGTCATAGGCTTTGCAATCTGGGAGAAATTCTCTATGAATCTCCGGTAATATCCGCGAGCCCAAGAAAACTACGGATTTCACCAACTGAGGTAGGGTCCACTTCTATACCTTCTCTTGATATAACATGTCCTAAGAATCCAACTTCCTTCAACCAAAACTCACATTTGCTGAACTTGGCATATAACTGATGTTCTCTGAGCTTTTCAAGAACCAAACACAAATGCTCCTTGTGTTCCTCTTCGTTTTTCGAATACACCAAAGTATCATCAATGAATACCACGACAAACTTATCCAAGAACTCCATGAACACCTTATTCATCATACTCATGAAATAGGCAGGGGCGTTAGTCAACCCAAATGACATAACCGTATACTCATATAGCCCATACCTTGTGGTGAAGGCTGTCTTAGGAATATCCTTCTCTCGGATCTTCAACTAGTAATATCCTGATCGTAAATCGATCTTGGAGAATACTTTAGCTCCTTGAAGTTGGTCGAACAAATCATTGATCATCGGCACTGGGTACTTATTCTTAATCATCACTTCGTTCAATGCCCGATAATCAACGACCATCCTTAGAGATCCATCCTTCTTCTCGACCAAAAAGCACTGGGGCTCCCCAAGGTAATGAACTTCGTCGAATGAATCCTTTCTCCAATAACTCCTTAATCTGCTTCTTGATCTCCTCCAGATCATTCGCTGGCATCCGGTATGGTCTCTTCGATATTGGTCCGGTGCCTGGCAATAGCTCTATCAAACACTCAATGTCTCTATCTAGCGGCATGCCTGGTAGCTCCTCTAGAAATACATCCGGGTAATCCTTCACTACAGGCACTTCCTCATGAACATCTCCCGAGAGAGAATTTACTTGTTTCCTCCTAGCCGCATGCCTAGATACATACTTGATCCTTTTTCCCTCCGGGGTGGTAAGTAAAATCGAGTTACTAGCACCATCAATGTTCCCTCCATACATTGCAAGCCAATCCATACCTAGTATCACATCCAATCCTTGTGACTCCAAAACTATCAGGACCGAGGGGAAAACATGGCATCCAATGGTCAATGGCATCTAAAAACATCCTTGATTTGCCATATACTCAGCTCTTGGTGAGCTTGCTAACATAGGGGTCATAAGTACTATGGTGGGCAACTTATATCTATCCACGAATCCCCTTGAAATGTATGAATGTGATGCACCAGTATCAAAAAGAACTATTGCGGTAAATTCCCATTCCCATTCTTGGAGCCATTGTGGTTTTGAGAACTCCCTCCATTATGGGTGTGGCCTCCATGGTTATGGGTATATCCTCCCTAGTTCGGGGTGAAACGGGGCTTCTGCTGGGCTCCAGAATTATTCTTTCCTTGTCCATATTTCCTCTTGCGGCTCTTGATACGCCTCCAACGTATCTATAATTTTTTATTGTTCCATGCTATTATTTATGATGTTTTTGATGTTTAATGGGCTTTGTTATACACTTTTATATTATTTTTGGACTAACCTATTAACCCAAAGGCGAATCCGGATTGCTGTTTTTTTTTCCTATTTCAGTGTTTTACAGAGCAGGAATATCAAACGGAGTCCAAACGGAATGGAACTTCGGGAGAGATGTTTTTGGAGAAAAATACGCACGGGAGACTTGAGAACCACGGAGTAGGGCACACGTGGCGTCCATGAGGGTGGGGGCGCCCCCCCTATAGGGCGCGCCCCCTACCTCGTGGGCCCTACGTTTGGCCCCCGGTGCCCTCCTTCCTCCTATATATACCTACATACCCCGAAACCATTAGAAGTGGAGAGAAAAACCTAGTTCCACTACCGCAACCTTCTGTTCTCGTGAGATCCCATCTTGGGGCCTGTTCCGGAGCTCCGTCGGAGGGGGGATCTACCACGGAGTGCTTCTACATCATTATCATCGCCTCACCATGAGTTGTGAGTAGTTTACCACAGACCTTCGGGTCCATAGCTAGTATCTAGATGGCTTCTTCTCTCTCTTTGGATCACAATACCAAGTACTCCTCGGTCTTCGAGATGATCTATTCGATGTAATCTCTTTTTGCGGTGTGTTTATCGAGATCCGATGAATTGTGGGTTTATTATCAAGATTATCTATGAGAAATATCTGGTTCTTTTCTGAACTCTGTATGTGTGATTATAATATCCTTGCAAGTCTCTTCGAAATATTTGTTTGGTTTGGCCTACTAGATCGATAGTTCTTACAATGAGAGAAGTGATTGGCTTTGGGTTCAATCTTGCGGTGTCCTTTCCTAGTGACAGTATGGGCAGCAAGGTACGAAATTGTATTGTTTCCATCGAGGATAAAAAGATGGGGTTTATATCATATTATTCGAGTTTATCCCTCTACATCATGTCATCTTGCTTAAGGCGTTACTCTGTTCTTATGAACTTAATACTCTAGATGCATGCTGGATAGAGGTCGATGTGTGGATAGTAGTAGATGCAGAATCGTTTCGGTCTACTTGTCTCAAACGTGATGCCTATATATAATGATCATGCCTAGATAGTCTCATAAGTATTCGCTTTTCTATCAATTGCTCGACAGTAATTTTTTTACCCGCCGTACAATACCGCTATCATGAGAGAAGCCACTAGAGAAAACTATGGCCCCCGGATCTATTCTAAACATATCAATCTACAATCTACTTTACTTTTCCTCTTGTACTTTCTGTTCTTATATCCAAAAATACTGAAAATATCAAACTATCCTATCTATCAGATCTCACTTTCATAAGTGACCGTAAAGTGATTGTCAACCCCTTATCGTGTTGGCTACGAAGTTCTTATTTGTTCGTGCAGGTGTGAGGGACTCGCGCGTGGTCTCCTACTAGATTGATACCTTGGTTCTCAAAAACCGAGGGAAATACTTACGCTACTTTGGCATCACCCTTTCCTCTTCGAGGGAATACAACGCAAGCTCGAGAAGTAGCAAGAAGAATTTCTGGCGCCGTTGCCGGGGAGGCTTATGCAAAAGTCATATACCAAGTACCTATCACAAACCCTTATCCTTCACTTTACATTTATTTGTCTGTCATTTTCCTCTCCCCCACTTCACCCTTGCCGTTTTATTTGTCCTTCTTTTTGCTGTGTGTTTATCGTTCGCTTGCCCTCATGTCTGAGATGGGGGAAGATTTTATCGAGAAGGGTAGTAATGTTGAGGGCAACGTCTATGGTGACCCCCCGGATGAAACTACCACTCTACATATTAAGAAATTCCGGGTTGGTAGTGGTAACATCATTGCAAAAGGAGTTCTTCAAGACTTCTTTACTTGTGCCGGTGCTTTGCCCACTATGGGTGGCTCTATTCTTCACAGATCTAGTAGCCTTTCGAATGCTATATCTATGCTTGTAGTTGAAATTGAAAGTCAATTTATTAATATGCATCCCTGTATTCAGAGAATCTTTTTGGAGTTTTCCAGTATTGAGCATTCTTCTGTTAAGCGTGCAGCTACTATCTTTTTGGCTTATGAATTTAGATTTATCATGAAAGAGGACAAAGAAATTTTTGCTCATTACGGGGTAGATGCTGGTCGACCTCCCATAGAGGCTATCTTATTTAATCAAGAAGACATAATTCGGTTGCGATCTCCCGATCATGTGGCTTTTAATGAAAGCCCTAGAAAAAAAGGTTCCTACCGATGTCTTGGTTGATAGAATTTCTGAGTTGAATGATGATTTTGCTATTCAAAACGATGGGTTGGGCTTCTCCCTTGAGCGAAGGCTCATGACCTTCTGCCAAAAGAATGCCTATAGTGATGAATTGGTTGTACACTATAAAGGGCCAAAAGAGGAACCTATACCTCCTGAGCTTGATATGGGAGACTTTTGTCCCATTAAATTTAGCCATTTTGATTACTTTTTCTTGCCACAGAGAAAACTTGTTGCTGAACGTAGGGAATGTGAGATGAGTTTTCGCGATATATCGTATCATTATGGCATTCCGTAGATCTATCTTTGTATCGTGCCTAGCTAGGGGCGTAAAACAATAGCCCTTGTTGGGAGGTAACCCAATTTTATATTTTTTTGTTTTTGCTTCTGTTTAGGAATAAATATTGCATATAGCTTTTGTTTAGATGTGGTTTTGTGTTTTAATTAGTATTTGTGCCAAGTAGAACTTTTGGGAAGACTTGTGTGAAGTTTATATGATTTTGCTGTGAAAAACAGAATCGTTAGCGCTCGCTAGAATGGTTACCAGATTTTGCTGGAGCGTGATATTTTGTTGATTCTTTTTGCAGATGATTAATAGACAAATTCCTCATGTTTTCCAATTTATTTCAATTTTTTTGGACTTACAAAAGTATGCGAAAGTTACAGATTACTACAGACTGTTCTGTTTTTGACAGATTCTATTTTTCGTGTGTTGTTTACTTATTTCAATGCATCTATGAGTAGTATTGGGAAGTATGAATCATTGAGAAGTTGGAATACAGTAGGTTTAACACCAATATAAACAAAGAATGAATTCATTGCAGTACCTTTGAGTGGTGGTTTGCTTTCTTATACTAATGGAGCTCACGAGATTTTTGTCGAAGTTTTGTGTTGTGAAGTTTTCAAGTTTTGAGTATGGCTTTGATGAACTATGGAACAAAGAGTTGCAAGGTCCTAAGCTTGGGGAGGCCCAAGGCACCCCAAGGTAAAATTCAAGGACAACCAAAAGCCTAAGCTTGGGGATGCCCCGGGAAGGCATCCCCTCTTTCGTCTTCATCCATCGGTAACTATACTCGGAGCTATATTTTTATTCACCACATGATATGTGTTTTACTTGGCGCGTCTTGTATAATTTGAGTCTTTGCTTGTTAGTTTTCCATAGTTAAACTTGCTGGACACACCTATTTGAGAGAGTTAAATATGGCCTAGGAATTGTTAGAACACTCTCTGTGCTTCACTTATATATTTTGAGTTGAATTGTTTTTGCTCTAGTGCTTCACTTATATCTTTTAGAGCACGGTGGTGATAATAGTTTGTAGAAATTGTTGATCTCTCATGCTTCACTTATATACTTTTGAGAGTATATTAAAACAGCATGGTAATGTGCTTAGGCTATAAAACTAGCCTTCACATGATAGACATCCAATATCAATGTAGTAAAAACTTTCAGACTTGGTGCATTGAATATGATGAGAAGTTGGATGCTTGATAATTGTTTTGAGATATGAGGATAGTGATATTAGAGTCATGCTAGTGGAGTTATCATGAAATTGAGAAATTCTTGTGTTAAGGTTAGTGAT
The DNA here is from genome assembly GCA_902687465.1 of Secale cereale. Taxonomy (NCBI): domain Eukaryota; kingdom Viridiplantae; phylum Streptophyta; class Magnoliopsida; order Poales; family Poaceae; genus Secale; species Secale cereale. Next base: position 529,486,193 of record LR738711.1, on the reverse strand, counting down.
TCTCGTAGCATGAACGTATGGTGAACCGCTATGTGACGAAGTTAGAGCATGAGGTATTTGTAAAGTGTCAACCTTTGTGTGGAGGTCGGGGGCGCGCGATGGTTAACTCCTACCAACCTCCCCCCAAGGAGCATGCGTTGATTGCTTTGTTTTGATGACTCGTAGATTTTTGCAATAAGTATATGAGTTCTTTATGACTAATGTTGAGTCCATGGATTATACAGACTCTCACCCTTCCACCATTGCTAGCCTCTCTTGTATCGCGCAACTTTCGCTGGTACCATACACCCACTATATATCCTTCCTCAAAACAGCCACCATATATATTCCTCAAGACATCCACCATACCTACCTATCATGGCATTTCCATAGCCATTCTGAGATATATTGCCATGCAACTTTCCACTGTTCTGTTCATATGACACGCTTCATATTGTCATATTGCCATGCATGATCATGTAGTTGACATCGTATTTGTGGCAACGCCACCATGCATAACTTTTCATACATGTCACCCTTGATTCATTGCACATCCCGGTACATCGCCGGAGGCATCACATATAGATTCATACTTTGTTCTAGTATCGAGTTGTAATATCGAGTTGTAATTCAATATAAGTGTGATGATCATCATTATTAGAGCATTGTCCCGAGTGAGGAAAGTCCAAACAAAAGAAAAGGCCCCTCCAAAAAAAGAAAAAAAAAGAAAAAAAAAGAAAAAAAAAGAAAAAAGGGACAATTGCTACTATCTTTTTCCACACTTGTGCTTCAAAGTAGCACCATGTTCTTCATGATAGAGAATCTAATGTTTAGTCAACTTCATGTACTAGTAGGACATTTCATTATAGAACTTGGCTTGTATATTCCAACGATTGGCTTCCTCAAATGCCCTAGGTCTTTGTGTGCAAGCAAGTTGGATGCACACCCACTTAGTTTCTTTTGTTGAGCTTTCATACATATTTAGCTCTAGTTCATCCGTTGCATGGCAATCCCTACTCACTCACATTGATAACTATTGATGGGCATCTCCATAGCCCATTAATACGCCTAGTCGATGTGAGACTATCTCCCTCCTTTTTGTCTTCTTCACAACCACCACTATATTCCACACAGTGCTATGTCCATGGCTCAGGCTCATGTATTGCGTGAAAGTTGAAAGGTTTGAAAGAATAGAGTATGAAAACAAGTGCTTGGCTGAAACTGGGGTTGTGCATCATATGAATATTTTGTGTGATGAAGAGGGAGCATAGCCAGACTATATGATTTTGTAGGGATAACTTTCTTTAGCCATAGTATTTTGAGAAGACATGATTGCTCTGTTAATATGCTTGGGGTATTATTATTTCTTATGTCAATATATACTTTTGTCTTGAATCTTTCAGATCCGAGCATTCATGCCACAATTATGAGAATTACATTGAAAACTATGTTGGTTAGCATTCCACATCAAAAATTCTGTTTTTATCATTTACCTACTCGAGGACGAGCAGGAATTAAGCTTGGGGATGCTTGATACGTCTCCAACGTATCTGTAACTTTTTATTGTTCCATGCTATTATTTATGATGTTTTGGATGTTTAATGGGCTTTGTTATACACTTTTATATTATTTTTGGGACTAACCTATTAACCCAAAGGCCCAGTCCAGATTGTTGTTTTTTGCCTATTTCAGGGTTTTATAGAAAAGGAATATCAAACGGAGTCCAAATGAAATGAAACTTCGGGAGAGATATTTTTGGAGCAAAATACGCACGGGAGACTTGAGAACCACGGAGTAGGGCACACATGGCGTCCACGAGGGTGGGGGCACCCCCCCTACAGGGCACGCCTCCTGCCTCGTGAGCCCCACGTTTGGCCCCCGGTGCCCTCCTTCCTCCTATATATACCTACGTACCCTGAAACCATCAGAAGAGGAGAGAAAACCCTAGTTCCACCGCCGCAACCTTCTGTTCCCATGAGATCCCATCTTGGGGTCTATTCCGGAGCTCTGCCGGAGGGGGGGGGGGG
>LR738711.1:529423394-529484040 GCA_902687465.1 Secale cereale | reverse complement strand
GTCTACCACGGAGTGCTTCTACATCATCATCATCGCCTCACCATGAGTTGTGAGTAGTTTACCACAGACCTTCGGGTCCATAGCTAGTATCTAGATGGCTTCTTCTCTCTCTTTGGATCTCAATACCAAGTTATCCTCAGTCTTCGAGGAGATCTATTCGATGTAATCTCTTTTTGCGGTGTGTTTGTCGAGATCTGATGGATTGTGGGTTTATGATCAAGATTATATATGAGAAATATTTGGTTATTTTATGAACTCTTTATGTGTGATTATAATATCCTTGAAAGTCTCTTCGAATTATTGGTTTGGTTTGGCCTACTAGATCTAAAGTTCTTGCAATGGGAGAAGTGATTGGCTTTGGGTTCAATCTTGCGGTGTCCTTTCCAAGTGACAGTAGGGGCAGCAAGGCACGTATTGTATTGTTGCCATCGAGGATAAAAGGATGGGATTTATATCATGTTATTTGAGTTTATCCCTCTACACCATGTTATCTTGCTTAAGGCGTTACTCTATTCTTATGAACTTAATACTCTAGATGCATGCTGGATAGCGGCCGATGTGTGGAGTAATAGTAGTAGATGCAGAATCGTTTTGGTCTACTTGTCTCGGATGTGATGCCTATGTATAATGATCATCCCTAGATAGTCTCATAAGTATTCGCTTTTCTATCAATTGCTTGACAGTAATTTGTTTACCCGCCGTAGAATACCGATATCATGAGAGAAGCCACTAGAGAAAACTATGGCCCCGGGGTCTATTCTCAACATATCAATCTACAATCTACTTTACTTTTCCGCTTTTACTTTCTGTTCTTATATCCAAAAATATCAAACTATCCTATCTATCATATCTCACTTTCGTAAGTGACCGTAAAGGGATTGACAACCCCTTATCGCGTTGGCTGCGAAGTTCTTATTTGTTTGTGCAGGTGCGAGGGACTCGCGCATGGTCTCCTACTGGGTTGATACATTGGTTCTCAAAAACTGAGGCAAATACTTACGCTACTGTGTTGCATCACCTTTTCCTCTTCGAGGGAATCCAACGCATGCTCGAGAAGTAGCAGCTCTCAATCTGTTGCTGCTTCCCTTCAATCATAAGAGCCTTGTCTACCAACTCCTGGTAGTTGTTGAAGGTTGCCACCATCAACTGTACGCTCATCTTATCATTCAACCCTTCCATAAACTTCTTCTGCTTCGCGGCATTTGTGGCCACATCATCAGGGGAATAGCAACATAGAGTACTAAACTCATCTATGTACTGAGCCACAGTATGATTTCCTTGGCGCAAGCTGCGAAACTCACGCTTCTTCATGATCATGGCTCCAGTTGAGACATGGGCGGTGCGAAAAGCTTTCTGAAACTGATCCCAAGTGACATTGGCTATAGGAAAAGTGGTTGTGTAATTCTCCCACCATGCTGTTGCTGGTCCCTCCAATTGATGTGCGGCAAAACGCACCTTCTCAGCATCTGTGCAATTCGCGGTGGTCAACTCCCTTCCAATCTTGCGTAGCCAGTCATCAGCAACTATTGGCCCAACGCTTCTAGAAAACACCGGCGGCTACAACCTTAGAAAACAGGTTAGGTCGTCCACTAGTGGTGGTGGTGGAGGGTTGTTGTTGTTGTTGTTGTTGTTGTTCTGATTGTTCTGGTTGTTCTGGACAAGAAGTTGCACCAAAGTGTTCTGCTGCTGGATCAACTGGGTGAGCTCAGGGGGAAACTAAAATCCGGGCTCATGTCTCGGAGGCATCTGATGGGTTTAAAGGGAAGAGACTAGAATAGAAATGAGATCTAGGGGAAAATTCACTTCCCATATGCACATGAGACAAACACAATAATAACACACCAATCAATTTCAAACAAGGGCATACAAAAGATCTAATCTAACGTTACAAAAGTGCTCTAAATTCTACTTTATGGGGGAAAAACTACTAGTCATATGGTGGTCATCTAGAAATTTTGATCAGGGGAAGATTCCATAATATCTGCTCCAGCTTCATCTCCATAGTCATCATCACTATCATCAGGGTCTGAGTCGGTGTCGTCGATGATGATGTAGTCCTCAGAACGAATCTCCTGGGGTTCTTCTTCTTCTCCTCCTCCTGGTGCGGGATCTCCCATGAATACTCCTAGCTTCCTTGTCAGGTAATTCTTCTCCACAAGTATTGCGATTTCCTCCTCGTATCCGTCACGTGTAGACTTGAGTTCCTCTTCTAGCTCCGAGTTCCTGGTTAACGCCTTCTTCAAATCTATCATGCCTGCGCACATTTGGTGCTCCTGTCGACGAATGTGCTGGTTTAACTCGTGGATGAAAGCTGCAATGGACATGTCCTTCCGGGTGCTGATCCTATCCCATTGGCCATCTCGGCATCCACATATGTGGTAGATAGTGTCCTTCAGCTCCTACTTGTAGACTTCTCCAATACGACCCATGGCAATGTGGGCTGCCATACTCTTACCTAGGCTCCAGGTTGGTGCATCAAAGGAAGACTCTATGGGCTCCGTGACTGTCATGAAAGTCCTCCCGGGAATTTTAACATGAATAATCCATCGCTCCTCTCCTGGTAAAGTGGCAGTGTAAGTCCCGGTGAAGCTTGGTATTCCAATGTTCAGGTACCTAGTGACTTCCTTCAAGTGTCGTCCAGAAGGTGTGTCTTCATCCAGTTGAGTGAACTTGTTCCTTGGGTCCACCATCCTAATGAGTAGAAAATGGAGAGGATTCAGAAATGAGTAGAGAAGAGTGAGCTAAGGCTTATCTTACTGGTCGTGTCCTACATTCAGTGTGTGCTTTGATACCATCTTGTAGCGACCACGATCCGAATGGACCGAAGTCTCTGTGTTCTGTGTCATCCCGGGATCGGTAATACTGACACACACAGTACTTGAAGGATTTATAACAGAGTGGAAATCACACACTTATTACATCGAATGTCTCAAAAGAGAACTTATTACAAAATAATATGTCATAAGGCCATCTAACACGATAACAGCGGAAGGCTTGGAAGATAAGTGAGTCCATCAACTCCAACGGCATAGCTGAGTGCATGACAAACGACCTAGCACACCTTACTCTTGCTCTGAAAAGTTTGCAACATGCCATGTTGCAGCTCGAAAATGGGTCAGTACATGGAATATGCTGGTAAGATAACACAGTAGAGCAAGTAACAGAATAAAGGCTAACACTACATGCATATTTGGCTGGTGGAGGCTCTAAGGTTAAAGTTTTTGCATAAAGCCAAATTTTCCCTACAACAGAGGAATAACTTTTATTTTAACTATCATGGTAGTTGAAACATCATTGAGAAGGTTCCTCCAACTCAATCCCAATTAGTGTAGTCATTATCAACCCAGCAAATTAGTTTTAGAGTGATGAGATCAACCAATAATTGAAGTACAAGATACTCAAGATGTCCATAACCGAGGACACGGCTAATCATGATTAGTTTGTACATTCTGCAAAGGTTTGCGCACTTTTCCCCACAAGACTCGATCTCCTCCGTTGGAGTTTTCGCACTACATGGTGTTTGAGAAACGGATGACCGAGACACAGTCTTTCAGAAGCATTTACTCTTGACCCCGGGTGGACCTGTACACCTACGTTCCCCTACATCTGCTAGTCCACCACTGAAAGAGCTCACACAACATACTCAACTGTGCTAGAGCCCATAATGGCATTGTGGCTGCACACGGAAGTTTCTTGCATGAATAGTCTTTTGATCCCTTTCAACCTAGGTGGCATTCCATAGGATAATCACACGGTTCCTTCGGGATTTCCTAGGACAACACTGGATTCTCCAGGTGCCCTGCAACCAATCCACCCAGATGTGTATTAAAGTTGCCACCTTAAGTTGAACCATTAATTTAACAATCTCACATCTGTAATGGAAACGCTCAAACCCAAACCACGTCTACGAGCATAGCATGGCAACCTAAGCATAACGTAGAAGTAACTCCCAGGGGTTTGAAAATAATGCAGGTAATAGTTCCACCACAATCTACTTCCCAGACCCACAAGTTAAGAGGTCCTACTCATGCAATGTGTGAGGGTTTGATCTAATGCATAAAAACTGGGTAATAAAGGGTATGATCGAAGTGTTACTTGCCTTGCTGACGATTCACAAAACCTAGGGACTCGTAGTAGCACGCTTCGCACTCCGGGAATTCTATCGCAAGCAAACAATAGGATACATAAGCAAGCAAGCAAATATGCATGTGTAGAAATCAAATAAGAAGATCTAACCAGAAAGTTCAACTGAAGAACTCCGGTTTGCAAAAAGAATCAAATCAAACGGAGCAACAAAACTCAAACTACGAATGAAACAAGATCCGTTTACTAGATTGAACTAAAGTCAAATTTTACAGTATCAAAACCTTGTTCAAGTTGGTTAAACGGAAAGAGGGCTTCAAGACGAAGATCTAGGCACTTGAATCGCCTGATTCCGACTTACAAGCGAAAAGATAAACTAAACGAAGATCAAGGCAGAAATCGCGATCGAAAATACTCGCGAAAAAGCCCTGAAAAAGAAAAACTTACGAACAGGCTAACGAATGAGCGTTCACTAAAAGAAACTAACGAACGAAAACATTCATTAACAGATCTAAACGAACGAATGTTCGCTAAATAGATCCGAACGGAAAAACCAGGAATAAAACCAATCTAAAAAATACCGGGTTTACATCTAGGGTTTACCTAAAAAACCGAACGAAAAAATAACGCGGCAACTCCGGCGAGATTCCGGCGAACTCCGGCGGCGGCGCGGCGGCGAGCAGCAGCGTTGGCGGTGCGGTTTACGAGGCGGCCGGTTAGGGTTTCGGCCCGGCGGGCTGGGCTGTGGCGGTGGGCTGAGGGGTTGGTGTGGCGGCTTATAAAGCCGACCCGGGCGGAGTCCAGGTCGGACACGGCCCGGTAAGGCGGTGCACTTATTTTTTTAAACAGTCGTGACGCAGCAAAACGGGCGAAGAAAATACTAAACGGACTCGAAAAATTTCGAAATAAATTTTCACCGTCCTCTAATAATATTTAGGACAAAGTGAACATTTTTCTCTGACCTAAGTGCAATTTTGAAAAACGCGTATTTTTGCTATGCAAATAAAATTGCAAATAAATCCAAATAAAATACCAAAGTTCATATTAATATTTTCCTCCAATATTTCATTTGTTTTGGAGAAGTCATATTATCTCTGCTCATATATTTTATTATGAAATATTTTTCGGTGAGAAAACAATTAAAACCGAAGTGATCATCGTACCGGTATTTGAGAAAGCTCAAATACGAAAACGGTAAAATCCCCAACTCTCTTCGTGGGTCATTGAGTTGCTTAGAATTTCGAGGATCACAACACACGAATGCAATAAAATATGATATGCAAGATGAGCTATGTAACAAAACGCAAGGGTCAGAATGCCTCCCACATCGCACCACCTCCCACCACCATCGACGGTGATCTCTTCACACCACCTCTGATCTGAGGATTCTCTCCGATCAATCTCTTTGGCATCTTCTCTTCTATTTGGTGATATACTTTTCTCATGCCGATCTCATCTCGATCAACCCTTGGCTTCGATTTCTCCAAGGATTTTGAGTTTGCGGATAAGGTTTTCAGATCTACTGGTCTTCCCATTCATCCTACGGATGACACTGGTCATTTCACGATGGTTATGTCCTTTAGAAGACATGATTTTTGTCTCTCGGAGGATTCTGTGGCGGCGGCTTCTGAAGCGGCCATTGGAGGTTCTGCCATTGAATTGGGTGTTTCATACATATGTGACAAGGTTCACTCTTTCAATGTCTCCTCTAAGCAAGTTGGATTTCTTGTTCTCAATCTTCGTTCTTTTTCTTGCTTAAATTTCATATGTTATTTCAAACTTTGGGATCGAGGAGGTCCTAATTGGGAACGTGAGTTCAATCGTTGGAAGCTTGAATGTGATGCTGAATGGATCCTCATTAGTCCTTCCAAGAGCCGAGCTGCCCTTGGTATGTTAGCTATGCATCCTCCTCCTCGTAAGTCCTCTCTTCGATCGGGTCAGCAAGTAAGGAAGAAGATTTATTTTGCCACGATGCAAAATTATGAGGCTTGCAAGGGATTTAGATACCCTGCCACACAGGCTAAGATTGATTCCATAACAGAAGCGGGTTATGAGGTTTCTGTTCATGAGAGGGTAATCATCCACCCCTCATCGCCGGTGAGCTTACGATGGACGGCGACGTCGCCGCCAATTATTTTTGGCACCGTTAGATCCGCGGATTTCTCTCCCCCTTATTCTCCGACCGGCTTATCGCAACCACAAGATTTGCATGCACGAGATTCGCTGCTGGCTTCAAACACGTCGATCCCCGGATTGTCGGCTCCCCATGTTGGGCCCGAATCTACTGGGCCGATTGAGCCTAAGGAGATGTCACAGGCTGCTATTCCTTCTTCACAGGAGGCGCGTACCCAGTTCGATGCCATGGTCGATGACATGAGGTGGCCCGTGTTTTAACTTGCACTAAATGTCTTCAATAGGGCCACATGTCAGCCTCTTGTCCTGTTTGCTCAGCTTGTAATCGTTCTGGCCATCGCCGTTTTCAATGCAAACAATGGGCAAGGGATAATTGGTTCATTTGGAAAGTTAAAAATATGCCGCAAAATCTTGGTAAATCGACGGTGGTGGAATCCACACCCGCCACGAGTCCTCCTCCTATTCAACCACCACGGGACTCCTCGGTTTTAGAGACGACTACCCACGCGCATACGCAGAGCATTGTCACATCGCAGTCGTCCTCTCCTGTTGGCCAAGCTCCTTCCTCGCCGCCTCCACCATGAATGGCTAACTTTGCTCTCGATCCTTTGGAGTTCATCCCACCGGGGTTTGATGTCATTGATGGAGGACCAATCCGGCTGCCTCGGACTTTTCTACCCCCTGCGGTTGCTCCAGACCAATGACACGAGCAATACGCCATCGGTATCGTCGAGCCTCCGCCGCCGCCTGGTCAGATTAACCAGTTTCGTCGGCTGGTTAGTGATTTCGTAATGACTCAGCTTCATCGTGATGTTCTTAGCGATCAGCATTGGATTGAGGGTGTTGGCTTGTTTGAGTTTCGAAGTGCTGCATCTAGACATGCTATCATGGATCATCCACCTTATAACCTTGGCAATGGTCATTTTGTTCCCTTTATACCGCACAACCATGGCAGCAATCATCGAGCGATTCATGCTTTTCGTCGAGGTTGGATTATGATGTTGGGCATTCCGCTGGACTATCGCACCACACAATACATATCTGATGCAGTTAGCACTTTTGGCCGTTTTCATCAATGCCATCAAGAGGATCCTCATATGGTCCGCACTCTAGTTTATGCCTCCTTCCCATGCCCTAAACAAGTTCCTCGAGATGTAGTCTATCACTAATATGCTGATTTCGGTGCCACTCGGATTTCTTGGACTGCACCTGTGTATGTTCTATCAGTGGAGTTTGCAGATATTCTTCCTGCGGATGAGGACCAGATGCCTCTCAATGGCAATCCACATCCTCTGCCTGGTCATCTGCAGTTTGACAATGTTAATTTTGTTATGCTTGAATACCCTCAGTTAGGCTGGAATAACCTACCAGAGCCACCAAAACCTATCAATCATCCACCCATTCAGCATGGACAGCATAACGATGAGGTTTTGGTTGAAGAGTGGGTTGAGGACAATAACCCGCATGCCGTTTCTCAGGAGTCAGTCGTAATGCAGAATTCTGGGCCAGATTCTAGTTCTGAAGATGACAGTCAACAAGCCTTGGCAGTTTATCAGCCTCCTGTTATTCAACCGCCGATCTTTGTCGGTCGTGTGCTTACTGTATTTGGGCCTGAGATTTCTCCAGAGATGCTATGGTCTCGGTGTTTTGCTAGTATGATGCCATTTGTTGAGGCTTTGTAGATTCCCAAAGGTATGCCAACACTCAGCCCCTTAAAGCTGATCGTCTTAGCAAAGAGATCTTGGGAACTTTTTTTTTCGCGCACACATCTCTGCAACTGGTTGGTTTTCAAACCAACCCCACAGCGTATATTTGAGACAGCTCGCTCCCAGCCCAGTCTGGTCCGTTCTCTCTGCTTTTATTCAGTTGCGCCAATGTTGGATTCATGCGATGCAGTGGCTTCTTCAGACTCGCCACTTCTGTTAGATGTTGAGATGGCTTCTTTCAGTTTCACTGCCACGACCAAGAGACCACGACGTTGTAAGATCAGTGCTGTTGTGGTTGAATCTGAATTACGATGCAACGCTAGGCTATCTGATCTTCGGGATGGTTTCAAACAGGGTGCGCCAAAATCTATCCCTCTCAAGAAGCCTTCAGTCAAGCCTCTCAAGAAACGTAGAATGTAGCATTATTCCTCGGATCATGGGCCCAATGACTCGCAGGATGCAGTTCCTCCACCTACCTCGATCAGTGTGCTTCAGCAAATTGGAGGTCGTCTTGGCATTGCCCTAGAGAAACTCACCGCTGATCAGCTTAATGCGGAGCCGGCTTCCTCTTCCTCAACTCCTTTGGCTGATGATGTTTAGCTTTCTAGCTCTTTTGGGTTTATGGTTAACCCCTGCTAAAACCATTTATCTAGATCGCTATTTATTTTCAGTCCTATATGTTAAGTGCAACTTGAGTCAATTTGTGGATCACCATTGTGTGGTGATTGTTTATGTTTCTCTTATTTCGGTTTGTAATGGATCGAAGAACCTTTAGAGACTGGAAAGTGCTCTGCTGGAATGTGCGAGGTCTGAATTCAGAAAAACGCCAACGTGTTGTTCGTCAGAAAATTGATGAAAGTGGTTGCTGAGTAATTTGCTTGCAAGAAACAAAATGTGAGGTTATGGATCAGCGCTTCATTCGTAAAGTTTGTCCGCTACATTTTGATCATTTTGTCATTGTTCCATCTGTTGGGGCATCTGGTGGTATGATTGTTCTATGGAATTCTGCACTCTTTTCTGGCAAACTGATTGAATCTTTAAGCTTTGGTACAACTGTGGAATTCCAATCCAAGCATAACTCTGATATTTGGACTTTGGTTACGGTTTATGGGCCGTGTCAGAACCCTGCTCGAGATGATTTTATCACATGGCTTCATAATCTAGTTATACCTATTGATGATAACTGGCTACTTCTTGGAGATTTTAACTTCCTAAGATCCATGGACAACAGAAATAGGCCAGGTGGAAATGTTAATGACATGCTTTTGTTTAATGAGGTTATTGGGCATTTAGGTCTTATTGAACTACCTTTGTAAGGTAGAAGATTCACCTGGTCTAATATGCAAGCTATCCCTCTTTTGGAACAAATAGACTGCTTTTTTACTACTGTAAATTGGACATCTCACTATCCCAATACTATGGTGGTCCCCTTGGCTAGGTCAACTTCTGATCACACACCATGTGTGGTAACCATCAAAACTATGATCCCTAAGGCCAAGATTTTTCGTTTTGAGAATTATTGGGTCGATTTGCCTGGTTTTATGGATTGTGTCACACAATCTTGGTCCAAACCTGTGCATAGAAAATCATCTGCTGATGTCATATCTGCAAAATTCAAAAATCTTAGGCATGCTCGTAAAGTTTGGCACACAAATCTTTCCAGGATCAAACTCCTTATTAATGACTGCAACAAGGTTATTCTGTACCTTGATACTCTTGAAGAGCATAGGCCTCTATATTTACCTGAAGCTAATTTCAGAAGAATTGTGAAGCTCCACTTAGAAGAGGCACTACTGGAATCTGGGTTTTTGCCATCAGCCAGCTCTTTGCCATCTGCCAGCTGATGGCAAAGAACTTCTTTGCCATCTGCTTATAAAAAACAGATGGCAAAGAACTGACAGATGGCAAAGAACATGGTTGCCATCAGCCAATTCTTTGCCATCTGTCAGCAGATGGCAAAGAGGTAGCCAGATCCTGCTGCCGTCAAGGGGTTAACGGCATACCAGCCCCACCTCTTTGCCATCTGCCAGCAGACGGCAAAGATTCTTTGCCATCTGCTGGCAGATGGCAAAGAGATGGGTTATTTTTAAGGTAATATGTGTTGAATATGCTATATTGGTCATATAAATATATTTGTGTTTGATTTTCTATGAAAATGAATTGATATAAGAAAAAACAAAATTAAATGGGGCAATATAGGTACTTTGCCATCAGCTAGCAGATGGCAAAGAGCTTTGCCATCAGCTGGAAGATGGCAAAGATGCCACGTGTCATCTACATGTAAAATTTGGGCTGGCCTATTTGGGCTCTTTGCCATCTGCTGGCAGACGGCAAAGCATGCAGCCTTTGCCATCTGCTGGCAGATGGCAAAGTATGCCGTTAGCCTTCTAACGGGGCTAACCCCGTTAAGAGGCTTTGCCATCTGCCAGCTGATGGCAAAGGCACAGGCTCTTTGCCACCAGCCAGCAGACGGCAAAGAAGCCTTTGCCCACTGGATTTCAGACAAATTGTTTGCCATCTGCTGGCTGATGGCAAAGCCTTTGCCATCCGCCGACCATGCCTTTGCCATCTGCCATGGCAGATGGAAAAGTGCCAGATTCTAGTAGTGAGTGCTTAGACTGCAATTTATTTACTGGAAACAAAGATGCACCATCAGGAATATAAAAATTGGGGAAGAGAACACCAAGTTTTTTCATGCCATGGCAACTGAAAGATTCAGGTCAAACACCATATCTAGTGTTGTTGTGGATGATGATCTAATAACTGATCATTCTGCTATGTCAGCTTTATTTCTGCAAGACTTCAAGGATAGAATGGGCTGCTCCAATGATATTCAAATGGGGTTTGACCTTGCCACTCTTATTAAAAGAGTTGAGGGGCTTGATGAATTGACAAAACCTTTTTCTATTGAAGAAATTGATCTAGTTATTAAGCAAATGCCACCTGATAGAGCCCCTAGCACAGATGGTTTTACTGGTCTCTTTTTAAAAAAGTGTTGGGATTTGATTAAAGAGGACTTCATGTTATTAGTACAAGTATTCTATGATGGATCTTTGGACTTGGAATGTATAAACACATCCTTGGTCACTCTGATACCTAAGAAAATCAGTCCTGAGACTTTGAATGATTATAGGCCAATTTCACTCACCAACACATGTTTAAAGTTTCTAACCAAACTGCTAGCTAACAGGCTGCAAAAAGTGATCCTATCTTGACTCCACAAGAATCAGTATGGGTTTTTGAGGTCCAGATCTATTCAAGACCGCTTGGCTTGGTGTTTTGAGTATATACACCAATGCCAGGCTTCTAAGAGGCCTATTGTGTTGCTAAAATTAGACTTCACCAAAGCATTTGACACTATTGAGCATGAGGTTATACTCAGAATCCTCAGATACAAAGGTTTTAATGAGCAATGGATTTCATGGATCAGAAACATACTATCCTCTTGATCTCCCTCTATCTTACTCAATGGGGTACCAGGCAATCACTTTCATTGTAAGAGAGGGGTCAGACAGGGAGACCCCATGTCTCCTCTGCTGTTTGTTTTAGCTGCTGATTTGCTGCAGTGTGTGGTCAATGACATGTGCAGCAAAGGAATTTTAAGACTGCCAATACCCACAGGCTGTCAGGACTATCCCATAGTTCAATATGCTCATGACACCCTCATTGTTTTACCAGCAGTGGATCACCAACTTCTTGCTCTGAAGGACAGGTTAGATATTTTTGCAACATACACTGGCTTATCTTTTAACGTTGCTAAATCCATGATGGTGCCTATCAATCTCTCTGTTGAGGAGGCCAACAGGTTATCCAATGTTCTAGGCTGTAAACTGGGATCAATGCCTTTTACTTACCTAGGACTGCCTATGGGTACCACTAAGCCTTCTGTGCAAGATTTACTACCTTTAGTACACAGAATTGAAAGGAGGCTTTCTGCCACATCCTGCTTTCTCAACCAAGGCAGCAGACTGCAGCTGTTACGGTCTGTATTATCCTCCATGCCCATTTATTTCCTCTGCACTTTAGAAATTCCACCTGGTATTTTGAAACAAATTGAACGAATGCAGAGGAAGTGTATTTGGAGAGGGAACTCTGACACCCCAAGACAATCCCTTGCTGCATGGAACCTTGTTTGTTTGCCCAAAAATAAAGGTGGTCTTGGTGTTCTTAATCTCAGAATTCAGAATGAAGCATTACTGATGAAATTCCTTCACAAGTTCTATAACCATCATGACATACCTTGGGTCATCTTGGTCTAGGACTCATACTATCATAACATTGTGCCTCATTCAACTATTCTTTGTGGATCATTTTGGTGGCGTGATGTCTTCAAGCTGTCCTCCAAATACTTAAACCTTGCAAAGCCTTGCCTTGGTAATGGGAGGTCTATTCTTTTTTGGAATGATCCTTGGATCCTTGATCTCAATGGGACCTCACTCAGTCATAGTTTTCCATGATTATTTTCATTTGTGATTGATGGGCAACTTTCAGTTGCTCAAGCTATGGAGCATGATATCATGGAGAATTTCTATCTGCCTATTTCCACGCAAGCTTTTGATGAGCTTCAGTCCCTCGAGGTTGTTTTGGACACCCATCAGACTTCAGCAGAGAATGATAGCTGGATTTGTCCTTTCAATAAGGGGAATTTTAGGCCTAAATCTTACTATACTCAGGTGCATCAGAACATTGTGGTTGATCCTATTTTTCCATGGATATGGAAAAGCTCTTGCACAATGAAGATTAAAATGTTTGTCTGGCTGCTGCTTAGGGACAGGCTGAATACCAGAGACATGCTTCAACAAATGCATTGGCATGTGGATGACCTTACTTGTGTACTCTGTCCTCATCTTATTCATGAAGATGTGAGTCATCTTTTCTTCTCTTGCCTTTTCAGCCAAAGAGTTTGGAATTATTTATAAATTTCTTGGGAACCTCTGCCTGGTATGACAACTTACCAAATGGCTTTACAAGCCAGGTCTAAATTTGGCAAGCCATTTTTTACGGAAGTGGTTTTCGCTGCTGCATGGAACATATGGATCATCAGAAATGGGAAAGTCTTCAGAAATGAGCAACCTTTTTTCAGGAGGTGGAGACACAATTTCATCCATGACATGACCCTTTTATCTCATAGGATAAAATGTAAATTCAAGGATAGTTACATGGACTGGCTAGCTAACCTTCCTTAGGTCTTTTGTATAGATAACATGTGATGTAAGTATTTCTAACTGTAGATGTCTCTGAACTTTGTATTTCTTTGCCTTTTATGCTTTTAATAAAGAGGGCTGTGAGGCTTTTGCCTTGCAGTATATAGTCAAAAAAAGATGACCTATGTATAACATTCCAAATTGAAAATTTGGGATGTTACAAAACTACCCCCCTTAAGATGAATCTCGCCCTCGAGATTCGGGTTGGCCAAAAAATAGGTGTGGGTGGTCCTTGCATAGATCGTCCTCTCGTTCCCAGGTGGATTCATCCTCGGTATGGTGACTCCACTGAACTTTGCAAAACTTGATAACCTTGTTGCGGGTGACTCTGCTTGCAAACTCGAGGATCTTGACCGGTTTCTCCTCGTATGTTAGATCACTATCCAGCTGAATTGCTTCCAGGGGCACTGCTCCTCCGACTCTTTGATTAGATCTGGTCCAAATAACTGACGGTCTCTGACTTCATCCCACATCAATGGCGTTTGGCACCTCCTCCCGTATAATGCTTCGAACGGTGACATCTACAAACTGGCCTGCTAACTATTGTTGTACGAAAACTCCGCGTAGGGAAAGTTGCAATCCCAACTAGATCCATAATCTAACGCACAAGCTCTCAACATATCCTCCAGAATCTGATTGACTCTCTCGGTCTGTCCATCCGTCTGCGGGTGAAAAGCTGTACTAAACTCTAGCCTGGTTCCCAAAGTCTGGTGCAATAGATGCCAAAACTTTGATGTAAAGTGTGTTCCACTATCTAATACGATGGTCCTCGGAACTCCGTGCAGACATACAAACCTGGTCATGTATATCTTGGCCAACTTCGCAGTGGTATACGTGGTTTTTACGGGGATAAAGTGGGATACTTTGGTAAAGCGATCCACTATTACCCAGATTGAGTCATATCCCGATCAGGTCCTGGTTAATCCGGTGATAAAGTCCATGCCAAGCTTATCCCATTTCCATTCGGGTATCGGCATAGGCTGTAGTAATCCTGCTAGCTTCTGATGTTCTGCCTTCAATCTCTGACATACATCACATACTGCTACATACTCGGCAATGTCCTCCTTCATTCCCGTCCACCAGAAACGTTCCTTCAAATCCAAATACATCTTAGTGTTTCCGGGGTGTATCTAGTATGTTGAATCATGTGCTTCTTGTAGTATCAACTTCCTGATCTTAGCATTGTCGGGCACATAGATTCGATCCTCAAACCACAAAGTGTCGTGTTCGTCCTCACGAAAACCCTTAGCTTTTCCTTCACTCATCTTCTCCTTTATCTCGGCAATCTCTTTGTCATCTTTCTGGGCTTCTTGGATCTTTCCCAATAATGTTGACTGAACCTCCAAGGCTGCAACAAAACCTCTAGGAACTATCTCCAAACGAAGCTCCCTGAGACCTTCTGCTAACTCCTTTGGTAATCCTCAATTTACCAGGTTATTGGCATAGCTCTTTCGGCTCAAAGCTTCTCCAACGACATTGGCCTTACCTGGGTGATAGCGTAGCTTCATATCATAATCATTTATGAGCTCCAACCATCTCCTCTGTCTGAGGCTCAATTCCTTTTGGGTGAATATGTACTTCAAACTCTTGTGATCCATGTACACATCGCAATGATTTCCAATAAGGAAATGTCTCCAGGTTTTGAGCGCATGTACTACCGCTGCAAGCTCCAAATCATGCGTAGCATAATTCAACTCGTGCGGTCAAAGTTGACGGGATGCATAAGAAACAACTCTTCCGTCCTGCATGAGTACTCCTCCAAGTCCTAAGCGAGAAGCATCGCAATACACTTGGAAATCCTTGCGTATATCTGGCAAGATCAGCACTGGAGCTATCGTCAAATGTTTCTTCAACTCCTGGAAACTATCTTCGCACTCTTCAGTCCAATGAAACTTTGTGTCGTTCTTCAACAATGCCGTGATAGGCTTTGCAATCTTGGAGAAATTCTCTATGAATCTCCGGTAATATCCCGCGAGCCAAAGAAAACTGTGGATTTCTCCAACTGTGGCGGGTGCCAACCACTCAGTGACTGCCTGCACCTTGATAGGGTCCACTGCTATACCTTCTCCTGATATAACTTGTCCTAAGAATCCAACTTCCTTCAACCAAAACTCACATTTGCTGAACTTGGCATATAACTGATGTTCTCAGAGCTTCTCAAGAACCAAACACAAATGCTCCTTGTGTTCCTCTTCGTTCTTCGAATACACCAAAATATCATCAATGAATACCACGACAAACTTATCCAAGAACTCCATGAACACCTTATTAATCATACTCATGAAATAGGCAGGGGCGTTAGTCAATCCAAATGACATAACCGTATACCCATATAGCCCATACCTTTTGGTGAAGGCTGTCTTAGGAATATCCTTCTCTCATATCTTCAACTGGTGGTATCCTGATCGTAAATCGATCTTGGAGAATATTTTAGCTCCTTGTAGTTGGTCGAACAAATCATTGATCATCGGCACTGGGTACTTATTCTTAATCGTCACTTCGTTCAATGCCCGATAATCAACGACCATCCTTAGACATCCATCCTTCTTCTCAACTAAAAGCACCGGGGCTCCCCAAGGTGATGAACTTCGTCGAATGAATAGTTTCTCCAATAACTCCTTAATCTGCTTCTTCATATCTTCCAGATCATTCGCTGGCATCCGGTATGGTCTCTTCGATATTGGTCCGGTGCCTGGCAATAGCTCTATCAAAAACTCAATGTCTCTATCTGGCGGAATGCCTGGTAGCTCCTCTGGAAATACATCCGGGTAATCCTTCACTACAGGCACTTCCTCCTGAACAACTCCCGAGAGAGAATTTACTTGTGTCCTCCTAGGCGCATGCCTAGATACATACTTGATCCTTTTTCCCTCCGGGGTGGTAAGTAAAATCGACTTACTCGCACCATCGATGTTCCCTCCATACATCGATAGCCAATCCATACCTAGTATCACATACAATCCTTGTGACTCCAAAACTATCAGGTCTGAGGGGAAAACTTGGCGTCCCATGGTCAATGGCATCTGAAAACATCCTTGATTTTCCATATACTCAGCTCCTGGTGAGCTTACTAACATAGGGGTCATAAGTACTTTGGTGGGCAACTTATATCTATCCACGAATCCCCTAGAAATGTATTAATGCGATGCACCAGTATCAAAAAGAACTATTGCGGTAAATGACTTAACCAAAAACTTACCGACAACAGCATCAGGCTGCTTCTCAACCTCCTCCACGCTCACGTGGTTAACTTGTCCCATGTTGAAAGGGTTGGGCTTCTTCCGAGCGCTTCCATTGCCGTTCCCATTCTTCACTTCGGGGCACTCCGTGGCGTAGTGTCCATTATTCCCGCACTTGAAACAGGTAATGTGACCTAAATCCCTCTTGGCGGGTGTGGATGGAGTAGAGCGGTTCTGATTATTGCTTGATCCATTCCCATTCCCATTCCCATTCTAGGAGCCATTGTGGTTGTGAGAACTCCCTCCATTATGGGTGTGGCCTCCATGGTTATGGGTATATCCTCCCGAGTTCGGGGTGAAACGGGGCTTCTGCTGGGCTCCAGAATTATTCTTTCTTGTCCATATTTGCTCTGGCGGCTCTTGATACGTCTCCAACGTATCTATAATTTTTGATTGTTCCATGCTATTATTTATGATGTTTTGGATGTTTAATGGGATTTGTTATACACTTTTATATTATTTTTGGGACTAACCTATTAACCCAAAGGCCCAGTCTAGATTTTTGTTTTTTTTGCCTATTTCAGGGTTTTACAGAAAAGGAATATCAAACGGAGTCCAAACGAAATGAAACTTCGGGGGAGATATTTTTGGAGCAAAATACACATGGGAGACTTGAGAACCACAGAGTAGGGCACACGTGGCGTCCATGAGAGTGCCCCCCCTACAGGGCGCGCCCCCTGCCTCGTGGGCCCCACGTTTGGTCCCCGGTGCCTTCCTTCCTCCTATATATACCTACGTACCTTGAAAGCATCATAAGAGGAGAGAAAACCCTAGTTCCACCGCCACAACCTTCTGTTCCCGTGAGATCCCATCTTGGGGCCTGTTCCGGAGCTCCGCCGGAGGGGGGATCTACCACGGAGTGCTTCTACATCATCATCATTGCCTCACCATGAGTTGTGAGTAATTTACCACAGACCTTCGGGTCCATAGCTAGTATCTAGATGGCTTCTTCTCTCTCTTTGGATCTCAATACCAAGTTCTCCTCAGTCTTCGAGGAGATCTATTCGATTTAATCTCTTTTTGCGGTGTGTTTCTCGATATCCGATGAACTGTGGGTTTATGATCAAGATTATCTATGAGAAATATTTGGTTCTTTTCTGAACTCTTTATGTCTGATTATAATTTCCTTGCAAGTCTCTTTGAATTATTGGTTTGGTTTGGTCTACTAGATCTATTGTTCTTACAATGGGAGAAGTGCTTAGCTTTGGGTTCAATCTTGTGGTGTCCTTTCCCAGTGATAGTAGGGGAAGCAAGGCACGTATTGTATTGTTGCCATCGAGGATAAAAAGATGGGGTTTATATCATGTTATTTGAGTTTATCCCTCTACATCATGTCATCTTGCTTAAGGCGTTACTCTATTCTTATGAACTTAATACTCTAGATGCATGCTGGATAGAGGTCGATGTGTGGAGTAATAGTAGTAGATGCAGAATCGTTTCGGTCTACTTGTCTCCGACGTGATGCATATATATAATGATCATGCCTAGATAGTCTCATAAGTATTCGCTTTTATATCAATTGCTCGACAGTAATTTGTTCACCCGCCGTAGAAGACCGCTATCGTGAGAGAAGCCACTAGAGAAAACTATGGCCCCCGGGTCTATTCTCAACATATCAATCTACAATCTACTTTACTTTTCCGCTTTTACTTTTTGTTCTTATATCCAAAAATACCAAAAATATCAAACTATCCTATCTACCAGATCTCACTTTCGTAAGTGACCGTAAAGGGATTGACAACCCCTTATCGCGTTGGCTGCGAAGTTCTTATTTATTTGTGCATGTGCGAGGGACTCGCGCGTGTTCTCCTACTGGATTGATACCTTGGTTCTCAGAAACTGAGGGAAATACTTACGCTACTATGCTGCATCACCCTTTCCTCTTCGAGGGAATACAACGCAAGCTCGAGAAGTAGCAAGAAGAATTTCTGGCGCCGTTGCCGGGGAGGCTTACGCAAAAGTCATATACCAAGTACCTATCACAAACCCTTATCCTTCGCATTACAATTATTTGCCTCTCGTTTTCCTCTCCCCCACTTCACCCTTGCTGTTTTATTTGTCCTTCTTTTTGCCGTGTGTTTATCGTTCGCTTGCCCTCATGTCCGAGATGGGGGAAGATTTTATCAAGAAGGGTAGTAATGTTGAGGGCAACGTCTATGTTGACCCCTTAGATGAAACTACCACTCTACATATTATGAAATTTCGGGTTGGTAGTGGTAACATCATTGGGAAAGGAGTTCTTCAAGACTTCTTTACTTGTGCTGGTGCTTTGCCCACTATGGGTGGCTCTATTCTTCACAGAACTAGTAGCCTTGCGGATGCTATATCTATGCTTGTAGTTGAAATTGAAATGCAATTTATTCATATGCATCCCTGTATTCAGAGAATCTTTCTGGAGTTTTCCAATATTGAGCATTCTTCTGTTAAGCATGCAGCTACTATCTTTTTGGCTCATGAATTTAGATTTATCATGAAAGAGGCCAAAGAAATCTTTGCTCATTACGGGGTAGATGCTGGTCGACCTCCCATAGAGGCTATCTTATTTAATCAAGAAGACATAGTGTGATTGCAATCTCCCGATCATGTGGCTTTTAATGAAAACCTTAGAAAAAAGGTTCCTACTGATATCTTGTCTGATAAAATTTCTGAGTTGAATGATGATTTTGCTATTCAAAACAATGGGTTGGGCTTCTCCCTTGAGCGAAGGCTGATGACCTTCTGCGAAAAGAATGCCTATAATGATGAATTGGTTGTACACTACAAAGGGCCAAAAGAGGAACCTATACCTCCTGAGCTTGATATGGGAGACTTTTGTCTCATTAAATTTAGCCCTTTTGATTACTTTTTCTTGCCACAGAGAAAACTTGCTGCTGAACGTAGGGAATATGAGATAAGTTTTCACGATATATCGTATCATTATGGCATTCCCTAGATCTATATTTCTATCGTGCCTAGCTAGGGGCGTAGAACGATAGCCCTTGTTGGGAGGTAACCCAATTTTATATTTTTTTTGTTTTTGCTTCTGTTTAGGAATAAATATTGCATATAGCTTTTGTTTAGATGTGGTTTTTTGTTTTAATTAGTGTTTGTGCCAAGTAGAACTTTTGGGAAGACTTGTGTGAAGTTTATATGATCTTGCTGTGAAAAACAGAATCTTTAGAGCTCGCTAGAATGGTCACCAGATTTTGCTGGAGCATGGTATTTACTTGATTCTTTTTGCAGATGATTAATAGACAAATTCCTCACGTTTTCCAATTTATTTCAATATTTTTTGACTTACAGAGGCGAAAGTTACAGATTACTACAGACTGTTCTGTTTTTGACATATTCTATTTTTCGTGTGTTGTTTGCTCCTTGAAGTTGGTCGAAAAATCATTGATCATCGGTAGTGGGTACTTATTGTTAATTGTCACTTCGTTCAATGCCCGATAATCAACGACCACTTTTAGAGATCCATCCTTCTTCTCAACCGAAAGCATTGGGGCTCCCTAAAAGTGCAGTATATCGACTAGAGGGGGGGGTGAATAGACGATTTTTATGAAAATGCTTCAAAACATGGTAGTTTTGAAGACAAAAGATAAACTCAATCCTATTAGTATGCAGCGGAAAGTAGACTACACTAGACAAGCCATAGTCAAGTATTCAATGAAGTGAAAGCACAAAGACTAATAACAGCTAGGCAGTAGGGATCATGATGGAAGAAGGAATGAAGCCAATCATAACAAGTAGATACTTAGTGAAGTAAATCAGATAAGGCAAGCAGGCAATGACTTCACCACATAGAATAGTAAGTAAAGGAAAGGGAAGGATAGAACCAGTAGCTTGGGGAGGATAGTGATTTGTTAGACCAGTTTCAGTTCCTGTGACAACTGTACGTCTGGTTAGGGAGGCTGAGATTTAACTCAGAAGACCGTGTCTTCACCTTATTCCCCTTGAGCTAAGGACACCTAGTCCTCGCCCAATCACTCTGGTAAGTCTTCAAGGTAGACTTCCAAACATTCACAGACTTCGTTCACCAGCGATCCACAATTTCTCTTGGATGCTCAGAACGCGACACCTAACCGGCTGGAGGAAACACAGTCCTCAAGTGTAATAAGTCTTCAGGTCACACAGACAGAAAGACTTCAGTGATGCCTAACACTCTTTTGCTCTGGGTGTTTTGGCTTTGTCCTCGCAAGGATTTCTCTCTCAAATGCTTCGGAGGTGGGTTGCTCTCAAACGACAAAAGTCGTGTAATAACTCAGAGCAGCCACCAATTTATGGTGTAGGGGGTGGGCTATTTATAGCCACTGGGCAACCCGACCTGATTTGTCCGAAGTGACCCTGGGTCACTAAGGAACTGACACGTGTTCCAACGGTCAGATTTCAAACACTCACACGGCAACTTTACTTGGGCTACAAGTAAGGCTGACTCATCCGACTCTGGATAATATTTGCTCTCATAGTCTTCGCTCGAAGACATAGGATTTGGTTGAGCATCACTTCAGTCACTCTGACTTAGATCACTTGGACCCCACTTAACAGTACGGTGGTTCCTATGACTCAACAAAGAAGAAAAGGAAACAACGAAACATCTAAGTCTTCATTCTTCATAGTATTCACAAAATGTCTTCTCTTGCCATAGTCTTCAATATGATTATCTTCATATACCACCACTGATGTCAATGTCTTCATACATTTTTAGGGGTCATTTCCGGTAGGTAAACCGAATCAATGAGGGACTACTACCTGTGTTATCCTGCAATTCACACAAACACATTAGTCCCTCAACTAGGTTTGTCGTCAATACTCCAAAACCAACTAGGGGTGGCACTAGATGCACTTACACTCCCCAAGGTGATGAACTTCGTCGAATGATTCCTTTCTCCAATAACTCCTCGATCTGCTTCTTGATCTCCTCCAGATCATTCGGTTGCATCCGGTATGATCTCTTCATTATTTGTCCGGTGCCTGGCAATAGCTCTATCAAAAACTCAATGTCTTTATCTTGCGGCATGCGTGGTAGCTCCTCTGGAAATACATCCGGGTAATCCTTCACTATAGGCACTTCCTACTGAACAACTCCCGAGAGAGAATTTACTTGTGTCCTCCTAGGCGCATGCCTAGATACATACTTGATCCTTTTTCCTTCGGCGGTGGTAAGTAAAATCGACTTACTGGCACCATCGATGTTCCCTCCATACATCGATAGCCAATCCATACCTAGTATCACATCCAATCCTTGTGACTCCAAAACTATCAGGTCTGAGGGGAAAACTTGGCGTCCCATGGTCAATGGCATCTGAAAACATCCTTGATTTGCCATATACTCAGCTCCTGGTGAGCTTACTAACATAGGGGTCATAAGTACTTTGGTGGACAACTTATATCTATCCACAAATCCCCTTTAAATGTATGAATGCGATGCACCAGTATCAAAAAGAACTATTGCGGTAAATGACTTAACCAAAAACTTACTGACAACTGCATCAAGCTGCTCCTCAACCTCCCCCACGCTCACGTGGTTAACTTGTCCCATGTTGGAAGGGTTGGGTTTCTACCTAGCGCTTCCATTGTCGTTCCCATTTTTCACTTTGGGGCACTCCGTAGCATAGTGTCCATTCTTCCCGCACTTGAAACAGGTAATGTGACCTAAATTCCTCTTGGCGGGTGTAGATGGAGTAGAGCGGTTCTGATTATTGCTTGATCCATTCCCATTCCCATTCTTGGAGCCATTGTGGTTGTGAGAACTCCCCCCATTATGGGTGTGGCCTCCATGGTTATGGGTATATCCTCCCGCGTTTGGGGTGAAACGGGGCTTCTACTGGGCTCCAGAATAATTCTTTCCTTGTCCATATTTCCTCTTGCGGCTCTCAATCTGTTGCTGCTTCCCTTCAATCATAAGAGCCTTGTCTACCAACTCCTGGTAGTTGTTGAAGGTTGCCACCATCAACAATATGCTCATCTCATCATTCAGCCCTTCCATAAACTTCTCCTGCATCGCGGCATCTGTGGCCACAACGTCAGGGGCATAGCGAGATAGAGTACTAAACTCATCTACGTACTGAGCCACAGTACGATTTCCTTGGCGCAAGTTGCGAAACTCACGCTTCTTCATGCTCATGGCTCTAGTTGAGACATGGGCAGTGCGAAAAGCTTGCTGAGACTGATCCCAAGTTACATTGGCTATAGGAAAAGTGGATGTGTAATTCTGCCACCATGCTGTTGCTGGTCCCTCCAATTTATGTGCGGCAAAACGCACCTTCTCAGCATCTATGCAATTCACGGTGGTCAACTCCCTTCCAATCTTGCGTAGCCATTCATCAGCAACTATTGGCTCAACGCTACTAGAAAACACCGGCGGCTGCAACCTTAGAAAACAGGTTAGGTTGTCCACTGGTGGTGGTGGTGGAGGGTTGTTGTTATTGTTGTTCTGATTGTTCTGGTTGTTCTGGACAAGAAGTTGCATCAAAGTGTTCTGTTGCTGGATCAACTGGGTGAGCTCAGTGGGAAACTAAAATCCGGGCTCATGTCTCGGAGGCATCTGATGGGTTTAGAGGGAAGAGATTAGAATAGAAATGTGATCTAGGGGAAAATTCACTACCCATATGCACATGAGATAAACACAATCATAACACACCAATCAATTTCAAACAAGGGCATACAAAAGATCTAATCTAACATTACAAAAGTGCTCTAAATTCTACTTTATGGGGGAAAAACTACTAGTCATATGGTGGCCATCTAGAACTTTTGATCGGCGGAAGATTCCATAATATCTGCTCCAGCTTCATCTCCATAGTCATCATCACTATCATCAGGGTCTGAGTCGGTGTCGTCGATGATGATGTAGTCCTCAAAATGAATCTCGTGGGGTTCTTCCTCTTCTTCTCCTCCTGGTGCGGGGTCTCCCATGAATACTCATAGCTTCCTTGTCAAGTCGTCATTCTTCTCCACAAGTATTGCGATTTCCTCCTCGTATCCGTCACATGTAGACTTGAGTTCCTCTTCTAGCTCTGAGTTCCTGGTTAACGCCTACTACAAATCTATCATGCATGCGCACATTTGGTGCTCCTGTCGACGAATATGCTGTTTTAACTCCTGGATGAAAGCTGAAATGGACCTGTCCTTCCGGGTGCTGATCACATCCCATTTCTCATCTCGGCGTCCACATATCTGGTAGATAGTGTCCTTCAGCTCCTACTTGTAGACTTCTTCAATACGTCCCATGGCAATGTGGGCTGCCATACTCTTATCTAGGCTCCAGGTTGGTGCATCAAGGGTATCCTACTCATGCAATGGGTGAGGGTTTGATCTAATGCACAGAAACTGGGTAATAAAGGGTATGATCAAAGTGTTACTTGCCTTGCTGACGATTCGCAAAACCTAGGGACTCGTAGTAGCACGCTTGGCACTCCGGGAATTCTATCGCAAGCAGACAATAGCATACATAAGCAACCAAGCAAAGATGCATGGGTAAATCTCAAATAAGAAGACCTAACCAGAAAGTTCAACTAAAGAACTCCGGTTTGCAAAAAGAATCAAATCAAACGGAGCAATGAAACTCAAACTACGACAGAAACAAGATCCGTTTACTAGATTGAACTAAAGTCAAATTTTACAGTACCAAAACCTTGTTCAAGTTGGTTAAACTGTAAGAGGGCTTCGAGAGGAAGATCTAGGCGCTTGAATCGCCTGATTCCGACTTACGAGCGAAAAGATAAACTAAAACGAAGATCAAGGCAGAAATCACGATAAAAAATAATCGCGGAAAAACCCTGAAAAAGAAAAACTGACGAACGGGCTAACGAACGAACGTTCGCTAAAAGAAACTAAGGAACGAAAACATTTGTTAATAGATCCAAGCGAACGAACATTTGCTAAATAGATCCAAACGGAAAAACCGGGAAAAAACTGATCTAAAAAAGACCGGGTTTAGATCTAAGGTTTACCTAAAAAACCGAACGAAAAAAAAGCGGCAACTCCGGCGAGATTTCGACGAACTCCGCCGGCGGCGGCGCGGTTTACGAGGCGGTGGGCTAGGGTTTCGGCGAGGCGGGCTTGGCTGCGGTGGTGGTCTGAGGGGGAGGGGTGTAGCGGCTTATAAAGCCGGCCGGGGCGGAGTCCAGGTCGGACTCGGCCCGGTAAGGCGGTGCACTTTTTTTTAACAGTCCCGACGCAGCAAAATGGGCGAAAAAAAAATACTAAACGGACTCGAAAAATTCCGAAATAAATTTTCACCGTCGTATAATAATATTTAGGACAAAGTCAACTTTTTTCCCGGACCTAAATGCAATTTTGAAAAATGTATATTTTTCCTATGCAAATAAATTGAAATAAATTACCAATTTTTATTTTAATATTTTCCCTCCAATATTTCATTTGTTTTGGAGAAGTCATATTATCTCCGCGCGTATATTTTATTATGAAATATTTTTCAGAGAGAAAAACAATTAAAACCAAAGTGATCCTCGTACCGGTATTTGAGAAAACTCAAATACGAAAACTGTAAAATCCCCAACTCTCTCCGTGGGTCTTTGAGTTGCTTAGAATTTAGAGGATCTCAACACATGAATGCAATAAAATATGATATGCAAGAAAACCTATGTATTACATTCCAAATTAAAAAATTGGGATGTTACAGGGGTGGCCGATATTTTTCCATGCTAGATGTGCTATTCTCAAGATGAGTGTTTATTCACTTGTCATTGCACGATAGTACGACAAAAGTATTAGGGAAGCCTAGTCCCGAAATGAAAAAATGAATTTACTTTATGTTGCCAAATAATAAATAACTTCAAAAGTGTTGGCATGGAGGGCACCCGTGGATACGGTTAGCCATGCTTTGTGAAAGAATGGTGGAAAAAGGAATGAACTTTATTTTCTGTTTGAGAACAACCTATCATGTATCCAGCTTTGAAAGTATTGGGAAGTCTAAGTCATTTTCATTGACGAGAAAAGTATAACTCCCAAAAAAATTAATCTCTCAATTTAAGCTTTGCGCTCTCACACCTGTACAAATCCCTACTTCCCTCTGCGAAGGGCCTTTCTATTTACTTTTATGAAATTTTATTTTTATTTGACTCTCCATCTTCTCTTATTAATCACCAAATAAGGGGCACTATGATCGTACTTGAGCATTGGTTGTAGGTAATATACGAGTGTGTTTCATGAATGGATCTGGCGGATTCAGGGCTCCGCAAAACCCTTGTAAGTTAGAACACTAGGGTGCGTGTGAAGAACTCAACTTCCCCTATCAGCCTACTCGCCGTTTCTACAAACTATCTCGAGGCACAAGAAAGAACACAACACAGGTAGTTTACCCAGGTTCAGGCCACCTAGCGGTGAGTGGATCTACTCCTGCAATGTGGTGGATTACCTCAAGGTGGGCAGAGGAAGAACTAGTACTATGGTCGAACCACCTCCCGAGGTGTGTTCTTGCTTGTGTGTGTAGAGGGAGGTCTCAATGATCCGTCCATCTGTGGTGGTGGCTAGCTATATTTATAGTGTCCTTGGTCGTCTTCCATCGAAATGTAGGCGGGAAGGGATTACACAATGGCCAAATTTGAAGGGAGACAACTAGTACATCTTATCCTGATTAAAGGCGGTCTTCTCCTGCAAAGCTTCTGATCCTGACGCCATGATGGGCTCAATGATGACCTCTATCTTGCTGTCTGGAGATCTCGGTCTTGTTGCATGGAAATGGAAACCTTTGGTTAATTCCTCAGGAGTCAACACCTGCGCTTGCCTCTTTAGCACCAAAGAGGAAACTGGTCATCCTGCGCCCTCTAGCACCCGCCTGGCCTTGGTCGTCATGGCTTGCATCATCTGATCCTCATGAGGTGAGGGCTTGCATAGAGTTCTCCGCCCCTGGGAGCCAGCCTAGCGAGATTGTTCCCTCCGGAGGTCTTCGTTTCGTCCGCCTCGCGAGGCTTGGCCCCCAGCGAGGGTCTTGAGTATCGGTGCTGGAGATGGGCATACCAGGCCGGTGAAGGAGCCACGTCATGGGCCGCAGGCAAGCAAGTCTGGGTACCCTGGTTCCCAGAACGCCCCCAGGCACAAGGCGCGCTTGGATTTGGCTTCGAGGAGAAGCCAACGGGCAAGGGCGAAGCGCCGCGGGCCCCAATGGCCTGCGGACCTAATCGAAGCATGGCATCCTAATGGGACGTGGGTGTCTCCACTTCCCCATGCTGCCTCAGCAACTGTTCTGGACTTGACTAGAGCCTGCTGCATGCAAGGAAAGTCATCATTACCTGCAATCGTGGAGGCCGGCGGTTCGGCTCCTTCTTGCCACAAATGAGGAGGGGTGGAGCCCTCCGCTCATTTCCATCTCCTTGCTTCCCGTCCCTCCTTCATTTTGCCTTCTTGCTAAGATATCCATGGCACCACCGAGGAAGTTCTCCTCTTAAGAGCAGGGGAAAAACCCAAGGAGGGGCCACGTGCACCATCGCCCAAGAGAGGCCGCGGGCGCCCTCGCAAATGCGTCGCTACCCCGATGGTGACCCCTCAGGGGCGCGAGTGGGTTTCTTCAAGGGCGGGCGCCGCTTCTAGGAGCCGCAGTGGAGCTCCTTCGCGAGATGAGGGCCGCCACACACACGGCGGCTACCGCGTCGAGGAGAGGCGCGCCGTGGTGGTTCGGCCTTCACAGTCGCGCTCTCGCTCAACGGCTGCCTTCCCTGAGTTCTTCGCGTGGTCGGAGAGGCCCGCCAGCAACTGGCTTCTGCTCCCGTGCTTCTTTGCGAGGGCACTGCCGTCGGGGCTCGACGGCCTTTGGCTGCAGGCCGACGGCTGCTGCAGCAAGGCCTCGTTAGTGGGGGTCGAGGTCCCTGCCACTGGCGGCGTGTCCTTGACTGTCGGCATCCTGGGAACCAGGGTACCAAGACTTGCCTGTCTGTCGGCCGCGACGCGCTCCTACCACGACCTGGTACAACCCAGCTGATCGACCAGCTGCCCAAGACCCTCGCGAGGGGGCTAGGCCTCGCGAGGATAACGACACCAAGACCCCCTCAGGAGCGGCCTCGGCTAGGTAGCTCCGGAGGGGCGTAGAATCCAAGGCCAAGCCTGCCTCAGGAGGACGCAGTGATGCAAGCAGTGACACACCGCGCCAGCAGCTGCCAGCGCGTGCCAGCGGCGCAGTTGCCATTTCGGTGCAAAGGAGACTGCGCAGGCGCAGGAACGGGACAAAGGTTTCCCCTTTGGTGCAACAAGACCGAAGACCGCAAGGACGACTGTTAGGATGTCACCACTGAGCCCACCACCGCGTCAACTCCCGATCCATTTGCAGGTGAAAACTGCTTTTGTCAGGATAGGAACGTCCTTGTGTTACCGCTCAAAATGGCCGTTGTGGGATCCCTTCCCGCCTAAACATTTCAGGGGAGGAGGACCCTGGCCGCCTATATAAGTAGCTAGGATCCCCGCTATGGGGGACAAGTTCGAGCAGATCCATAAACTCTGCCCTCACGCAAGGGAACAAGAACTCTTGCCTCCTGACCCTTCTGAGCTCTCATCCATATTCAAGCTCTCCCGGGGCCAATCCACCAAAGCAGGAAGTAGGGTCTTACACCGCATGGTGGCCCGAACCAGGGTAAACTCTTGTGTGCTTTACTTGTTGTTTGCTTGAATCTCTTCACCGGACGAGGACGAGACGCTAGGTAGACGTGAGTGGGAGAGATCTTCGTTCACACCCTTGTGTTCGAACTTCTTGGGTTTGCGGAGCCCGTAAATCTGACATTTGGCGTGCCAGGTAGGTGGCGTGTCGACATCTCGCCTCTCCCATGACCTCGTCCTGCTCTCGTCGTCGACTTCGCTCCACAGCCATGGTGGACACATGCCGAGCACGCGCCGCCCGCCGCACTGCGAACGTCGCTCAGACGGCGCCCGCGGGCAACGGTGCGCCGCCCCGTCCCAACTCGCCGGTCGCCAACGCCGCCAGCAACCCGGCCGTCCGCGAGCAGCAGGACTCGTCGCTGCCGCTGTCCGTGCGGTGTGATGGACACATAACAACGGCGTCACCCTCGCCGGCCGCGGCGTCGTCCTCGCTGGTCCGCCGCAGACCAGTCTACCAGCAGCCTACGCTATTGATGGCGCGGGAGCTCCTGCGCTACCGCTCGGCGGACGACCTCTACGACGAGTGGGTCCACCGCATCACCGGGCTCATCAACGCCGCCGGGGTGGTACCTGCACCAACTCACTCCTCCCATTCCCCGTCGCCCATGGCAGGGAACAACGGCCACAGTGTCCCGGCTCCACCTCCACTCTACGACGCCGGCCAGGAGTCCGACGCGAGGCT
The DNA here is from genome assembly GCA_902687465.1 of Secale cereale. Lineage (NCBI taxonomy): Eukaryota > Viridiplantae > Streptophyta > Magnoliopsida > Poales > Poaceae > Secale > Secale cereale. Next base: position 529,455,407 of record LR738711.1, on the reverse strand, counting down.
CCGCGGCGTGAGCCGCCCCGCAGGGCCCATGCGCGCAACTAGGAGAGCTGCCAGGTGATCTCGCATCCCCAGGCAGGAGCTCGCGGGCCCGATGTCCCACAGCACCAAGACCGTGCACCACAGGTGGTGGTGGCGCCAGCGCCCCAAGAACCAGCACCGCAGGCGCAAGGGGCGCTTGCAATCATGAGCGTGGCTGGATGTCGCGCCTTAGCTCCTGAGCTACGGCACCTCGTCTGGCCCGGCAAGTTCTAGCCGGATCTGCCTCCGCGCTACGACGGCACCACCGACCCCCACGGAGTTCCTCCAACTCTATGAGCTGAGCATCGAGGCGTCCAACGGCACCGAGCAGGTCATGGCGAACTGGTTCCCCATGGCTCTCAAGGATGGGGCATGCTCCTGGCTCCTGAACCTCCCCGTGGGATCCATCTCCTCTTGGGGGAGCTTCGTGAGCGTTTCGTCGCCAACTTCCAGGGCACCCGCGACCTAGCCCCGGTGGCTGCGGATTTGCGCCGCGTGAGGCAGCAGCTGGGAGAGACCCTGCAAAAGTAAATCCAAAGTTTCAACACCATGCGCCTCCGGATCTCCAGGGTCTCCGACGAGGCCATCATCTCTGTATTCTTCGACGGCGTCCGCGATGTCAGGATGAGGGAGGAGCTCGCCATCCACGAGGACCTGTGCACAACCCTCGAGATGTTCAAGCTCGTGACAAAGTGCGCCAGGGTAGAGGAAGGAAGCCTCTCCCTCCAGGAGCTGCCTGAGGTAGAGACTGATGACAAGAAGACCAAGGCCAAATAATCAAAGCGCAAGGGGCCCGCCGTGCTGGCTACAGAGCCAGAAGTGAAGCGTGGCTGCGGCTACGATGACGCCCCTAGAGACAATCGTCCGTACTGCGTCTTCCACAATGTCCACAGCCACAACACCAACGACTGTCAGGAGCTCAGGGCAATGCGCGGCGGGCGCGGCGGGCAGCGCCCTGAGCATGACAACCGCGGCTACAGCCGCGGAGGAGGCCGTGGTGGAGGACGTTGGGATGGCAGGAACTCGCGCCAAGGGTGGCATGAACAGCCTCGTGAAGACCACTGGCAGGAGCAGCCTCGTGACGCCCCCTAGCGCGAGCAGCCTCGTGAGGGTCGCCCTCAGGGCAACGGAGGTCGGCCTCCGCTACCACCACCAAGAAGGAACGACGACGACTGCTAGGGAGATGGAGCAGGGGGCTTTCAGGAGCCGCGTGCGGTTCCATGCATCTTGGGAGGAGCCCATGCTCCGGCTTCCCATCGCATCTTCAAGCAGTTCGCTCGTGAGGTGAACGTGGCGCTTCCCAGGCCTGACGCCGCACGCAACCTCAGGTGGACCAAGCAGGTCATCGCCTTCGACCCCAAGGACCAGCTCAAGTGCACCGCAGCCCCAGGCGCTCTCCCGATGCTCTGCACCCCGACCATCAGCAACGTCCTCGTGACCAAGACCGTCATCGACGGCGGAGCAGGGCTCAACGTCCTCTCCGTCCAGACCTTCGAGACGCTCCAGGTCCCCTACGATCAGCTTCACCCGACCAAGCCATTCTACGGAGTCACGGATGGCTCCACACTCCCGATGGGGTAGGTCCGCCTCCTTGTCACCTTTGGTGACCGTGACAACTATCACACCGAGCTCATCGACTTCGACGTGGCCAACATCCACCTCCCGTACAATGCCATCCTCGGGTATCCGGCCCTCACCAAGTTCATGGCAGCGACCCATCACGGCTACAACGTCCTCAAGATGCCCGGGAGTGGCGGAGTCATCATGATCGCCTCCGACGAGAAGGAAGCGGTGCGTTCCCTGGAGCGCGCCTACTAGACCACGGCATTCGAGAGCTCCGATGAGGATGGAGCCGTCCTCGCCCTGCAGACTGCCCCCAAGAAGAAGAAGAATCTGCCCGCCAACATACCTCAGGATGCAGGGGCTCCTGACGGTTCTGCCTCAGGACTCGCGCCTGCCGACGAGGTTCCCTCCACCCTCGCATAGGGGGGCACGCCTGACGCCCCTCTCAGGACGGGCTCAGGGGATCTCCTCTGGAGTGTCTCTGACCTGACCAGCGGAGGTGTTCGGGCACCACCTGCAAGCGTGTCTCGACGCGCATTTTTGTGAGCCCAGCATGAGCCGTACGGCGCTGGGGGCTCAGGACTTCATCGACCAGGTTACCGAGGAACTTCAGTACGCAAGGCTCACTCGCGGTGGGCGTAACCGCAAGATGCCTACCTCACCTACCCGCAACCCGAGCGACTACTTCGGCGTTTGCATCAATGTCGCGGGTCCCAACAGAGCCTCTTCTTTGGAGCCCTTCTGGCCGACGGCGATCGGCCGGAGGAGGGCCCTCCCCTGCAGCTACGCCCGCACAATTTTCGGCTTCCGCAACGCAGCTCCCACGTTCCAGCGCCTCGTGCGGCAGGCTTTGGGGCTCGGGAGGCTCAGTGGCAGGCGGTCCAGACGGAGCGAGAACCGGACCCCCGTGACCACTGAGGGCCTCCGGAGCCCCTGGGCCCCAGGAGCCCGACGATCCTCAGGAGCAACCCGCATGGCTTGCGTCTTCAGCTACCCAAACTCTTCTTCGACAAGTGTCAGGTGACTTTTCAGGTATTCAATCGAGGGCGCCCCTCGGGCCTCATCATCCTCGAGCTGCTAGGGCCTATCCCCCCGCAGATGTCTCTTTTCGCGCATGAACCAAGGCTAGTTGCTTCTTCCTATTTGTATTATCTATGTGCTTGGCGTTCTCACCGCCACTAAGGTCATGAGCCCTTGCGAGCCCACTCACGACCGCCCCATGCTTAAGGACTAGCACGGCGTCTGTGCTCGGGTCCATCCCTGCAGCGTCACAAAACCCAAGGGCTGAGCTCTGTCTCGCGAGCCATTCCTGTGACGTCACCTCCCGTGGTCCTTGGTGCCTTGTTCTCGCATGGGCTAATTGTGGATGGGTAAGTAGGGGCCCGTGGCAGGTGCCTCGCTCACGTGGGAACCACGCGCTGGTTGTTTTTCTTTTGGATTGGTGCATGAGAAGATTGGGCACGGCGTCTGTGCTCGGGTCCGTCCCTGCAGCGTCGATAAATCCGGCGGCTGAGCTCTGTCTTACGGGCTGGTCCCGCTAACGTCACCTCCTGGGGTCGTTGGTGCTGCAGCCTTCTCATGTGATGCCCTCTAGAGATGCACTCGGTGCAGGTCGACACAACGCATCTTTTTTCACATTTTGTAGAAGAAGACTCAGGCGCAACCCACCTCAGGGTAGGGTCTCATGAGTGATGAGTAAGCTAACGAGAACTTCCTCGGAGTCGATCAGCTCGTCCTGAGGAGGGCTTGTATAGACCTTAGTTGTCCTGCCGTGCAAGCCACGTGTCAGGATGGGGCTGTACACGCCCCAGAGTCTCTCTCGGTGGGAGGCTCCCTCCCACGGTCCAGTGGAAGTGCCATGCTCCGCACTGGCAGAACCAACCAAGGAGCGGTTATGCCCACGAACCAGTGGAAGCACCAAGCTCCGCGCTGGCCGCTACGACCAAGGCGCGGTTATGCCCACACTTCACGCAAGTGTGGTAGCTCTATGCTCCGCGCTAGTTATAAACAACTGAGGGCGGCCCCCAGCGGTCGCACCAACCTGAGGGAGCTTTTCAGCTCACGACGCTCACAACTTATCCTTGGATGGGTGTCGCGAGGGGGGCTAGGCACGGGGGCTATGCTCAGGTCACGCCTGGCAAACGCCACCCTACTAGGTGCCCAGATACCTGGCATTCTCGCGCCCCCATCCTAGGCGAAGGCTCATGAGCAAGGTATGGTGCTCGTTCTCCCTCATCAGAGCTGTTCGTACGTCAAGGGGGACCCCCGGGCATCGCGACCCAGGGGCCTCACTAGTCACGTAGCCCCTCTGTCCTTGAGCCGGTGCTCAATGGCGGTCGAGGTATGCGCGGGGCTAGGCCCTGCCGACGCAGAATGCAAACGGGATCGCTTGAGCGTCAAGGGGGACCCCTGGGCATCGCGACCCAGGGGCCTCGCTAGACACGTAGCCCCTCATTCCTTGAGTCTAGTTATTACGATAACCCCTGTCACCCGGAGGGCTCAATGGCGATCGAGGTATGCGCGGGGTTGGGCCCTGCCGACGTAGAGCACCTAAGCAAACATGAAAGGAAGCAAGCAAGGAAATCATCAAGTTCAATCTAGTTATTACAATAACACCAAGTCCTTCAAACTCAAACAAGTTCTTACGCCTCCACGAGGCACTAGCATCTCTCTTATATTGACGGGAACAGGTCAGGCATCACCAAGCGCGTCGTCACCAGTCTCTGCCTTTTCGGCTGCGGTAGCAGTAGCATGGAGGAACGCCTCCACCAGTTCCGTGACCTTTCCCTCCAGGGCCTTAGCAGCCGCGCCCTCTATGCTCGCGGTCACGGGCTCGGACAGTGAGGCCAGGTCAAGAGCGGGATCACGGAGACTTAGGTGGCCGCACACCTGTGTCAGGACCACGGTAAGGAGCGTGCATCTTCTGACGCCTGCCAACTGGCCAATTGCGGCCCCAACCTCGCGCAGGGACTTCACGAGCGCGGCAAGGAGCCCGGCGGGGCCACCCTCTGGGGTGGCCAAGGGCTTCTCGAATCCTTCCCCATAAACAGCCTGCAGCACAGTACGGGCCTCGAGCTCGAAGGCGGCAAGGGCCTCACGACTCACCGCCACCGAGGCCGCAAGGGCTTCTTCCTTCTCGCGTGTAGCTTGGGTCGCCCTGGCCTGCTCCACCTCAGCCTTCAGCTTCTCCAGGCTCGCGCGATCAGCGAGCTGCTCCTGCTGCAGCCGAGACATCTCAGCCTTCTGCGCCATGAGCTCCTTCTCCAATCCTTAAAGCTCCAGGGTGAGCCTGGCGCCTTCGTCACGAAGGGCTTCCAGCTCGCTCTCCACCTTGAGGCAGCGCTTCTCGAAGGATGCAGCGTCGGCTCGCGCCGCGTCACGTGCCCGCGTGGCTGCCGTAGCTTCCTTGTGACCCTTGGCAGCAATCGTTTAGGCCTGGCTCCAGGAGGCCCACGCGGACTCGTCTGCCAGGAGCCACCCAGAGATAAGCCCCAAGCGTCCTTCCATCACATGGCCATCACCACCTTGAAGTTCGGTATGAAGCTGACCTAGTGCAGCGGAGGCGGCCTCCAAGGTCTCAGGGCCAGGCTGCACCAGCTGGTCGATGGGCGCCAACGAGACCAGTTGCCCGACCAGAGGCTCTGGGGCTCCGGCTGCCCTCGCTGGAGCAGCAGGAGCAGGAGCCGTGGAGGCCTCGCAGACAGCAACGACGCCCTCAGGCGACGCCGCCGCCGCGTGTTCGGTGGCCCGGCTGGCCGAGGCGTGCAAAGCTGTGGCATGCTTCTCCGCGGCCACAGCAGCAGCAGGAGGAGCAGGGCACCGCGACGTGACCTCCCATTTCACCTTCTTCATCATGCCACCCAGGCTGCCGTGCCAAGAAAAGTACGTCAGGAACACAGCAACTGAGGGATAACATGAGATTGCACACTTACTCGTCGAAGGCGAGGCGCACCCTCCTCTTCATCAGCAGGTCGGCCGCAGCCGCTGGCGATGGGCATGCCGGCAGTCCGGATCTTGGCAAGGCGCGAGGCCACGGACTTGGGCGCAGTCGTGGTCGCTAGTTTCGCTGGCATGGCGCTCCTCGGCGGGGTCGCCGCATTGCTTCCCCCGGACGCGGCGCGTCCGGACCGACGCGGAGTGGTCGCTTGGGACCGCCCGGCAGCACCTGTGCCTAATGCCACTTCTTCAGCGGATGCCTCAGAGGAGTCCCCCTCGTCGACCCGTTCCTCGTCGCCCAAGGTTTCCTCCGAGTCCTTCTCGTTTCTCCCATCATCGGCATCGGAGGACACGTCAACCGTGGGCACCCCAAAACCTAACACGGCCTTCAGTAGCTCGGCCTTGTCAAGACGGCTGTACAGCAGCAGGTGGGCACTTGAGAGGTCCTCAGGAACCATCCCCAGGAGAGTGACTGAGGTAAAGTCCAGGTCGGCCTCGGCCAGCGCCCCCGAGCGCAGCCGGAGCCTGTCGTCATCTCCCATCAGCTCCCACATGGGACGCGAGTGTTCCTGCAGCGGCGCCAGACGCTGCCTCAGGAACTCCGTCATGATCTGGGCCCCTTCAAGCCTCGAGCCCAGGTCGACTTCAATCCTTGCCAGGATAGGATCGGCAAGGGGGTCGGTGAGCTTCGCATAGCTCCAGCCGGCGCATTTTGCCGGACGAGCGGTAGGAAGAGCCAGGAGCGGATGAACGCACTGGGCATCCAGATAGACACACCTCTTCCGGTGGGAGTCTATCTTCTTCCCGACTGTCATCAGCCGGCAGCCCTGGCGCTGGAAGACGAAGGAGACACGGCCCGAGCACGGACCCTCGTCATACCACCGCATGGAGAAGAAGTGGCGGAAGAGGGCGACAGTCGGCCTCACCCCCATAAGCGCCTCGCAATAAAAGGCAAAGTGTGAACGTACGAAGATAGAGCGAGGCTGGATGTGGAGAGCATGCACCTGGTAATGGTCCAGGATGGCGTAGAAGAACTCTGAGAAGGGCGGCACGATCCCGACGGAGATGATGTGGAGAAATAAGGGGTAGCTGGACTTCGGCAAGATCCACGCCGCGGTGGATCCGACCCAAATCCACGTCGGGACATGCTCGTTGTGGACGCTCGACAAGAAAGGCTGGACCTCAGAGTAGTCCTCCTCCTTGGTGATGGTGGACTCCTCGAGCGCCGCCTCAAGGGAAGGAGAAGATCCAGACGCCTGCGCAACACCCTTGCATTTCTTCGCCATTGCTGAGGTGCCGGAGGATGCACGCGATTTAGGAAGGCCGGAGGCGAGGGAGAAGGGGATCTAAGAAGGAAGGAAGGGAGGCGATAGCACCTCTGCAGCAAAGACGGCCCCCCTTTTTGTCAAGCTACACAGTTTCAGAGACTGCGTGGGGAGCGGATTCGCCCACGTCCCATCCAATCGTCATGCGCCAGCCTGACCCGCAGCCTTTTCGGGGCCCGCGGTGCTCCGTCCTTGGCTGAGGCTTCGCCCGGAAGCCAACTCCGTGCGCGCCTTGGGCCCGGGGGCTACTGTCGGCGTCCTGGGAACCAGGGTACCCAGACTTGCCTATCTACAGGCTGCGACGCGCTCCTACCACGGCCTGGTATGGCCCAGCTAATCGACCAGCTGCCCAAGACCCTCGCGAGGGGGCTAGGCCTCGCGAGGAGAGCGACACCAAGACCCCCTCAGGAGCGGCCTCCTCTAGGTAGCTCTGGAGGGGCGGAGAATCCAAGGCCAAGCCTCCCGCAGGAGGAGGGAGTGATGCAAGCAGTGACGCACCGCGCCAGCGAGTACCAGCGTGTGCTAGCAGCGTAGTTGCCGTTTCAGTGCAAAGGAGACAATGCAGGCGCATGAACGGGACAAAGGTTTCCCCTTCGGTGCAACAAGACCGAAGACCGCAATGACTACCGGGAGGATGTCACCACCGAACCCACCACGGCGTCACCGCCTGATCCTTTTGCAGGCGAAGACTGCTTTTGTCAGGATAGGAACGTCCTTCTGTTCCCGCTCAAAATGGCCGTTGTGGGATCCCTTCCCGCCTAAACATTTCTCGAGAGGAGGACCCTGGCCGCCTATATATGTAGCTAGGATCCCCGCTATGGGGGACAAGTCCGAGCAGATCCATAAACTCTGCCCTCACACAAAGGAGCAAGAACTCTTGCCTCCTGACCCTCCTGAGCTCTCCTCCTGAGCTCAGGAACCACTGTACTCATCCATATTCAAGCCGTCCCGAGGCCAATACACCAAAGCAGGAAGTAGTGTCTTACACCGCAAGGTGGCCCGAACCTGGATAAGGTCTTGTGTCCTTTACTTGTTGTTTGCTTCAATCTCTTGACCGGACGAGGGCAAGACGCTAGGTAGACATGAGTGGGAGAGATCTTCGTTCACGCCCCTGTGTTCGAGCTTCTTGGGTTTGCGGAGCCCGTAAATCCGACATTGACCTACGGCTGGCAGATGTTCGCCCGCGTGCCGGGCCTGAGCGCGAGGTGCACCCTTCACTTCAGGTACGACGGCCTTGCGACCTCTATGTGAGGGTGTTCGGAGAAGATGGCCGGCATGCAGGGTGCTGTCCACGCCTCATCCAGCAGCGATGGGTCCTCCTCCGGGGGTAGCGCTGGTGGTAGTGGCTACGGCAAGCCGCCACGCCATCGGGCCCGGCTTGGAGAGAGCGATGAGGAGCCTTGCTGCCACGCCTCGATGAAGCGTGAGGGGGCTCAGATTGAGCCCCCAGGCCGATGAAGCCAGGGCCTCGGGAGTCGCTGCGGCCATTCGTCCATTTTTTCTTCTCCTTTCATCTTCCGAAAAAAGTAAAGGCGAAGCTGGGGTGTGTAAGGAACTATGGCGCCTAAGCCAACATGTTATGGTTTTCATATCGTGTAATGGTATTTGTATTGCTACTAAGTGCGGGTAGGGTAACTTAGCGTGTCATGCTCATGGTAGATTCCTTTGTCGTGGGGGTGCGTCTCCCGAGGGCGGTTTCCCGAAGCTTCCCTTCCTGTCAGCTCCAGAGCTGTTGCGCCTCTGGAGGTGTTGTGTAGCTATGGAGTTAGGGGACCTCACGAGGCATCCTGTCCCTCTTTGCACATCCCCCGAGCTTAGGTGTACCGTGGCTGGTGCGCCTCTTCATGATGCCTGGAGGAACGGACTTAAAGGGAGCGTGTCTTCCCACTAGCTTGTTTAAGTGTTTCCCGTGAGGATCGAAGACATCGCGGCTCTAGGCACCCAGGCTTTGGCGAGGTGTGGTTGTGAGCTAGCCCAAACGTACACACCTACCCATCCCCCGCACGCGGGGCACGCGCGGAGGAGCAATGGGCAACTGCCACTCTCCCTGGGGTGAGGGCGGGAAAACGAATAAAAAGTAAGGGAATTCAAATCCGCAAAAACTGAAAGCACAAAAACCTCAAATTTTTATTCCAAGGAAAGCAAACCAGCTACAGAAAGCAAGCAAAAGAAAAGTCGCATCCGGCACCTAAGCTAGTCTTCTTCTGCTCACCGGCGCGGAGCTAAGTGGTGCCACTGAGACGTGGGAGGGAGCCCCCGTGAGGCCCAAGGGCGACGCTCAGGAGACTCCGGGGCGTGTACAATCACACTCATTATTACGTGAGAGTGTCATGAGTGGAGACCATCACATGGACGGGGCCTTGCTTCATGGCTAGTAACTTTGGAGATGCTGAATGTTCCAAGTATTCTGGATGGGGATCCCGTCCTGCGTCTCCAAGCGTGCGACGCTAGGTCTAGAGACACGGGCGATCCTGAACGGGCCCTCCCACATGGGGGAGAGCTTATGCAGCCCCTCCCTGGAGAGCACCCGCCTTAGGACAAGATCGCCCACCTCGAGCATCTTGGAGCGGATGTTGTAGTAGTGGTACCACCGCAGCGCCTGGTGGTACCTTGCTCCTCGGAGCGTGGCTTGTCGATGATGCTCCTCCCCTAGCACAAGGTCCTCCCCCGCGAGGTGTCCTGGCGTGCTTCGTCAAATGCCAAGATTCGCGGGGAGCGATGCTTGACCTCGTGGGGGAGAACCTCTTCAGTTCCGTAGACGAGGAATAATGGAGTCTCGCCCGTTGACTTGGTTGCTAGGGTGTGGATGGACCATAGCACGGACTGAAGCTCGTCCAGCTAGCCCATACTGCAAGCCTCGAGCTTCTTCTTGAAAGTCCGCGCGTTGAGGCCTCTCAGCATCTCTGCGTTGGCGGGCTCAGCCTGGCCATTGCTTTGCGGGTGCGCCACCGAAGCGTGGCATATATGCATTCCAAGGTTAGCACAATATGTTCTGAAGATATTGCTGGTGAAATGTGAACCGTTGTCGGTGATGATGCGGTTCGGGACCCCAAAATGGCTCATGAGGCCCTTGACGAACTTGACTACCGAGCCGTCCGGGATGGTGCGGACGGCCTCCACCTCTGCCCACTTGGTGAATTTTTTGATGGCGACGCAGAGATATCTGTAGCCCCCTGGCACACGAGGAAACAGGCCCAAGATGTCCAGCCCCCAGACCACAAATGGCCAGGAGAGCGGGACGGTATGGAGGCCTTGGGAGGGCTGGTGGATCTGTTTCACATGAAATTGACAGGCTTCACAGGACCTTACCAGTTTGGTCGTGTCGTCGAGTACCGTGGGCCAGTAGAACCCGCCGCGGAATGCCTTGCCCACTAGGGTGCGGGAGGAGGAGTGATGCCAGCAGTCTCCGCCGTGTATGTTTGCTAGCAGCTCGCTCCCCTATTTATTGGAGATGCACCGCAGAGAGACATCCTTCAGCCTTCTCTATAAGAGCACACCATCCTAAATGCAGTAAGCGGTGGCCCGCCGGGCCACACGCTCCGCCTCCTCTTCCTTCTCCGGCAGGGTTCCCTAGAGTATGTATGCCCTGAACTCCTCTATCCAGCACCCCTCCTGATGTTCTAGTGCGAGAAGTAGGCGGGCTCCGAAGGTCGGGCCACAGGCTGGGGCGCCTGAGGTTGGTGCTGAGGGAAGTTCCTCCCGAGGCGACGCCGATTTGATGCTTGATCCATGCAATATTCATGTAACTCGCGGCAACCGGAGCTACACTCATCAAAGTATTCGCCAACAAGAAATGGATGGCCATGGATGTAATTGCGTGCTTCAAGTACATCTGCTTTACTTTTAGCAAGCAATAATTCTACTTCTTCTTCATCAATGGCGTCAGAAAAAATATTACTCCATGATTCGAACAAGTTGATGTTAATTTGGTTCTTTTCGATGAGTGCTTTAAGTAAGAGGCAATCATTCTATTTCCTCTTCCCTCTCCCGCCGCGCTTCCTCATGGTCGTGGGTGTAGCCTTTTTGGCCACTTCCTTCTTAGTACTTGAAGCATTTCTGGTACAACGTCTGGTTGGCTTGAAGGTAAACTGTCGAGCAGACGGTGAAGCTTGGACGGACTGCTTAGCAGATGGTTTATCAATGCCGAACCGCTGAGCTGGTGATGCTGCTGTGACGGTCTGCTTGGCTATAGGAGCGAGGCATCGGACTGTTGACCATGCGTTGAAGCTATGTCGGGTTTCTGCGCAGGTGGTGCCAACTTGTCGGTGTGCTGAGGAGGCCGTGCCAACGCTTTGGTTTGCTGAGCAAGAAATGCTGACGCATTGGTATGCTAATCACGCGCCAACAGACCGACGGACTGATGAGCAGTCGGTTCTGGACCTACAAACTGCTTAGCAGGCGGTTATGAAGCAAAAGACTGCTTAGTAGTCTGTTCCACTAGGTTGGTCTGCTGAGCAGGTGCTGTAGCTAGGTCTCCCCCCGCTGCTTCAGCGGTCGGCATCTTTACCAGTGGTGCTTTGGGGCGGAGGATGACATGGCCTATACGCCACAAAGTCAGGGCGGCTGATCACAGGTTGATGTAACAACCCGCGAGAGCTGGTGTGGCAAGGAGAGCGTCACCAGTGGTTGCTCTTGGCGGGGCTTTAGGAATCCCATTGATGAACTCTATTTCCTTTCGTGGCCACTGGATGTGATGTAACATTGTTTCTCCCAAGGTCCTTTGCTCATCGAAGTATCCTAGGACATTCTTCAGGGAAAATTCATTGAATCCAGGCTTTACTTCAGTCACGTAGCACTTCACACAGCCCGGCTTTAATGGCACATTGTCCAAGAAGAGGCCATCTTTCATGAAGGGTGGGCAAACCCAGGTTGTTGCACATTTTAATGTACCTTTCATAAAGTGTAAGCACGCCCTTCAGTCTGTCTTTCATTCCAAATAGATCAGATATAGCATCATCATGAGCAGCTGCAGTCTCAGTGTCGCTGGGGTCAGCTGATGCACAACTACTCTTGTGTAGTGTTGCCGCGCAATAAGCAGCATCATCCATGCCCGCCTCCCCTCCCATCTGCTGGTTATCTATCAGTGTTAGAGTCTTCTGCATCATCATTGACTCCTCAACATCCTTTCGAACAGCCGGATAAATATACTTCTTCAACTTTTCAAACAATGCATTCTGCTTCATTTCACTCCTCGCTTTTTTCATGCCGAGCCTCTCTTCTTTGCTAAGTGTGAAAGCCCTCTTGTGCGAGACATTAACACCTATACCCCTTGCACGGCCAGGGGGCTCTCTTGTGACCAGAGCAATGGACAAAATGTCACATGGCCCTGAGTTCCTGTAGAACCTTCCAGGGATCTTGGAATCCTCTACCATCACTTCATACAGTTTGGTGTCACGCGTGTTTTCAAAGTAATAAGTTCCGTCATCACGCCTCTTTGCACGTGCCAGCAAGTAGTCTCTGGCGTTCGCCCTTGATTTCACTAAAGGCCGGATTCCCACCTACCTCTACTGATTCTTTGTCCTCCTATTCCCATATCAGTTTCATGCCGTAGTATCCTGCCACACCCATACGGTGGGGGTGTATGTTCTTCTTCTGAAGTTCCAATTGCTTGATACTCTTCGCAGCAAACTCTGGAGTTGCCCTGACACTTTTGAACTCTGCCTAGTCTGCCTTTGTAATTTGGGGGTATGCGGGAATTGGGACCTTGCCTTCACTCAAGTACTTCTTGTACAACACGTGCTTCTAGTTTCTCCAAGCATCCCTAGCCTTCTTCAGTGCAGCGTGTTCCACCTGCATTATCCACTGCTCTGGAACATTAAAGTGATCCATGATCTCCCGGACTATCCTTCGCCGTGTTTCTGTGCCAGCCTTCCAAAATCCCGGCAGATTAATGTTGAGCCTTGCCCTGCCAACAAATCCACACACACTCCTGAACCTCATGCTTTCTTTATCTGATTTAGTTTGAGTCCAGGACTTTAAATCAATCTCGGTTACTTCATATACACCTTTAGGCTGGTGTGTGGGCTTCCTTGGAGTGTTCCTTCGTGTCCTGACTGGAAGGGTAATTGTTGTAGCTCTATCCTATTCAAGACTATTTGATCCCTCACAATCTACTGAAGACCTAGGGTTGTCCGAATCAGATGAAGATACATGGCCTGAATGAGTGTTGTCGCTGCTACTCGGCATCTACAGAGAACACATGCGAAACTCAAGAAAGGAAGATAAGCATAAAACTAACAACTTGGTATCAAGCTTTCTAAACATGCCATGCAATAATTTAGAAAATGTATGTCTAATTTGTTAAGTTTTTGTGACTCGGGCGCCCGGGATCTATAAATAGGGAGTAACTTATTGGAACAAATACAGCTTATATGTAGTAAGGAAGGTAGATAATGAACATATATACACTCTTCGTTATTTTATAGCCAATTTGGGAACATACGGAACGAAATTGGAAGAGGGGTTGTGAGGAAATATATATGCCTCACCGTGATGGAAAGCAGTAACTAACATGCTTATTCATGCAAACCCGGTCGGACCACATGAGAGGCTAGGGTTACTGCATTGATATGGTCGAGGGTGGCTCGCGAGCAAACGAAGACGGCGAGGCCCGGGCCGCCGCGTGTTGGGAACGGTAGTGGAGGTAGTCTTGACACCGAAGAGCGGGCACACGGCCGGGGTGAGCACGGCGGCGCCAGAGAGGGTTCTGCTGTGGATCTGGGGGAGGGGCGAGCAGGCGAAGAAGATTGGGTGGACTAGTTGAGTGAAACGCGTGCGGACGGTGCAGGGTGTTGGCGGCCTAGGTTGTCGGATTTAGGGCTACGCAAAACCCGAAGTTCGAACACAGGGGCGTGAACGAAGATCTCTCCCACTCACGTCTACCTAGCGCCTCGCTCTCGTCTCGGTGGAAGGATTCAAGCAAGCAACGAACAAACACACAAGAGTTTACCCAGGTTCGGGCCACCGCGAGGTGTAAGACCCTACTTCCTGCTTTGGTGGATTGGCTCCGTGCGAGCTAGAACATGAACTCGTACAAGGGTTCCCGAGCTTAGGTGGCGAGCTCAGGAGGGTCAGGAGGCTAGTGTTCTTGCTCCTTGTGCGGTGGTCAAGTGTGTGTGTTGATGATCCTCTCTCCCTCTACAGTGGAGGTCCTAGCTACTTATATAGGCGGCCACGGTCCTCTTACCCCGAAATTTTTAGGCGGGAAGGGATTCCACAACGGCGATTTTTGAGCGGGAACACAAGGACGTTCCTACCCTGACAAAAGCAGTCTTCGCCTGCAAAAGGATCAGGCGGTGACACGGTGGTGGGCTCGATGTTGACATCCTCCTTATCATCCTTGCAATCTTCGGTTTTGTTGCACCAAAGAGGAAACTTTTGCCCCGCTCCTTGGGAACCAACGGCTGCGTTGTCTCCTTTGCATGGAAATGGCAACTGTGCCGTTGGCGGACGCTGGCACCCGCTGGCGCGGTTCGTCACTGCTGATGTCACTACCTCCTCCTGTGGCAGGCTTGGCCTTAGATTCTCCACCCCTCCAGAACGCCTTGCCGAGGCCGCTCCCAAGGGGGTCTTGGCGTCGTTCTCCTCGCGAGGCCTGGCCCCTCGCGAGGGTCTTGAGCAGCTGGTCGATCGGCTGGGCCGTACCAGGCCACTTGTAGGAGCGCGTCACGGCCCGCAGACAGGCAAGTCTGGGTACCCCGGTTCCCAGGACGCCAACAGTAGCCCCCGGGCCCAAGGCGCGCGTGGAGTTGGCTTCAGGGCGAAGCCTTGGTCGAGGACGAAGTGCCGTGGGCCCCAAAAAGGCTGCGAGCCAGGCTGGCACGCGACGGTTGGATGGGATGCGAGCGACCCCGCTCCCCACGTTGTCTCGGTAACCATGTGTCTTGACAAAAAGGGGCCTTCTCCGCTGGGGGAGTTATTGCCCTCCTTCCTTCCTGCTTGGATTTCTTCCCTTTGCGCCTCTTGCCTCTCTGCATCCTTTGGCCCTCCTTGACCATGGCGAAGAAGAACAAGGGCACCGCGTCGGTGCCTGGATCTGCTTCTTCTCTTGACGCGGCGCTCGAGGAGTCCTCCATCATCAGGGAGGAGGACTACTCAGAGGTCCGGCCGTTCCTGTCGAGCTCCCACAATGAGCACGACCGGACGCAGATCTGGGCTGGATCCACCATGGCGCGGACCTTGCCGAAGTCATGCTACCCCTTCTTCCTCCACATCTTCTCCGTGGGGCTCGTGCCCCCTTTCTCCGAGTTCTTCTACGCCATCCTGGAACATTACCAGATGCATGCTCTCCATATCCAATCCCGCTCCATCTTCGTCTTGTCGCTCTTCGCCTTCTACTGTGAGGCGTTCGTGGGCGTGAGGCCGATGGTCGACCTCTTCCGCCACTTCTTCTCCATGCGTCAATACGACGATGGCCCGTGCTCGGGCTGCGTTTCCTTTGTCTTCCAGCGCCAGGGCTGTCGCCTGATGACGGCCGGGAAGAGGATAGAGTCCCACCGAAAGAGGTGGGTCTATCCAGACGCCCAGCGCACCCATCCTCTGTTGGCTCAGCCTACTGCCCGTCCGGAGAAACTTGACGGCTAGCGCCACGCGAAGCTCACCGGCCCTCTTGCCGGGCCAGTCTTGGCGAAGATTGAGGCTGACCTGAGCTCGAGGCTCGAAGGAGGCCAGATCGTGAACGAGTTCTTGAGGCAGCATCTGGCTCCGCTGCAGGCTGACTCACGCCCCATGTGGGAGCTGATGGGTGACGACGACGGGCTCCGGCTGCACCCAGGGATGCTCGCCGAAGAAGATCTGGACTTCACCTCGAGGGCCCTCCTGGGGATGGTTCCGGAGGATATTGCTGGGGCCTACCTGCCGCTGTACAGCCGCCCTGACAAGGCCAAGCTGCTGAAGGCCATGCCGGACCTTGGCGCGCCCGTGGGCGCTCCGCCCACGTTCGACGTGTCTTCTGGTGATGACGACGAGGGTGACGATGAGGGCTCGGAGGATACCCTGGATGACGATGGGGATTCCTTCGAAGCGTTCACCGGGGCAATGACGTCAGGCGCAGGTGCTGCCGAACGGTCCCAGGCGACTACTTCGCGTCGGGCCGGACGCACTGCGTCCGGGGGTAGCAAGGTGGAGACCCCGCCAAAGGGCACCACGCCGGCGAACCTGGCGACTGCGGCCGCGCCCAGGTCTGTGGCCTCGTGCCTTGCCCAGGCCCGGCTGTCGGCACGCCCGATGCGCCAGGGGCTGCAGTTGACTCGCTGGTGAAGAGAAGGGCGTGCCTCGCCTCCGACGAGTAAGTGTGGAATTTCTCACTCGTTCTTATTTGCCATGCCCCTGATGCGCTCTCCCTTGATGCAGCAGCCTGGGGGCGTGATGAAGAGGGCGAAGGGGGAGGTCTTTCCGCGGTGCCCTGCTTCTTCGTCCGCCGGTGCAACCTCGGGGAAGGATGCCGCAGCGCTGGGTGCCTCGGTGGGCCGGGCCACCGCGAGTTTGGTGAAGGTGCCACCCAAAGACGTTCCGGTCTCCGACAAGGTTGCGAAGTTGGCTTCTGCTCCAGCTGCTCTAGCGAGGGGGGCCAGAGCCCTCGAGCCCCTGGTCGAGCAGCCAGTGTAGTTGGTGCCGGTGTGGCAGCCGGCGCAGCCTGGTCCTGAGGCTTTGTATGCTACCTCCGCCGCGCTGGGTCATCTTCGCGCTGATCTGCAAAACAACGACGGCCACTTGACAAAAGGGCGCCTGGGGCTGATCCACAGGTGGCTCCAGGCAGACGAGTCTGCACGGGCCTCCTGGGATCAGTCCTTGGTGACTGCTACCAAGGGTCGAGAGGAAGCTGTGGCGGCCACGCTGGCTCATGACGCCGCACGAGCTGACGCCGTGTCCTTCGAGAAGCGCTACCTCAAGGCAGAGAGCGAGCCGGGGGCCCTCCATGAGGAAGATGCTAGGCGCGCCCTGGAGCTCAAAGGGGTTGAGAAGGAGCTCGAGGCACAGAAGACTACGACATCCCAACTGCAACAAGAGCAGCTTGCTGACCGCGCCACCCTGGAGAAGCTGAAGGTTGAAGTTGAGCAGGCCAGGGCGGCCCAAGCCACTCATGCCCAGGAGGAAGCTCTCGCGGCCTTGGCGACGGTGATTACCGAGGACCTTGCCACCTTTGACCTTGAGGCCCGCGAGGTGCTGCATGCCGACTACGAGGAAGGGTTCGAGCAACCGCTGGCCGCCCCTGAGGGAGGTCCCGCCGGGCTTCTTGCTGCGCTCGTGAAGTCCCTGCATGGGGTTACGGCCGCGATTGGCCAGTTAGCCGATGCTGAAGGCCGCACGCTGCTTACCTTGGTCCTGACGCGGGAGTGCAGCCACCTAAGCCTTTGCGACTCTACCCTTGACCTGGCCTCGCTGTCCAAGCCCGTGACCACGGTCATGGAGAACTTGGCTGCCGAGGCCCTGAGTGCGAAGGTCACGTTGCTGGTGGATGCGTTACTCCAACCTACCGTTACCCCGGCCGAAGGGGAGACGACCGGTAATGCTGGGCCCGGCGATACTTGATCTGTCCTGTTTAGTGAGAGAAGTGCGAGTGCCTCGGGGAGGCGTAAGAACCTTGGTTGAATTCGAAAAAACTTGACGTTATTGTAATAGCTAGATGATTCCATGCTTGCTTCCTTTCATGTTTGCTCTAGGTGCTCTGCGTTGGCAGGGCCCAACCCCACGCATACCTCGACCGCTGCTGAGCCCAATGGATGATCGGGGTTACCGTAGTAACTAGACTCGTTGCCGAGCCCTCCGGACACCAGGGTTACTGTAGTAACTAGACTCAAGGGATGAGGGGTCACGTGGCCAGTGAGGCCCTTGGGTCGCGATGCCCAAGAGTCCCCCTTGACGTTCAAGCGATCCCGTTTTCGTTCTGCGTCGGCAGGGCCCAACCCCGCGCATACCTCGATCGCCATTGAGCCCTCTGGAGGACCGGGGTTATCGTCATAACTAGGCTCAAGGGATGAGGGGCTACGTGGCCAGTTAGGCCCCTGGGTCGTGATGCCCAGAGGTCCCCCTTGACGTACGAATGGCTCTTCATGAAGGAGAACAAGCACCATACCTTGCCCACGAGCCTTCGCCTGGGATGGGGGCACGAGAAGGGCAGGTGTCTGGGCACCTGGTAGGGTGGCATCTGCCAGGCGTGACCTGAGCATAGCCCCCGTGCCTAGCCCCCCTCGCGACACCCATCCAAGGAGAAGCTGTGAGCGTCGTGAGCTGAAAAGCTCCCTGAGGTTGGTGCGACCACTGGGGGCCACCCTCCGTTGTTTATAACTAGCGCAGAGCATAGAGCTACCACACTTGCGTGGAGTGTGGGCATAACCGTGCCTCGGTCGTATCAGCCAGCGCGGAGCTTGATGCTTCCACCGATTCGTGGGCATAACCGCTCCTCGGTTGGATCTGCCAGCATGGAGCTTGGTACTTCCACTGGACCATGGGAGGGAGCCTCCCACCAGGAGAGACTCTGGGGCGTGTATAGCCCCGTCCTGACGCGTGGCTAGCACGGTAGGACAGCCAAGGTGTATATGGGCCCTCCTCGGGACGAGCTGAACGACTCTGAGGAAGTTCTCGTGAGCTTACGCATCACTCACGAGACCCTACGGTGAGGCGGGTTGCACCTGAGTCTTCTTCTACAAAATGTAAAAAGAGAGGTGTTGTGTCGACCTGCGCCGAGTGCATCTCCAGGGAACATTGCATGAGAAGGCCGCAGCACCAACGACCCTAGGAGGTGACGTTAGCGGGACCGGCCCGTAAGACAGAGCTCAGCCGCTGGATTTATCGACGCTGCAGGGACGGACCCGAGCACAGACGCCATGCCCAGTCTTTTCATGCCACAATCCAAAAGAATAACAGACGGCGCGCGGTTCCCGCATGAGCGAGGCACCTGCCACGGGCCCCTACTCTCCCATCCATGATTAGCCCATGCGAGAACAAGGCACCAAGGACCATGGGAGGTGCCGTCACGGAAATGGCTTTCTAGGCAGAGCTCAGCCCTTGGGTTTATCGATGCTGCAGGGACGGACCCGAGCACAGACGTCGTGCCAGTCCTTAATCACGGGGCGGTCGCTAGTGGGCTCACAAGGGCTCATGACCTTAGTGGTGGTGAGGACGCCAAGCATATAGATAATGCGAATGGAAAGAAATATCTGGCCTTGATCATGCAAAAAGGGAGACAGCCCCGGGGGAACAGCCCCCAGCGGCCCCAGGATGATGCAGCCCGAGAGGCGCCCTCATTTGGATACCTGAAGTGTCACCTGATACTTGCCGAAGGAGAGTTTGGGTAGCTGAAGACGCGAGATGTGCGGGTCGCTCCCGAGGATCGTCGGGCTCCTGAGGCCCAGGGGCTCCTGAGGCTCTCAGTGGTCGCGCAGGTCCGGCTCCCACTCCGTCTGGACCGCCTGCCACTGAGCCTCCTGAGCCCCCAAGGCCTGATGCGTGAGATGCTGGAACGTGGCAGCTGCGTTGCGGAAGCCGAAGAGCGTGCAGACGTAGCTGCAGGGGAGGGCCCTCCTCCGGCCGACCGCCGTCGGCCAGAAGGGCTCCTGAGAAGTGGCTCGGTTGAGACCCACGATGTCTACGCAGACGCGAAAGCAGTCGCTCGGGCTGCGAGCAGGTGGGCTTGGGGTTGTGCGGTTACGCCCACCGCGGATGAGTCTTGCGTACTGAAGTTCCTCCATAACTTGGTCGATGAAGTCCTGAGCCCCTAGCGCTGGACGGCTCGTGCTGGGCTCACAAAAACGCGCATCAAGATATGCTTGCAGGTGGTGCTCGAACACCTCCCTTGGGGCACGGGTCAGCTTAGGGACACTCCAGAGGAGAGCCCCTGAGCCCATCACAAGAGGGGCGTCGAGCGCGCCTCCCTATGCGAGGGTGGAAGGCGCCTCATCAGCAGGCGCGAGTCTTGAGGCCAGGTCGTCGGCAGCCCCCACATCCTAAGGTCCGTTGACGGGTAGGTTCTTCTTCTTGGGACGGTCTGCAAGGCGAGGACGGCTTCATTCTCATCGGGGTATTCAACAGCCGCGGTCTGGTAGGCACGCTCCAGGGAACGCGCCGCTTCCTTCTCGTCGGAGGCGATCGTGATGACTCCGCCGCTTCCGTGCATGTTGAGGACGTTGTAGCCGTGATGGGTCGCCGCCATGAACTTGGCAAGGGCAGGATACCCCAGGATGGCGTTGTACGGGAGATGGATGTTGGCGACGTCGAAGTCGATGAGCTCGGTGTGGTAGTTGTCGCGGTCTCCAAAGGTGACGGGGAGGCGGACTTGCCCCATCGGGAGCGTGGAGCCATCCGTGACTCCGTAGAATGGCTTGGTGGGGTGGAGCTGATTGTAGGGAACCTGGAGTGTCTCGAAGGTCTGGACGGAGAGGACGTTGAGCCCTGCCCCGCTGTCGATGAGGGTCTTGCTCACGAGGACGTTGCTGATGGTCGGGGTGCAGAGCATCGGGAGTGCGCCTGGGGCCGCAGTACACTTGAGCTGGTCTTTGGGGTCGAATGCGATGACTTGCTTGGTCCACCTGAGGTTGCGCGCGGCGTCAGGCCTGGGAAGCGTCGCGTTCACCTCATGGGCGAACTGCTTGAAGATGCGGTGAGAAGCCAGGGCACGGACTCCTCCCAGAATGCACGCTACTGCACGCGGTTCCTCGAAGCCCCCTACCCCATCTCCCTGGCGGTCGTCGTCGTTCCTTCTTGGTGGTGGTGGCAGTGGAGGCAGGCCTCCGTGGCCCTGAGGGCGACCATCACGAGGCTGGTCGCGCCAGGGGATATCAGGAGGCTGCTCCTACCAGTGGTCTTCACGAGGTTGCTCACGCCACCCTTGGCGCGAGTTCCTGCCATTCCAGCGTCCTCCACGGTCGTAGCCGCGGTTGTCATGCTCAGGGCGCTGCCAGGTGCGCCCGCCGCGCATTGCCCTGAGCTCCTGACAGTCGTTGGTGTTGTGGCTGTGGACGTTGTGGAAGACGCAGTACGGTCAGTTGTCTCTGGGGAGGTCATCGTAGCCGCAGCCACGCTTCACTTCTGGCTCAGCAGCCAGCACGGCGGATCCTTTGCGCTGCGACTCCTTGGCCTTGGTCTTCTGGTCGTCTGCCTCCACCTCAGGCAGCTCCTGAAGGGACAGGCGGCCTACCTCCACCCTGGCGCACTTTGCTGCGAGCTTGAACATCTCGAGGGTCGTGCACAGGTCTTCGTGGATGGCGAGCTCTTCCCTCATCATGACGTCACGGACGCCATCGGAGAACGCGGAGATGATGGCCTCGTCCGAGACACTGGGGATACGGAGGCGCATGGTCTTGAAGCGTTGGATGTACTTTTGCAGGGTTTCTCCCGGCTACTGCTACACGCGACGCAGGTCAGCAGCTATCGGGGCTCGGTCGCGGGTGCCTTGGAAGTTGGCGACGAAGAGCTCGCGAAGCTCTCCCCAGGAGGAGATGAATCCCACCAGGAGGTTCAGGAGCCAGGAGCGCGCGCCATCCTTCAGAGCCATGGGGAACCAATTCGCCATGACCTGCTCAGTGCTGTTGGACGCCTCGATGCTCATCTCATAGAGTTGAAGTAACTCCGTGGGGTCGGTGGTGCCGTCGTAGCGCGGAGGTAGGTCCGTCTTGAACTTGCCGGGCCAGACGAGGCACCGTAGCTCAGGAGCTAGGGTGCCACACCCGCATACGCTCATGATCACAGGCCCCCCCTGCACCTGCGTCGCTGGTTCTTGAGGTGCTGGCGCCACCACCTCCTGTGGCGCGCGGTCTGGGCGTTGTGGGCCAGGGGGGCCACAAGCCCCTACATGTGGGTGCTGGATCACCTGGCAACTCTCCTCGTCGCGGGCGTGGGCTCTGTGGGGTTGTTCACGCCGAGGGGCCTTGCGCCGGCCCTCCTGGCCGGCGGGGTGAAGGTGAGGCGGAGCCGGGACCCCACGGCCCTCGTTCGTCGCCGGGGGCGATGGAGGATGCGAAGTGTGCGTTGGTGCAGGCGCTTCCCCAACGGCGGTGACGAGCTCGGTGATGCGGTGGAGCCACTCGTCGTAGAGATCATCTGCCGGGCGGTAGCGCAAGAGCTCATGTGCCATTAGTAGCGCAGGCTACTGGTAGACCGGCCCGCGGCGGACCAGTGAGGACGACGCTGTAGCCGGGGAGGGTGAAGGTGTTGCCGTGCGGCTGTCCCGCCACACGGACAGTGGCAGCGAGGAGTCCTGCTGCTCCTGGACAGCCGGGTCGGTGGCGGCGTTGGCGATCGGCGAGTTGGGGCGGAGCGGTGCGCCGTTGCCCGCAGGCGCCGTCTGAGCGGCGTTCGCAGAGCGGCGGGCGACGCGGGCTCGGCTGTGTCCACCATGGCTGTGGAGGAGGGTCGGTGACGAGAACGCGACGAGGTCGTCGGAAGGCGAGATTTCGACACGCCCCCTACCTGGCGCGCCAAATGTCGGATTCAGGGCTGCGCAAAACCCGTTAAGTTTGAACACAGGGGCGTGAACAAAGATCTCTCCCACTCACGTCTGCCTAGCGCCTCGCTCTCGTCTCGGTGGAAGGATTCAAGCAAGCAACGAACAAACACACAAGAGTTTACCCAGGTTCGGGCCACCGCGAGGTGTAAGACCCTACTTCCTACTTTGGTGGATTGGCTCCGGGCGAGCTAGAATATGAACTGGTACAAGGGTTCCCGAGCTAAGGAGGAGAGCTCAGGAGGGTCAGAAGGCTAGTGTTCTTGCTCCTTGTGCGGTGGTCAAGTGTGTGTGTTGATGATCCTCTCTCCCTCTACAGTGGAGGTCCTAGCTACTTATATAGGCGGCCACGGTCCTCTTCTCCCGAAATGTTTAGGCTGAAAGGGATTCCACAACGGCCATTTTTGAGCGGGAACACAAGGACGTTCCTACCCTAACAAAAGTAGTCTTCGCCTGCAAAAGGATCAGGCGGTGATATGGTGGTGGGCTCGATGGTGACATCCTCCTTATCGTCCTGGCGGTCTTCGGTCTTGTTGCACCAAAGAGGAAACCTTTGCCCCGCTCCTTGGGAACCAACGGTTGCGCTGTCTCCTTTGCACCGAAATGGCAACTGTGCCGCTGGTGCGGTGCGTCACTGCTGACATCATTGCCTCCTCCTGAGACAGGCTTGGCCTTGGATTCTCCGCCCCTCCGGAATGCCTTGTTGAGGCCGCTCTCGAGGGGGTCTTGGCGTCGTTCTCCTCGCGAGGCCTGGCCCCTTGCGAGGGTCTTGAGCAGCTGGTCGATCGGCTGGGCCGTACCTGGCCGCTTGTAGGAGCGCGTCGCAGCCCGTAGACAGGCAAGTCTGGGTACCCCGGTTCCCAGGACTCCGACATAGGTGAAAAGGGTGAAAAATTTCCCCGGTAGCTGCGCGCGCGAAAAGGCCTATGCAAACGGTTGCCTCTAAGCGCTCGTGTGCACAAACAGAATAATTTCGTTTGAAATGAAGACATACTAATTTTGAATTGAAGACGTG
Organism: Secale cereale; assembly: GCA_902687465.1. NCBI lineage: Eukaryota > Viridiplantae > Streptophyta > Magnoliopsida > Poales > Poaceae > Secale > Secale cereale. Next base: position 529,432,111 of record LR738711.1, on the reverse strand, counting down.
AGTTTATCGTTTTGTCTCTAAATTTTTCGCACGTAAACCAATCACAATTTTACCACGGGTTTGATTTGATGTCGCATTTCAGGTCTCGTGTGCTATTTGTAAGACATTTATTTGCATTTACCATGCATGTTGGCATATAATTCAACTCCTAGCCGGACTGCATTTCCCATCGAAAGGGATGAGGATTGCCATTCGATCTGGGAGCATCCAATGGTGCAGATGTATGATCCGTGGGGTTTGGGTGCTGGCCAATCAGAACACACAACTCAGATCGTGCGCACAACGAAGGGGGGCATCGGCAACAGTTTGGTAGGCACACGGCTTTCATGTGTGAATCGTGTGCTATTTGAAAACATTTTTTTTGGGAGGGGCTATTTGAAAACATGTACATGTGTTGTCGAAAGGGATGAGGATCATCGTTCGATTAAGGAGAATCCAATGGTGCAGACGTACGATCCGTGGGGTTTGGGTTCTGGCCAATCAGAACGCACGACTCGATCGCGCGCGTGGAAGAGGGGTGGGGGTGCATCGGCCACGGTTTAGTGGACACACGGCTTTCGTGAGTGAAACGTGTTCTCTTTGAAAACATTTACATTACCTAACATCATATTTTTGTTCGAATGAAAACATTAGTTCATCGTTTCGCCTCCAAAAAAATTCCACCGTAAGAAATCATGAGTATAGTGGAGAGTGTCATATATTAGTATCATGAATATACAGTACATATGATACTACCTTTAATTAATTATAGCGCATAGTATAATACATAGAGTATAGTATCATATATAGATCATATTTATTGCCATGCATGACACAAATTAGCATCACATTTATCATGATAGGTATCTACCTACTATATGTTACTCTAACCCTCTTTATATAAATTTAATTCTTTGCCACATCAGCATACTTGCTATTTCCGAGTGCACGACATCGTCGGCTATGATACCACCACTATGGAGAGCCTTATATAGTGGGGAGTATCATATACTATATATATAGTATCATGCATATGATACTACTGTATGATACTACATATGTACCTTCATAGTGCATATATAGTATCATAGAGTAGTACTAGCTCCCTCTGTAAACTAATATAAGAGCGTTTAGATTACTAAATAGTGACCTAAACGCTTTTTTATTAGTTTACGAAGGGAGTATATATCATAGATGGCCGTATTTATGAATTGAGCCCTATAAGGCTGGTTGTAATGGGGAGTATTATATATATATATATATATATATATATATATATATATATACTAGTAGTATCATGCATGCATATATATGATAGTGTAGCTAGGTTACTACTTCCGTAATGCATAGTATCATAAGTTAACATCTTAGATTGCCTTAATAATTGTCATGCATCACACAAAGTAGCAGTACAATAGTTAATATGACATAGTATCATGATATGATACCACATCCTCTCTTGTGTGCCACATCATCCAGAAAGTCTAGTTGGCATGCATGATGCTGCTTATCATAATACCATTACAACCAGCCTAAACCGGAAAGGTGGGAATATGAGACTAGCCACAATGGAGAATAGTACACTAGTAGAATACTCATATCCCTAGACTATATATGTTACTACCTTCATAGTGGGTAGTAACATAAGTGTAGTGTCATGCAAAGCTTCATTTCTTAGGTTACAGACTCATATTGCATTGGGACATGTGATGCTACAGTAACTAGCTAAGTTACTGAAACTATCTCTCTCCTCATTAACTTATTGCCACATAAGCAAGTTTGCTGAGTTGGAGTCGGTGTTACTACTGAAGTTACTCCCACTTTGGCTAGTCTGATACTAGCTAGTCGTCTATGAAATACTATCTAGCTACCTCACTAAGAGCATGGTTAATAATACATCCAAGGGTCGGCTATAAGAAGTTGCCATTTCGTATACATCCAACCTCTTAGCAGGCTTGTGCAATAATAAGTTTTATATACATACTAGCTTATCAATAGTTGGCCCACCTTACATCTCCACAAAGTGTCTTGGGTCTCGTGTTGCAACTGGCTCTACTAACCAAGAGCCCGCTTCTCTTCTCTTTGGTCCAACTAATAAGAACATATATATTATTCTATTCCTTATAGCCAGACTACCCACAATGGGAGTAATATAGGTAGTAACATCACACATATGATAAAATGGATGATGTGGCAACCGATAAATGAAGAAATGGAGGAAAGTGGATATGTTTGATGTTACTACGTACCTATGTTACTCCCATTATGGCTATAGTCTTACTATAGTATGAGACTACCCATAATGGGAGTAACATAGGTAGTAACATCAAACATATCTGGATAAATTAAGTAGATGATGTGGCAAGCAATAAATGAAGAAAGAGAGGAAAGTAGTAACATAGCTAGTTACTAGTAGGCTAGTCATAGTGGAAGTAACTTAGGTGGTAACATAGATGCCACATAAGCAAGAAAGATGATGTGTCATGTAATTAAAGAGGAGAGAGATAGATAGAGTAACATAATATGTTACCATCAGATAACGGTTTCCAATACAGAATGAGTCTACAAAAGCAATAAATAAAGATATGTATGTTACTACATCTATGACACTTCCCACTATGAAGATGGTAACATGGACTAGTAACATATGTATGTTACTAGTCTAAGTTACTACCCACTATGATTAGCCGTAGTATGAGTGACATCACATGTACATATCAAGGTAAGATGTGTATATAGCCTAATAAATGAAGTGTTGCATGTTACCAAACATATATGTCAGACTAGCCATAATGGGTAGTAACATAGAGTAGTAACATGCCCATGTTACTACTCTATGTTACTACCTCTATAGTGGGGAGTAACATATGTGTGGTAACATGGAAGACTTCATTTATTAGGCTATAGACTCATCTTACCTTGATATGTGTGATGTTACTCATACTAGTAGTAACTAGCTCTTTTACCACATGCCTCTCTTTCTTCATTTATTGCTTGCCACATCATCTATTTTATCTAGATATGTGTGATGTTACTACCTATGTTACTCCCACTATGGGTAGTCTTACTCCCCACTATAGAGGTAGTAACATAGACTAGTAACATTCTATGTTACTACCCATTGTCGCTAGTCTTATGTCACTCTATTGTGTACTTACTTGCTCTAATGCATAGTATCATAGAGTAGCTAGTATCATATGTAGTAAATTATTTATATTGTCATGCATGACACGTGGTAGCATAACATTTACTATGATATGGTTTCATGATATGATACTTAACCCTCTCTTTCTTCATTTAATTAATTCTATGACGGCTCATCAATATTGCCTAGTTGGCATGCATGATACTAGTTATGATACCCCCTTACTATCAGCCTAGCAAAGGTGTACAGATCATTTGTGCATCGCTTTGTGAGTTTTCATCTGTTTGATCGAGAAGCGGGGAGAGGTTTCAAACATTTCGGCCACGAGGTGAGGCCACTGGCGTAGGCCTAGTTGGTATTTTAATTACAAAAAATTCATATGGAGTTCGGACGTCATCAAAATTGATGTGTGCGTGTGGCGTGCTCTCATGACCCCGTGGAAAAAATGGTAAAGTTTGGCACAAATTTTGATGACCGCTCCTTCCAAGCCGGAGCATCTCACATGAAGGATCATAGTTTTCCAAAAGGAGACGTATCAATTCAAACTCCCGTGGTTGGTGACTTCATCGTTTGGCCTCATAAAAATATCCATGGTACGCAATCAACATTATACCACGGGTTTGATTTTTTGGCGCATTTCAGGTATCGTTAGCTATATTTAAGACATTTTTTGAGATTAACGTGCATTTTGTGCATAAAAATAAAATTACAACCGGAAATGCATGTGTTATCGAAAGGGATGAGGATCGCCGTTCGATCTGGGAGCATCCAACAGTGCAGATGTACGATCCGTGGGGTTTGGGTTCTGGCCAATCAGAAAGCACAACTCAGATCATGGGCAGGGTGGCGGGGTTTGGTCGGCACACGGCTTACATCAACGAACCATGTGCTATTCGCAAACCAGATTGCATATTTTTGTTCACACATACTGTAGTGAGATCGACTGAGTGTGCTACATCTATGATATAATAATAATAATAATAATAATAATAATAATAATAATAATAATAACAAAAAACAGTTCATATTCATTGCTTGAGCTGACGACATATCAAGGTCAACATATTAATGGTTCTTACATCAACAGAAAACCAGGCATAACTCACAAATTCAGTACACGCAACAGTTCTAAATTGAACGAATTAAGTTGCAGGGTAGGCATAAAGACTAGTCTTACGGCTTAATTCCCATGTACATGGGGGAACTGGGATCATTAAGTTGACCTTGAATGAACTTGGTTTTTTTTAATGATTTTACACTCCTCTGTTGCACTGGTGCGCGATCCCTTGGCTGGCAACTCATCAAATTCATCGTACTCGTCCTGATCGGCAACATCGTCGACACCCAGTGCCCTTCTCTTACCATACATCGCTAAATGGCCGTTCTTATGCAAGGGGTCTTCCACAAAGAAAATATTTGTAGCATCGCTCGCAAGAATGAATGGTTTCGCGTGATATGCCATCGTTGTCCTGTTAATATAGGTCTTCCTGTACTCATCAATCCTTACCTGGCCAAGAGGGGTCCATGCACACCTAAATAATGCCACTTTAACTTTCACATAGTCAAGCTCCCAAATCTCTTTGATGTTTCCATAGTATACCCTTTTATCAGCTTCATTTATGGTCATGCATTCTATTCAAACAGACTTGTTCTGATACGAGGTCTTCTTATCATGTTCCTCAGTGTAGAATGTGTATCCATTTATATCATATGCTTAGTACGTCAACACCGTAGGTGATGGCTTTTGTGCCAACCACGTAGCAATGTCATCAATGGATCCTTGTGCCAAATGGTTCTTCAGCCATTTGGCGTACTTCTTAGTGTGCTCCTTCATCTCCACTTCTGATGAAGGCACCATTGGTAAGAAGCTTTGGCGTATCTCCGCCAAGTGTTCTTCGGCATAAGCGATGAGAACTGGGTTGTTAAGTAGTACCATCAAATGGGATTTCTCTGCCAATTCTCCAAGTGCAGCCATTTGCGTGCCAGCAAGGACCGGCTTACCTTTCAGCCTTCCCTCGTGACGAGAGAGGGGAAAACCTATAGGTCTTTGTTTCATGTATTCGGTGCAAAACTCAACCACCTCCTCTGAAGTATAACCTTGTAGGATGCTTGCCTCTGGATGGTTTCGGTTCTGACAAAAGCACTTCAGTATTCCCAAGAACCGCTCGAAGGTATACATGTTGCGAAGAAACACAGGACCAAAATACTGTATCTCGTTGAAAAGGTGCATAGTGAGGTGGACCATGACATCAAAGAATGACGATGGGAAAAACATCTCTAGGTTGGAAAATATTCCTGCAATATCATCTTGCATATTATCCAACTCTTCAGGATCTACAACTTTCTGCCATAGTTTGTTGAAGAAATCATAGAGGTCAATGAGTGTGTTTCTTATATCTTTGTCCATCAGATTCCCGATGGCCACCGGGAGGATTTGTGTCAACATTACGTGGAAATCATGTGACTTCATGTGTCCCAACTTCATTTTACCTGAGCTCACATCCACGAGACTTCTGATGTTTGCGTAGTAGGAAGAGAGTGTCTTAACTGACAACAAATAGGTGAAGAATTGTGTTGCTTCTTTTGTACTTAAATTGTAACTCTGCCGAGCTTTGATGAATTTGTGATCATCTTCTGCTTCATTCTTGTGTTGTGATTGATCAGCAAGCATATCGAGCCGTGAACCGTCAGCATCCTTTCTTTTACCTTTAATCTTGAGCAGAGTACCAAGGATGCTTTCACATATGTTCTTCTCTACGTGCATGACATCGATGAAGTTACGTACACTTAGAATCTCCCTAGAAGGTAATTTCCAGAACACCGATTTCTTCTTAAACACTTGATCCTTCGGTGTTAGTTTCACCGTCAAAGGGTCGTTCTTGCAAAGCACAACATTATTTTTTAGCCATGTTGTGGACCACCTCCCCGTCATAGGGTCTTGGGGCCACACCTTCCTCTGTCGTACCATCAAATTAAGCTTTCGTCTTTCGGTATGGGTGATTCATCCGCAAGAACCTACGATGACGCAAATACGCTGTTTTACGCGAGTTGGGAAGACTTCTGCTAGCTGTCCTATCCATGCATGTGACACACCCTACATCTCACCTTATTTTTTGCCCCGATGTGTTACCTAATGCCGACATATATTGAATGGTGTGCACCAGCATCGCATGTAGATTGAAAATCTCCTTTCTGTAAGCATTATAACATTTTACAGCATGCGCATCTATCCACACTGTCAGCAGTTCTTCTACCAGTAGCTGAAAGTAAATGTCGATGTCATTTCCTGGTTGCTTCGGGCCTTGGACAATCATTGACATCATAATGTATTTTTTTTCTTCATACACAACCAAGGAGCTAGGTTATATATGCACAGAAGCACAAGCCATGTGTTGTTATTGGTGCTCATATCGACAAAATGATTCATCCCGTTAGTACAGTCCCCGAGCCTTATACTTCTAGGATCCTTGGAAAAAAAATTCAAATTTGTTGTCGATTAATTCCCACTGAGCCCCATCTTTCGGGTGACTCATAAACCTATCCGCAATTCACTCATCATGATGCCACCGCAACCACTTTGCCTCTCTAGGGTTTGCAAACAAACGCCTCAACCTTGGAATTAAAGGCAAGTACCAAACAACCTTGAACGGGATTCCTGTCTTGATCTTGCCTTCCAATTTGTACTTGTCCTTTTCTCTCCTACGCTTGTATCATGCATTCTTGCATGTGGGACATGCACGAAAGTCTTTGTACTCACCACGGTACAATATACAATCATTCACAAAAGCCTGAATCTTCTGCACTTCAAGTTGCAATGGACAAACAATGTTCTTCGCTTCATTCATGCTTCTGGGGAGCACATTATCTTCCAGAACAATATATTTGCCAATACCTAAGATCTCTGTGAAGCCCTTGTTTGATAGACCGTTTGCTGCTTTAAATCTGAGAAGCGCCAGGGTGGCACTCAACCTGGAATATTTCTTTTTGCAACCTGGATACAATTCTTTCTTGGATTCCACATCAATTGTTGGCAGATCCTTGTACCCAATCATATCCTTTTCTGGGCCCTCGAAATCTGCAATCATAGCAGCAAAATCTGGCATATCAAGATCGTCGTCATCTACGTGGACGTCTTGGTTTTCCAGTGGGCGTTTCGGCTTTCCGATGTTCCATTGGTAGCTTGACGGCTCTGCCCTGATGTTAGATTCAACATCCATGTGACACTGATCGGGGTTTGGCATCTCGCTGCTCTGGGTACCTTCATCCATGACCTCCTCTTCACCGTGTCTGGTCCAATGTGTATATCCATCCATGATTCCCCTAGAGACTAAGTGCATCTGGACATCTGCAACTTCATGTGACTCTGTATTGGCACAATCAGTACATGGTCAGAGGATGTAATCCACATCACAACTTCTCCTCTTTGTACTTTCATCTAAATTCATGAACTATGTCACGCCACTGATAAAATCTCTGGTTTTCTGATTCTTCATCCATCGAGATCGTTCCATCTGCAACAGACGAATGGTAATTAAAAACAAAACAACAATATTAATACACGGATTAACTATTGCCCACAGTTGCGTGCATAAATCACAAGGTTTTATTTGAATAATTACTGAGGGCGCTCCATGTTGTTATCGAGACGTGCAATGACAAAAATTAATGGCCAGTCAATTTACATGCAGAGTACTAGTACAACACTAAACTTAGGAATTGAATACCTTAATTAAGCCATTCACGAAAAGAATACCTTAACTAATTAGTCACATGGCGACCTCCACCCAGCAGATAGACAAGACCGATGCGACGGCATGCCGAGACAGCTGGGTCGAGGAGCAAAGCTTAGTGCGGCTACCGCCTAAAGTTCGACCTCCACTATCCCGCCATGGATAGCGATGGATGTGCTCGAATCACGCTGCCGCCAACCTCAATGGTTGAGCTCCTCCTATCTCCCACCGCAGACCGAGGATTGACCTCCTATGACGCCACCACCACCCACCGACCAAGGATTGACCCCTTCTCTGGTAGCCGCGGCCTAGGCCGTCGCCGCCATCTCTATATGTAGAGCTCCTGTTTTGTTTTACGGATATCCGTGGAGTGGTTGTTTACACGGTATCTCACTGTAACTCAATCATATGGACAGGGTATTACATCACACACGGTTATGTAATGCCAACCGTGTCTAACCTACGTTGTATTCTCACACGGTTTGGTGCGGCAATCGTGTGTGACATTGTAATACCCAACACAAATGACATGTACAAATAGTGTGTCGTATACAACATATATATAGTGCCATTAGTAGTTCCCGACCGTTAGCTTATCTCCACAGTTTTCCCCATTTCCCCAAAATCCCTACATAGCCTCCAAATTCCATCGCGTGGCGCTGACATTGGGGGAATGCGGATGAGTGGTGCTGATGGTTTCTGTGCGGCTGCTCCTGCTCGTATCGCCGCCGAGCACTTGCCTAAGGTCATTAGAAGGCAAGTCTACTACGGATCCGAGTCGTCCTATCAGGTTCCAATCTATCCAATCTTTTTTAGCATGTCCAAAGTATAGATCCTTGCTGAATCCATCGCGAATAACCCCC
>LR738711.1:529343492-529423312 GCA_902687465.1 Secale cereale | reverse complement strand
CCCCCCCCCAGGAAAGTGATTTGTCGCCGGATCCGGAGCTTGACTCCAGACTCCCGCAACACGAGTTCGACTCCGAGCTTTGCGCCACCGAGAAGTACCAAAAGCTAAGTTGTGTGCACGGGCACACTCCCGCTCGACGTGTATGCACGGAGGGATTCGACATTGGCAGGTGGTTTCTCAGTTGCCCCTTAGAGGTTAGTGCTAATTAAGTTCATCATTTTACTTCAGTTAATGTCGCCGCTCATCCAGATATTATTTAACATTGGCAGGGATATGAGGCTTGTGCCTTTGTTAACTGGCTGGATGAAGAATGGCATGGCATGGCTCGGAGTGTTATCACCAAGGTCGCAGAAGATAACGTAAAGCTGAAGAAGAAACTGGCTGATCTGGAATGTACAATCAGTACGATGAAGCAAGAAAGAATCAATCACAGGTAATATATGAAAGCAAGAGACAAGAAGGAACTAGCATGTGTAGTTGTGGTTTTCGCATTAGCCATGTTCTATGCGCTATTTGCAATGGTGATTAGGGGTTTTGTTTGACAGTATTGCTAAAGCATATCTAGATGTGCTCTAAGTAATGCACATCTAGGTCCTGTGCCATTGATGTTACGCGAAGATTCGTGCAGATTTTTTTTTTGTCTTTTTTCTTCTCCTTTCTAGTTTGATTATTACAGGCTTTATCAATAAGAAGAGCTCAATGTATTGCTTGCCAACTTTCCTACTCCGTTCGTACTTGTACCGGTGCATAATCCCAAAACTCTTTCCTTGTTTTTGTCATGAAAAAGGAAACCAACCAAATAGCCAATAGGAGTCGCACGCAACCCCGGGAATTTGGAGCGACTGGGTACAAATAATTGCGGTTGATTATATCAGTGGTTAGACATTACGTCAACCCCTGCTTCAATCCTTGCTTCAATTGGCAGTTCCTCTTCTTTGCATACCCCGCTTAAGTGTCCACCATCTTCATCGTCCCCGGCAGGCTGCACTACACACTGGCACACACTCTGCAGCCATGTCGAGCGATAGCGAGGACGATAGTTCGACCAGCAGTCTGGCGCCCGATGATTGGTCAACATCAGAATCATGCCGCTCGTCTTCCATGAGTCCGGTGTCGAGCCCAGACCTCGATTATATCCGGTTCATGGAAGGGACGCCGCCTCCGGAGTCATCAGACGACAACCAGACGGACGAGGAGCTGTCGGAGGACGAAGAAGAGGACGCCGATGATGATGAGGACGATGACGACAACAACGACGATGATGACGGCGATGGCGATGAAAAGCCATCGGTCAGCGGCAAGAAGCTTCCTTTCGTCGCGGGGCCATCCAACAAGAACAACAAGAAGAAGAAGGACTAAATTAAGCAGACTGTATATATCTCTGTTTATCCTATCAATCTCATCGCAAACGGTCAGTAATATGTATTTGACAGAGATCTTCTACATTACCACCAATAGGTTGGTTTGTTGAACTGTGTACCCTGACGAGCACACAATTCACAAAAAGACCGTATGGGCTGTCTATAATGATAGCACACAATTCTGATTACCGACCTGTTTGCCGGGTATCACACACATCTTGTTACGCTGAATCGTTTGTGTTCACCTGACTCATCGCAAATGGTTCATCGGAGTGAACTGTATGCATTATATCACACACACCATGATCTGGTTGCCCGTTTCTATTGTTCTAACTCATCGCAAACAGTTCGCACAGATCATCAGTATGCCCCTCATCGCACACGCAACTATAACCTGAATCGTGTTTGATGCATCCGTCATCGCAAACATTTTACACATTTCTGACGGTTTTCATACAACACCGTTTGCGATTATTGCATCGCACACAGTTTCTTGAAGGGTCTCTGATCATAGTGTCGCATTAGCAGCATCCTGCAGTAGTGTTAGAACAAGCTCGGGCAAATTATTTTTGGGCATCCAAGTTTTGCCGAAAAACAAGGGGGCATGTGTTGACACCATATTTTGGTGCGGTCAAGAACTTAATTAATATGGCCTGAAATGGAGAAGTGATCTACATAAATAAAATCGTATTGTCGATATGAACATCTTTGAAGTTTGAGCCATCGCCATCCCATCTCATCTCGAAGGCCGAAGTTGTGCTCGAAATACTGAGATTTTGTATTCAGAACACTATTCGACTCATTACACCCCCAAGACTGCCTATTATGGAAATAGGATCTACATGGATTCTCTTCGCCTCGTCGAAACGATCGATTTTTATATAAAAGTCGTTCCAATCCGAGTTCATATGCAAACGTTAGATCCATTGGAATGCAGCCCTGTCACGAGGCAGAAAATGGCGCGCCCGACCAGACACCTTGTTGTTGTAGCTGAACCAGGGAAGAACTCACACGATGAGCTCATACACACACACATGAGAGAGAGAGAGAGAGAGGGATTTGTGCTGCACGCAACAACTGCAGCCTTTTATGTTTCTTCGTTTATTTAATAGCTCAAACTGACTAACAGATTGATCCTAATCTTGTGCCATGACCAAGCTAATCGGACGTGCCATCCCACGTCCCTTGACCACGCACAAGGCGTCGTGCTAACGACCTAGCTACTGCCCCGATCCAGCCATGAACAGGCTCACGTTGTATGGACCGGTTTATTTGCTGAAAGCAAAACTAAGTGACTAGTGCAACAGGATTACAGAAATTCCAACAAATCCCCACCTAATCCTGTTGCCTAATATCCCTTCACTTCGACAACACCAAGCCACTGACACAGCAAGCTGAATCTGACGTGCACTAGTGCTTTCGTGAGCAGATCAACAAGTTGTCTTTCAGTCCCAATGTGCTCGACCTGCACCTTACCATCCTCAATGCATTCACGGATGAAATGAAAATGTATGTCAATGTGCTTACTCCGATCATGATGCACTGGGTTCTTGCTCAACGCGATCGTTGACTTGTTGTCGATGAACAGCTTCCCCATCATGGGGTCATTCCCGGCCAGCTCGCTGTAGAGACGGCTCAGCCAGATGCCCTGGCACACCGCCGTAGCCACCGCCATGTATTCTGCTTCACAGTAGGAGAGGGCGACAACTTTCTGCTTCTGCGAAGTCCATGTGATCGGGCTGCCATTGAGGAAGAACACCACCCCACCTGTACTCTTGCGATCGTTGACGTCGCCAGCAAGGTCACTATCGTTGTACCCCACCAGCTCGGCTTCCTTCATGGTCCTTCTGTAGCAGCATCCATAGCCAGAGGTCCCTCAGACGTAGCGGAGGATCTGCTTCACCGCCGCCTAGTGCAGTGCACCCGTCGCCTCCATGTGTCGGCTGACGATGCCGACGGCGTGTGTAATGTCCGGCCTAGTGTTGTAGAGGTAGCGTAAGCTCCCAACAACACTCCGGTACTTGGTGACATCGATGCCGCCGCCGGTGTCGCCCTTGATCAGCTGCAGCCGGTGCTCCATGGGCGTGTGACTCGGATGGCAATCCTTCATCCCTGCCTGCTCTAGCACCTTCTCTGCATTGGTGTTTTGACACAGCGTGATTACGCCCTCACGCTGCTCAACCTCGATCCCCAAGTAATAATCGAGGAGGCCAAGGTTGCTCATGTCGAACAGATGATGCATCTGCTCCTTGAAGCTTTTCATTTCCTTTACGTCAGTGCCGGTGATCACCAGATCATCAACGTACACGCCAACTAGCAAGTCGCCCTTCTATACACGGCGTGCTCCAAGGGGCTCCGCTAGAAGCCTAGGTTGGTGAGCTCGCCGTCGAGCTTGGCGTTCCAAGCACGCGGTGCCTGGCACAGCCCATGGAGCGCCTTGTGCAGCCTGAGTACTTTTTGCTCGTTGCCGGGGACGACGTAGCCGGGTGGCTGGTGCACATACACCTCTTCGACCAGGTCACCATTCAGAAATGCGGACTTGACGTCCATATGGTGGACTTGCCACCCGGAGTGCGCGGTGAGCGCCAGCAGGACGCACACCGTCTCCATGCGCGCCACTGGCGCGAAGACCTCGTCGAAGTCCACCCCTTGGCGCTGCACATAGCCTTTCGCGACAAGCCTCACCTTATGCTTCACAATATTACCAGCTGGATCATTTTTTATGTTGAATACCCATTTAAGGCCGATGACGACGTGACCAGGCGGGAGCGCGGCGAGCTCCCAGGTGCCGTTGCTCCTGATCGCGTCCAGTTCGTCCTCCATCGCGCGCTTCCAGCTGGGATCTCCCTTGGCATCCTCAATGCCGCCTGGCTCCTCTGCAGCTAGCAAGCAGAGGTGGTTCACCTCCACCTGCTCCTCCTCCCACGCGTCGTCGAGCTCCTGGTCGATGCTGGCCATGCGCCTATACATCAGCACAGCGCCGACTGCCGCGTCATGCCGTCCGGTGTGATGCGACAACGGCGTCGCCCTGTTGTGGGCGCGCGGGGCCGGTATGCCCGGCGTTGACTGCAGTGGGCTGTCCAGACCCGGTCCTTCGGGCGTGGCGGGCTGCGGTGTTGCGCCCAGATCGTGGTGCCCGCCGGTCGGTGGGTCACGGTACACCACCTCAAACGTGACGCACGGCGTAGGCGTCACGACAGCGCCGCCGCTCCAGTCCCTTCTCCGGTGCTCCTCAAACACCACGTCGCGCGTGACGCACAGCTGCCTCATCGCTGGGTCGTACACCCGGTAGGCCTTGGCACCGTCTGTCGGCGTCCTGGGAACCACGGTACCCAGAATTGCCTGCATGCAGGCCGCGACGCGCTCCTACTACGGCCTGGTATGGCCCAGCTGATCGACCACCTGCTCAAGACCCTCGCGAGGGGGCTAGGCCTCGCGGGGAGAATGACACCAAGACCCCATTAGGAGCGGCCTCGGCTAGGCTGCTCCGGAGGGGCGGAGAATCCGAGGCTGAGCCTGCCCGCACTGACACAAGAAGTGATGCACCGCGCCAGCGGGTGCCAGCGCGTGCCAGCGGCGTAGTTGCCGTTTTGGTGCAAAGGAGACAGCGTAGGTGCAGGTTCCCGAGGGGTAAGACAATGATTTCCCCTTTCGTGCAATAAGACCGAAGACCGCAAGGACGACAGGGAGGATGTCACCACCGAGCCCACCACCGCGCCATCGCCTGATATCTTTGCAGGCAAAGACCACTTTTTTCAGGATAGGGGTGTCCTTGTGTTCCCGCTCAAAATGGCCGTTGTGGGATCCCTTCCTGCCTAAATATTTCGGGGAAGAGGACCCTGGCCGCCTATATAAGTAGCCAGGGTCTACACTGAATGGAGATCTGGTATGATTTGATCTGATCTGGATCGACCCCGCCTTCACACCAAGGAGCAAGAACACTTGCCTCCTGACCCTCTTGAGCTCTCCTCCTGAGCTGAGGAACCATTGTACTTGTTCATTCTCAAGCCCTCCCGTGGCTAGTCCACCAAAGCAGGACATAGGGTTTTACACTGCAAGGTGGCCTGAACCTGGGTAAACTTGTTTGTGCTTTACTTATTGCTTCCTTGAATGTCACCACCGGGCAAGGGCGAGGCGCTAGGTAGACGTGAGTGGGAGAGATATTCGTTCACGCCCCCGTGTTTGAACTTCTTGGGTTTGCGGAGCCCGTAATCTGACATTTGGCACGCCAGGTAGGGGGCGTGTCGAAATCTCGCCTCTCCGACGACCTCGCCTCCCCTCTCCTCCTCCACACCGCCATGATGGCCGCGGCCTACCACATCTTCATGGAGGCTGGTGTTGTCCCCGTCGTCGCAGCGGTGTAGGCGGACCACACCACCCATGGGTGCTCCGCCCCATCCCCCGACGATGTTTTCGCCGGCCGGGCTACCGGGGAGGGGCTAGCTTCGCCATTTCCGCTCCTCGTGGCCTCGCCGGCGGCACTCTTAGTGGCCCGTGTGGACGAGCTACTGGGCGCTGCTGGCGGGGAGTTGCCCTGCCGTGGAGTCGCCTGCATCATTGGAGGATCCCAAGCACCGGCGTCAGCCCGGCACGTCAAGTTGCACTTTCGATGGGTCGGGGCCACCGCTCAGCGACAGGAGGTCCCGCAGGGGCGGAATGCACAAGGGCACGCCATCGCTTTTAGCCTCGGCAACCGCACCCTAGCCGCAGCCGGCACGAACGTCCTCCCTATGGTATGTACCCCCACCGTCTGCCGGGTGGCTGTCATGAAGACCCTTATCGACGGCGGCGCCGGGCTCAACATCCTCTCTCCGGAGGCTTTTGGTCATCTGCCCGTGTCCTACAGGTAGCTCCTCCCCACCAAGCCCTTCTCGAGGGTCGCGGGCTCGGCCATCCCGCTCGGCCAGGTCCGCCTCCTGGTCACCTTCGGCACACTCGTTAACTACCGGACCAAGCTCATTGACTTCGATGTCGCGCCCATCCACCTATCCTACAACGCCGTCCTTGGCTTTCCAGCCTTGGCAAAGTTCATGACGGCGACTCACCCGGGCTACAATACCGTCAAGATGCCCGGGAGCAGCGGCGTCATCACTATCAAAGGGGACTCCGAGGCCGCCCTTCAGGTCCTCGGGCGCGCTTACAGGGCTGTAGCCGCGGCCCATTCAAGTACGAAGGGGGCTCCGAAGACGTTGGAAGCCACGCCTGCCAAGAAGAAGCAGCTCTTCTCTCAGGACCCGCCCGAGACGAAGCAGGTGCCTGCTGACGAGGAGGGCTCAGGAGCCACCTACACCATCGGCACGTGCCTAGACCCAGAGCAAGAGGCAGCATTGGTTAGCTTCCTCAGGGCTAACAAGGATGTGTTCGCTTGGAAAGCCGCTGACTTGGTCGGGGTGTCTAGGCACATCATCGAGCACCACCTTATGGTGTGCCCCAACGCACGCCCTATCAAGCAGAAAGCACGTAGGCAGGCCCCGGAGAAGCAGGCCTTCATCGTTCAGGAGGTTCGGAAGCTAGAGGAAGCAGGCGTCGTACGGGAGGTACGCCACCCGGAGTGGCTGGCCAACCCCGTCATCGTCCCGAAGAAAGGAGGCAAGGAGGGCATGTGCGTCGAATTCATGAGCCTCAACAAGTTCTGCCCTCAGGACATGTTCCCTCTCCTGCGCATCGACCAGATCGTGTATTCAATGGCTGAGTGCGACCTGCTCTGCTTCCTAGACGCCTTCTCGGGCTACCACCAGATCAAGATGGCGGTGGAGGATGTGGAGAAGACGGTGTTCCTGACCCCTTGCGGGGTCTACTGCTACACCTGCATGCCTTTTGGGCTGAGAAACGTGGGCGCCACCTTCCAGCACCTCATGCACATCACCCTCGGCCCTCAGCTCGGGAGGAACGCGGAGGCCTACATCGACGACATCGTGGTCAAGTCTAGAGAGGCCTAGACTCTCATCCAGGACCTAGAAGAAACGTTCGCCAACCTGCGCAAGGTGAAGTAGTGCCTCAACCCGGAGAAGTGCATGTTTGGCGTACCCTCCAGTAAGTTGCTAGGGTTCCTGGTTTCGCACCGGGGCATTGAAGCTAATCCGGAGAAGATCAAAGCCATCGAAAGAATGAAGCCGCCTACAACCGTGAAGGAGATGCAGAAGCTTGAGGGATGCGTGACATCCCTGGGGCGCTTCATCTCTAAGCTTGGCGAACGCGCCCTCCCGTTCTTCAAGCTCATGAAGATGAAGGGGCCCTTCGAGTGGACTCCGGAGGCCGACGCCGCCTTCCAGGGTCTCAAGGAATACCTCACCAGCCCGCCGGTTATGGTGGCGCCAAGACCCCTGGAGCCCATGATGCTCTATCTCGCCGCTACGCCTCACTCCGCCAGTGCAGCGTTAGTGGTGGAGCGCGAGGAGAGGCCCCGAAGCGCAAGGCTGCGGGGCAAGTCAACATCCTCAGGAGCTCCATCGCCCCCTGACGCAGCTCCGGAGGTAGATTCGACCATGGCTGCTGATGGCCCCGCCGTCCAACAAGAAGCACCCAAGACTCCTGAAGCACCTGAAGATCCTGTGGCCCCAACCCTCGTCGAGCACCCTGTGTACTTCGTCAGCACCGTACTGCATGATGCGTGCTCGTGTTACCTGATGCCTGAAAAGATGCTCCTGGCGCTCCTTGTTGCCTCCAGGAAGCTGCGCCATTACTTCCAACGCCACCCCATCAAGGTTGTCTCGTCATACCCTCTCGAGAAAGTGCTCCGGGACCCGAACGTCATCGGGAGGGTCGCTGAGTGGAACATCGAGCTACAGGCGTTCCAGTTGGAGTTCAGCACCACGCGAATGATCAAAGGAGCGGCTCTGGCAGACTTTGTGGCAGAATGGACCGACGCGCCGAAACATGGGGCTGGCGAGGATCGCTCGCTGGGCCCCGGTGATGAAGCCCCAGACAGATGGGTGGTGTACTTCGACGACGCCTTCTCACGCCTTGGCCCAGGAGCTGGCGCCGTGTTAGTGTCTCCCGCTCAGGACAAGTTGTACTACGCAGTGCATCTTTGCTTCCAGCAAGGCGAGATGGTCTCCAACAACATAGCAGAGTATGAGGGCCTGATTGCTGGGCTCAAGGCCGCAGCTGCACTGGGCGTCAAGCCCCTCAAAATTAAAGGCGATTCGCAGCTCCTCGTCAACTTCTCCAACAAGAAATACAAGCCCAAGTACGAGCACATGGAGGCATATCTGGAGGAGGTGCGCAAGATGGAAAAGCAATTCCAGGGGCTGGAGGTGCGGCACGTGCCAAGGGGCACGAACAAGGAGGCGCACGACATCGCCAAACGAGCCTCCAAGCGGGAACCCCAGAGGCCGGGCATCTTCGAGGAGCGATTGCTCAAGACGTCGGCAGCACCACCCGCTCCTGAGCCGACATCCCCTTTGGAGGGGCTGCTTGCGGCGCCCGCGGCCAGAGCTCCGCCCTGCGGGCCGGCCTCCGGAGCCCGCCTGCTACTCGTCATGGAGCCCGAGCATGGTTGCTGGACCAAAGAGCTCAAGATGATCCTGCTACATGACACCTTGCCAGACAAGGAGGAAGACACGGAGCGCATGGTCGATAGGCCTCGGCTTACTGCATCCAAGACGGCAAGCTCTACATGAGGCGCCCCAATGTTGTCTCACTAAAGTGCACTCGAGGAAGCAAGGACGCGAGCTGTTGGCCGACATCCACGGCGGCGACTGTGGCCACCATTCGTCTTCCCGCACCCTCATGGGCAAGGCCTTCTGCAACGGCTTTTACTGGCGCACGACACTTAACGACGCCATGGAGCTTGTGCAAGCTTGTGAGGCGTGCCAGTTTCACGCCAAGCAGATCCACCAACCAGCACATGGCCTCCAGACGATCCCGCTCTCCTGGCCCTTCAGTCTGGGGATTGGACATCCTGGGTCCATTTCCCCGGGCGGCGGGGGGCTACCGCTTCATGTACGTCGCCATCGACAAGTTCACCAAGTGTGCGGAGGTGGAGCCTGTCCGCGCGATCCCTGCCAGGTCGGCAGTCAAGTTCATCCAGGGCCTCGTGAGGCGATTCGGGGTCCCCAACCGCATCATCACGAATAACGGTTTGTAGTTTACCAGCAATCTCTTCAGGTCATAGTGTGCTAACCTTGGAACACAGATCTGCTACGCCTCAGTGGCTCACCCCAGGAGCAACGGTCAGGCCGAACGCGCCAACACAGAAGTCTTGCGTGGCCTCAAGACGCGCAACTTTAAGAAAAAGCTCGAGGCTTGCGGCAGGGGCTGGATCGACGAGCTCCAGTGTGTGTTGTGGTCAATCCGTACCACCACAACCAAACCCATGGGAGAAACACCTTTCTTCCTCGTTTACGGGGTGGAGGCGGTCCTCCCTCACGAGGTCAAGCATCACTCCCCACGGGTCTTGGCTTTCAATGAGGAATGCTAAGACGCCACCTGGCGGATGGACCTCGTGCTCGACAAGGAGGGTTGCCGCCGAGCTGCGCTCAGGGCAGCGCGATATCGGCAGGCGTTGCGGCGGTACCACTACCGCAGCGTTCGCACAAGAACACTTGAAGTTGGTGACTTGGTCCTGAGGCGGGTCCTCTCCAGGGACGGGTTACACAAGCTCTCGCCCATGTGGAAGGGCCCGTTCAGAATCTCCCGTGTCTCTAGGCCTGGTGCTTTGCGCCTGGAGACGCAGGATGGGGTACCTATCCAGAATTCCTAGAACATTGAGCACCTCGGGAGGTTCTATCCGTAATCAAGGCTCCGTGCCCGTGAAGGTCTCCGCCTGTGACACTATCACGTAATAAGGAGTTGGGGCTGTACATGCCTCGGAGTCTCCTGAGCGTTGCCTGCGGGCCATCAGACGGGGCTCCCACCCACGTCCCAGTTGTAGTCCTTAGCTCCGCGCTTGGAAGAAGACGTAGTGTAGGGGTCCGACGAGACCTTTCTCCTTTTTTGGCTTGGTTTTTGGCTGTCAGCCTTTTCTACTTCTTTCGCTATCAGCCCTTCCTCTACCCCGTGCTATGAAATTCTCGTGTTTCTTGCGTTTGGTTGGGAGTCTTGCTTGGAGTTTTTTCGCCGATTTTAAGTTCAACTTTTCAGGCGAGGGTTGCGCCGCTTGTTCTCCTTAGCGTGCCTCGCGCGTGGGGGCTGGGACATGGTTGGTCTCGGCTCTCAGCTGCCGCGATCACGTGACCTCACCTGGCCAAGCCTGCTCAGGCTCTGGCATCGGGCTTCTCAGTCCACACGACCTATTCTACCGAGCCTGCTCAGGCCTTGGCACCTTAATCCATGCTCGGCACTCTCAAGCGAGCCCAAGGGCGCAAACCCTCCGCAGCCTGCAGTGGCTCACTCATACTCGGGGGCTCCGCAGGTCAAGACCTCCCGAACTCAACCATCCTCTTGACCCGCCGGGGGCTCATGACGCCAATGAGTCAGGAGCACTTCGCCTCAAGACGTCACAACACATAAGCTAAGTAATCTCATCCAGACCAAAAATATAATAGCAAGTTCTCATTTCATACATATGTCATAGTCCACTACATGCCTTCTCGAGGCAACCTAAAATTTCGATGTAGGATGGAAAGGAAGAAAAAGAAGAAGCAGAGGTTGACCCGTCGAGCTGCTGCTCAGCACCATTGCCCCCACTCAGTCGGAGTCTTCCAGCTCCACCCGCTTCACAGGTGCACAGCGGCGTGATGACCCTCCCCCCTTGCCGAGTCGAGCTCGGCGGTGCGGTGGCTCATTGTACCCACCGCTGCTGGAGGAGCTGCTGCTGCCACAGAGGGGGGACCCGCGGCGCCCACCAAGGCCAAGCTCGTCTCCAGAGGAAGAGCTGCTCCTCCGGACACCGTCGCCACCCTCCTCGTTGTCATAAGCCTCAGGATAGCACCCAAGGCGCCTCCCTTCTTCCCAAAAGACCTCAACGAACAGCGTTGAGACACCGTCGTACCTAAAGTGGAGCGGGCACATCCCCTACAGCCGGCGCACGCGCGCAAACGACTGCAAGCCGCGCTACAGGAACACGTCGGCTGAGGGAGCAACATCGACCTTCACCCAGGACGCACCACTGCAGCAGCCGTCGGTCTGTAGCTAGAGGCCGTCGGGGCCTTCGACTGGTAGCACGTTGCCAAATGAGTGGGGGAGCCGGAGCCACAAGCCGCCAGGCTTCTCCGCCCACACCATGAACTCCGATGACACATCAAAGGAGTGGAGCTGTGGGCACGGAGGATGCACAACCGCCAGATATTGTGCCGCGCCTCCTCACCCACCGCGGCCACGGCCACCTCCGCCGCGAGAAGAGGCGTCGCGCCTCTCGCCGGCGACCGCGTCGAGACCCGGAAGGCCGCGCCCGCTTCCTTGAGGAGCCGCCGCGGGTGTAGCGGTATACTTGCGGGGGCGGCCACGGCCCGTCTTTGGCGGCAGTGAGGCCAGCTCCGTCGGGGCCTTCCCCTTCTCCGCGGTGGACGACTTCCTCAGTGGCGCCATCGAGACCTCGCAGCGAGAAGAAGAGCAGGGAGCAAACAAGAAAGCAGATGGCACTGGCTTGAAGATGGCTTGGGGGCTCCCCACTAGTCCCATTTATAGGGCGGTGGAGCCCAACCGCCAGTCACTGGCGTCACAGCCATAGTGACCCCGTCATCCGCGCCGGGGAGTTGTCAAGTCGCACGGTTGCCAAGACTCTGTGGGAAGCAGAGTCGCCACGTCCCAACCAACCGTCACGCGCCAGCCTGGCCAGTAGACTTTTGGAGCCCGCGGCGCTTCGTCCTCGACTAAGGCTTCGCTCCGAAGCCAACTCCGCGCGCCTTGGGCCCGAGGGCTACTGTCAGCGTCCTGGGAACCAGGGCACCCAGACTTGCCTGCCTACGGGCCATGACGCGCTCCTACTACGGCCTGGTACGGCCCAGCTGATCGACCAGCTGCTCAAGACCCTCGCGAGGGGGCTAGGCCTCATGAGGAGAACGATACCAAGACCCCCTCAGGAGTGGCCTTGGCTAGGCTGCTCCTGAGGGGCGGAGAATCCAAGGCCGAGCCTGCCTTAGGAGGAGGCAGTGATGCAAGCAGTGATGCACCGTGCCAGCGGGTGCCAGCGAGTGCCAGCAACGCAGTTGCCGTTTTGGTGCAAAGGAGACAGCGCAGGCACTGGTTCTCGAGGGGCGAGACAAAGGTTTCCCCTTTGGTGCAACAAGACCGAAGACCGCAAGGACGACAGGGAGGATGTCACCATTGAGCCCACCACCGCGTCATCGCCTGATCTCTTTGCAGGCGAAGACCACTTTTGCAGGATAGGGGTGTCCTTGTGTTCCCGCTCAAAATGGCCGTTGTGGGATCCCTTCCCGCCTAAACATTTCGGGGGAAGCGGACCCTGGCTGCCTATATAAGTAGCCAGGATCTCCACTGAATGGAGATCTGATCTGATCTGATCTGATCTGGATCGACCCCGCCTTCGCACCAAGGCGCAACAACACTTGCCTCCTGACCCTCCTGAGATCTCCTCCTGAGCTCAGGAACCACTGTACTTTCTCATTCTCAAGCCCTCCCGAGGCTAATCCACAAAAGCAGGACGTAGGGTTTTACACCACAAGGTGGCCTTAACCTGGGTTAACTTGTGTGTGCTTTACTTGTTGCTTGCTTGAATCTGACCACTGGGCAAGGACGAGGCGCTAGGTATACATGAGTGGGAGAGATCTTCGTTCACGCCCCTGTGTTCGAACTTCTTGGGATTGTGGAGCGCGTAATCCGACACCATCCTCGTATCCGACAAAGACCATGGGCATCGAGCGATCAGCCAATTTGTCGATGCCGGGGCCGAGGCGCTTCACATGTGGTACACAGCCGAACACACGGAGATGATGTACCTTGGGCTTCCGGTTGTGCCACGCCTCGTATGGTGTTCGCCCATCCAGGCTGCGTGTGGGCAAGCGGTTCAGCAGATAGACCACGATGTGCCCAGCCTCGCCCTAGAAAATCGCCGGCAGACCCATGCTCTTCAAAAGACAGCGCACCATCTCCTCCACCGTCTGATTGCGGCACTCGACGACTCCGTTTTGCTGTGGTGTGTAAGGGGCGGTGGTGCAGTGTTTGATGCCATGCTCATCGCAGTACTCCCGGAACATGGCGGAGTTGAACTCGCCACCGCGATCGGAGCAAAACGCCAGGAGCTTCCTGCCCGGCGTCGCCTCCGCGAGCGCCTTAACCCGCTTGAAGCGCTTGAACACCTCATCCTTGGACTTGATCACCTCGATCCACATGAAACGGCTATGGTCATCGACCATCTACAATAAGTACATGTTGCCGCCCATCGTGGCTAGCTCGATCGGCCCACACAGGTCGCTGTGGACCAACTCGAGCCCGCGCTCGGCGCGGCACTTGGACGCCTGCGGGAACGGGACGCGGTGCTGCTTCCCAAGAGCGCACCCGTCGCAGAACTCCTCGACGTGCTCGATTGACGGCACGCCTTCCACCATGCCCTTCTCTGCGAGAGCATGCAGAGAGCGAAATTTGAGATGGATGTAGCATCCATACCATAGCCAGGCCTCGTCATGCATGACGGACAAGAGGCACACGGGCGCCGCCATCTTCAGCTTGATTGTGTACAGCCTGTTCTTAGAGAGTGTTACCTACGCGAGCAGCGTGCGGTCGCTGTCGAACAGCTCCAGCACGCCGACTTCGACTACTGTCTTGCAGTCGAGCTCATTCAGCTGGCCGAGGCTGACTATGTTGCTGCGCAGCCACGGGATCAGGTACACTCCAGTGAGCGCCCGATGGCCCATTCGACGACTCTCGAAGACGATCATGTCGCGCCCGCAGATGCTAACGAGCGACCCGTCGCCAAACTTGACCGTGCCCTTGATCGACTCATCGAGCGTGGCGAACAGCTCCCTGTCATCGATCATGTGGTTGCTCGCGCCGGTGTCGAAGTACCACAACCCGACGGCCGCGTCCACCGGCACGACGCGCTCCTCGTTGAGGTTCTCCACCTCAGTCGCGCCCAGACTATCTCCCCAGTTGCCGCTCGGCGCCAGCGTCGCGCCTGTTGGAGCGTCGTCACGCCCACTGTTCTCCTCTGATGTCATGTCGTGCACGACCTCGTCGCACTCCTGAGCTAGCAAGATTGCCGGCTGGTTGTCTTCTCCTTGGGCGAGGTGGGCCTCCTCGCTGCCTTCACGCCGCTCCTTTCGC
This sequence comes from Secale cereale, assembly GCA_902687465.1. Taxonomy (NCBI): domain Eukaryota; kingdom Viridiplantae; phylum Streptophyta; class Magnoliopsida; order Poales; family Poaceae; genus Secale; species Secale cereale. The sequence continues at coordinate 529,408,787 of LR738711.1, read as the reverse complement.
GGCTTGTAGCACTCGTAGGTGAAGTGCCCCCATACACCGCAGTTGTGGCACTTGCCGTTGCGTTTCGGCGCCTTGTCTCGCCCGCCGCCACGGCCACGGCCACATCCGCCGTTCCCACCAGAGGAGCTGCCGCCCTGCTCCTTGTCCTGCAAACGGGCGTACCACTCCTCTCCAGTGAGAAGTAGGCGGCCACCCGAGTTGCCGTCGTTGTTGTCCTCCTCCAGGCGATCCTCGATGATGCGCAGCCGGCCGGTGAGCTCATCCACCGACATGGTCATGACATTGAGCATGGTCTCGATGGCGATGGCCACCTGAGAGTACTTGGCAGGAACTACACGCAGGAACTTGCGAACAATTTTTACCTCTTCAAGTGTCTCCCCGAGCGAGCGGAGAGAACCGACGAGCCCTGAGATGCACATGGAGAACTCGTCCACCGTCTCACCATCCCGGAACGAGATGGCCTCGAACTCCTTGCGGAGCTTCTGCGCGTTTGCCTCTGGGACGCGCTCAACGCCGACGCGCTGAATCTTGATGGTGTCCCACGCCATCTTCGCTGTCTCCTTGGTGGCGAGCGATGCGTGCATCACCTCCGGCGTGGAGCGCAATGTCCCCGCCAGCGCACTGCGATCCACGCAGACAGGGGCATCCCCCATCCCGACCACATCCCAGAGCATCTTCGCATGCAGGTTCACCATCATGACCACAGACCACTGGGCATAGTTGGTCCGTGTCAGCATGGGCCAGACGACGTCGCCGCCGCCGACCTCCCTGGTGCTCTCTCGGACGACCATGACGCGTCCTTCATGCCGCACGGGGCTCCGCCCACGACTCTGCGTGCTGGCGTGCTGATCCACCACCGGCGCCTGCGTACCTCGTCCGCCGGCCATGGCTCTCAGCCCTTGATCGGAGGCTCTGATGCCACTTGTTATAGCTGAAATAGGGAAGATCTCACACGATGAGCTCACACACACACACGAGAGAGGGATTTGCGCTGCGTGCAACAACTGCAGCCTTTTCTGTTTCTTCGATTATTTAACAGCTCAAACTGACTAATAGATTGATCCTAATCTTGCGCCACGACCAAGCTAATCGGATGTGCCATTCCACGTCCCTTGACCACGCATAAGGCGTCGTGCTAACGACCTTGCTACTGCCCCGATCCAGCCGTGAACAGGCTCACGTTGCATGGACCAGTTTATTTGCTGAAAGCAAAACTAAGTGACTAGTGCGACAGGATTACAGAAATTCCAACACCAGTCTGATGGGTAGCGCGAATAATAGCCTATTTTGCTAGAGTGATTTGACCCTCAAGATGACCTCTGATCAAAAAACGTTCAACATGAAAGTAGTTCACCTCGTCGAAACGGTCAAGACTACTTTTCGGCTCGTTCCCACCCGAGGTTGTTTTCCACCTCAAAAATTTCTCGCAAGGTGCAGCCAGTTTAAACCGAACAGTTTTGGAAAATTCGGACAAAACCAATCCAAATTTGACTAGGGTTTTGGAAGTGAATCCAGGCATTTTCCTTGCAAGGGAAGTCTAGCCGCCTCTTATATACCTAAGGGGTGACAGACAATTGAACTACAACACACAATCCCAAAACCCATCTACAAACTTTCATCTCCTACCCTTGTTTTCTGATTCTCGTTCATCGGTGTTCTTCGCTTCGGAGAGCTTCGATCTACGAAGCCCTAGGGGCGGGCGAACCAACCTAGGGCAGCCCATCACCACCGTGCGTCCATACGGGGTCTCTCCCGGCCGCATGGGGTTTCCGGTCTTCAAAAGAGCTCGTCGGATTATCTTGCGTATCGCGCTTCCGGTGAGCCTCCTTTGGCGATGTGTCATGCGTATCACGCTCGAAGCCGAGGGTACACGGTGACGTATTTGTGTGCGAACAACAACGTCTGCTTCCCTCTGCGAGGGGCCTATCTTTTACTTTATGTATTTACTTTTATGCAAGAGTCAAAGCATACTTCTCTATTCCTTTTACTTTTGAAATTTCGCAAACATCATGTAGTGAGGAATGATCTAGGCACATATATCCAGATGCATACGGGTGAGCATGAATTATTATTGTTGACATCACCCTTGAGGTGAATACATTGGGAGGGGAAACTATAAGCTCCTATCTTTCTATGTCTTCGGTTGAAACTTTTTGCTCTTGTGTACGCGATGAGTGTTAGCAATCATAGAAGACTATATGATGGTTGAGTATGTGGACTTTCCTAAAGGCTCAGATACGAGACCTGCTTCCTGAAAAGATGATGAATTGTAGTTGCAAAGTTGACTCAGAACATAGTTTGTTAGTTTTCAACAGAGTTTATGCTTTATACTTTGATGTTGTGATGAATTGTTACTTGTTCATGAGAAGTTATATGATAAAGATATGTTGTATCATGCTTTAATAAATTTTGTTGATGTTACAATATTTTACATGATTCTCCTATGTCTGTATTTTGTTTTTATCGTCACCTCTCTCTCTAAGCATGTGGACATGTTTTTCGATTTTGGTTTTCGCTTGAGGACAAGCGAGTCTAAACTTAGGGGAGTTGATACGTCCATTTGGCATCATGTTGTCCTACTATTATTTATAATGTTTTTATGCATAATAATGCTTTCCAGAGTAATTATAATGCATTTTCTCTCATAATATGTAAGGTTTACATCAAGAGGTAGAATACCGGCTGCTAGAATTCTGGACCTGAAAAAGCAACGTCAGACCACCTATTCTACATAACTCCGTATGAGCTGAAACTTCAGGGAGATTTTTTATGGATTATTTAAGAATTATTGGAGAAAATAGCTACCAGAGGGGGCCCACCAGGTGGGCACAACCCACCTGGCCGTGCCAGGGAGCCCAGACGCGTCCTGGTGGGTTGTGCTCTCCTCGGCCCACATCTGGTGTCCATCTTCTGGTATATAAGTCATTTTGACCTAGAAAAAATAAGGAGAGGACTTTCGGAACGGAGCGCCGCCGTCTCAAGGTGGAACTTGGGCAAGAGAACTTTTACCCTCTGGTAGAGTGATTCCGCCGGTGGAACTTCCCTCCCGGAGGGGAAATTGAAGCCGTCGTCTTCACGAACAACCCTCTTATCATTGGGAGGCCAATCTTCATCAACATCTTCAACAACAACATCTCCTCTCAAACCCTAGTTCATCTCTTGTGTTCAATCTTTGTATCGGAACATCATATTGGTACCTCTGGGTGACTAGTAGTGTTGATTACATCTTGTAGTTGATTACTATATGGTTTTATTTGGTGTTAGATTATATGATTAGATCCATTATGCTATCCAATATGCCTTTGATCTTGAGCAAGTTTATCACTTGTGAGTAGTTAATTTTGTTCTTGAGGTCACGGGAGAAATCAGGTTGCAAGTAATCATGTGAATTTGATATGTGTTTGATTATCCGTTGATATGTATGTTGTGATTCTCTTAGTGGTGTCATGTGAACGTCGACTACATGAAACTTCACCATACTTGGGCCTAAGGGAATGCATTGTGGAGTAGTTATTAGATGATGGGTTACTAGAGTGATAGAAGCTTAAACCCTAGTTTATGCGCTACTTCCTAAGGGATCGATTTTGACTGAAATGTTTAATGCTATGGTTAGATTTTACCTTAATACTTTTCTCGTTGTTGTGGATGCTTGTGAGGGGATTAATCATAATTAGGTGGTTTGTTAAAGTAAGAACATCACCTAAGCACCGGTGCACCCACATATCAAAATATCGAAGTAACAAACACAAATCAAACCAACATGGTGAAAGTGACTTGATGAAATTCATGTGTGCCCTCAAGAAATCTTTGCTAATTATAAGAAACCAGTTTGGCATGTAGTTTGCCACAAAAGGATTGGGCTACCTTGGTGCATACTATTTACCATTACCGTTACTTGCTCGTTACAAATTATCTTGCTATCGAACTATCCGTTACCGACAATTTCAGTGCTTGCAGACATTACCTTGATGAAAACCACTTGTCATTTCCTTCTGCTTCTTGCTGGGCTCGACACTCTTACTTATGGAAAGGACTATGGTTGCCCCCTATACTTGTGGGTCGTCACTTGTCACGCTTGCTGAAGGTGACAGGGAGGCACCCTTGCCCTAGAGTGACGACTGAGCCATCTGTCAGCCCGAAGAACGGCCAGGTGGGCTTGAGCTGATCGTGAGGCACCTGAAGCCTATCAAAGGTCTCGATGGAAAGCACATTGAGACCAGCGCCGTCGTCAACGAGAGTCTTGGTGATGGAGATGTTGCTCATAGTGGGCGTGCAGAGAATGGGGAGTGCATTGGCAGCAGCCGCAGACTCAGGACAATCTTCGGAGTCAAAGGTTATGGCAACCTCACGCAACACGCGGCCCAGCGGGGGCTTGGGCTGAGGCCGAATGGTGTTTATCCAACGGAAGAGCTGCTTGGCTTGGCGAACGGATGTGGGCGCTTGAGACCTGCCGAGGATACAGGCGATCGCGTGGGGCCCCAGAATGCGAACTCGACGAGCAACGGCCATGGGAGCGATGAAGCGGAGGTAAAGCAAAGGCGGTCAAAGGATTTCAACATGGCCCTACCTGGCGCGCCAAATGTCAGGATCAGGGTTCCGTAGACCGAAACAAGGTTCAAACTCCGGGGCGTGTGCGAAGGTCTTGTCCAACTGCTGCCTCAAGCTCATTGCCCTATGGCTTGGTGTCACTGAGTTCATGTCAGCGGGGAAAAGGATTAACACTGAGATTTTACCTAGTTTCCGGCCACCTTGCGGTGTAAAACTCTACTCTTGCTTTGTGGTAGATTGGCCTCATGAGGAGGCTGAGGATGAACTAGTACAAGACTGATGCCTCGGGTGGGCTCATGATCTAATGGGTTCAATCTGTTTGAATCCCTTCCCTATGGTGGAGACTAACTTATATTTATACTGGCCATGGTCCACTTCCCTTGGATAACAAGGCAGGAAGGATTGCCACAATGGCCAAATCTGAAGGGGGATAACAATACATCTTATCCTTACAAAAGGTGGTCTTCTTCTGCAAAGCTTCTGGTCGTGACGCAATGGTGGGCTTGGCCATGACATATGTCCTGCCGAGCTCATGGTCTTGGTCTTGTTACACTGGAAGGGAAACCTTTGGGGGATTCCTTGGGAACCTATGTACGTCCTTGACTTTTTAGCACCAAAAAGTAAACTTTCCTGGATTGCGCCCGCTGGCGCCCGCCAGGCCTTGGTCTTCATGGCTTATGTCACCCCATGCCTCATGAGGCAAGAGCTAGCATAGAGATCTACGCTCCTCGGGCTGCTGGCTACCTGCCCCTTGGGAGGACTTGATGTTGTTCTCCTCGTGAGGCCAGGGGCACTCACGAGGGTCTTGTCCTTGGGGTCTTGAAACTAGGTTGTACCGGGTCATCGATGAAGCCACGTCCTAAGCCGCAGGCAGGCAAGTCTCGGTACCCACGATCCCAGAATGTCGACATCATCCACAAATTTAAACTATAAGTTGGGCAATTTCTTATCATTAAATTCATACTTTCCAAAGACTGGGCAACATGTTCAAGCTCAAGTTGCTTAAATTCATGATTTGATTTCTAGGGGAAATATTTTTTGCGGGATGAAAGTACTTAGTGATAAAAGCATATTTGCACATGTCCCAAGAATCAATACTATTTTGTGGAAAATATGAAAACCAAATTTTAGCACGATCATGCAAAGAGAACGGAAATAATTTCAGTTTCACAATATCATTGTCCACATATTTTTTATTTTGCATATCACACAATTCTACAGATCTATTTAGATGGGACGCGGTATCCTCGTTAGGAGTACCGGAAAGTTGCTCTTTCATAACAAGATTCAACAAAACGGCATTAATATCATAAGACTCCGTGCTAGCGGCGGGAGAAGCAATCGGCGTACTAAGAAAAACATTATTATTAGTGTTGGAAAAATCACACAACTTAGTGTTTTCAAGAGACAACATGACTACGCAAACTAAGATCACAAGCAAACAAGAGATCTGACAAGAAAAAGGCAAACAGAATGAAGGCAAATAAAAAGGGAAATATTTTTGGTATTTTTGTAAAACCGTTTTAGAAGTGGGGGAGACGAAAACGAGAGGCAAATTGAAAATAACACAATTTCAAGGAGATGAGAGTTTATGCGTACGTACTTGATAGAAGTTGACGAACTCTCCCCAACAACGGCGACAGAAATCATTCTTGCTACTTGTGCTCTACGTTGATACTTACCCGAAGAGGAGGGGATGATGCAGCACAACAAAGGTAAGTATTTCCCTCAGTTATGAGACCAAGGTTATCATCCAGTAGAACCACCAAGTAACACTATGTAAAGAACACCTACACACAAAGAACAAATCTTGCAACCCAACGCGTAGAGGGTTTATCAGTCCCTCAACGGTTTTGAGAAATGATAAACAAATTGATTGATAGATGCAAATAAAATAAAATAAAATAAATTCAGTAATGTATATTTTTGGGCTTTTGGTTGAATAAATATGAAAATATATTATAGGAAATAGACCCGGGGGCCGTAGATTTCACTAGTGGCTTCTCTCAAGAAAATAGCATATGGTGGGTAAAAGAATTACTGTTGGGCAATTGATAGAAAAGCAAATAATTATGACGATATCCAAGACACTCATCATGCATATAGGCATCACGTCCAAGATTAGTAGACCGAAACGATTCTGCATCTACTACAATTACTCAACACATCTACTGCTATTGAGCAAGCATCTAGTGTATAATGTTCATGGAGAAACGGAGTAATGCAATAAGAATGATGACATGATGTAGACAAGATCTACTCATGTAGTAATAGACCCCATATTTTTTTCCTTAATAGCAATGATACATGTGTGTCACGTCTCCTTCTATCACTGGGAACGAGCACCGCAAGATCGAACCTATTACGAAGCATCTCTTCCCATGGAAAGATAAATCTATTTAGTTGGTCAAACCAAACCAAAATATCCAAGAAGAAATACGATGCTATAATAATCATGTATGGATAGATCTGATCAAAAACACACAATTTATCGGATCCCAACAAACACACCACAAAAAAAGAGTTACAACAAATAGATCTCCCAGAATATTGAGGAAAACATTGTATTGAAGATCAGAAAGAGAGAAGAAGCCATCTAGCTACTAACTACAGACCCATAGGCCTGTGGTAAACTACTCACGCATCACCGGAAGAGCACAACGAGGATTATGAAACCTCTGTGATCGTGTCCCCCTTCGGCAGAGTGCCGAAAAAGTCCTCTAGATTGGATCTCGTGGTTTCGGAACTTGCGGCGACTAGAAAAGTATTTCATTGACTCCTCTAGGTTTTCAGGAATATTGTGGTATTTATAGAGCTGGAGGTTGGTGGAAAAGGTCCACATGGGCTCCACTACCCACCAGGGCATGCCAAGGCCCCCTGGCACGCCCTGATGCCTAGTGGGACCCACGGGCCTCCCCCGTTTGGTCTCTTGGCTCCCTTGGTGTCTTATGTCCAGACTAAAATCTCCAAAAAGTTTTGTTGCATTTGGACTTCGTTTTATATTGATATTTAGCAAAGTAAAAAAAGCATAAAACAACAACTCGCACTAGGCACTATGTCGATAGGTTAGTCAAAAAAATGAAATCAAGTTGCTAGAAAATGTATATAAAACATCCAAGACTGATAATATAACAACATGGAACAATCAAAAATTATAGATACGTTGGTGAATCATCACACCCAGCTGTGGCATTCCACAGAAACCTTAGCGGATCTTCCATAGAGCGTAGGAGATGTCGTAGCGCACTTCGACCAGCTAGCGGGTCATGAGACGGAGCAGGCATTCTGGGCTGTATGGCTTTCTATGTTTGCCCAAGTATGATATCATTACGATTTAACTTTATTATAGATATGATAACTAACTAGCTATGAGGGGACTTGTGTTTCATTTTCCACATCTTCTGACAAAAGCTGAAGGATCATCTCCCAAGCGATCCCCCCGAAAGGATAGGGGCAGGCGAGCCCAAGTGTTTGAAGTCCCGGCAAACCTCCCCTTATTAGGAGACAATAAGAAGAACAACGAAAAGAGATAAGTTCGCTTTATTACATCCTATCAATCTATGTTATACTAGAGTATGAAGAACTTGTACGCAAGGGGGCCTTGTCACCACTATTACTCGCGCTCATACACTTGGCCTGAGCCTACTCGGCAAGGTTAGTCGCTGCCACGTTAGAAAGGTTGACAAGAGACCGGCTTTTCTCCATGCACCAAAACCCACTCTTTTTAACCAACTACAGGGGGTTTGGTGGCTGTTGCGTTAAAGGCCGGCAAGAGATTTACCAAAAATGCAGTACAAGAAGAACGTAAAAGGCTTGATTATGAATAAGGCCAAAGTACATGCACGAATATCCGGTAGATCTTCTCTCCAAAAGTTGTTCGTTCGAACAAGTGAAAATCATACAAGTATTAACATAGATTAAGGATTACATAGACTCGATTCAAGATTTGGCAAGCGATTACATTTTTTATCGAAAAAGATAACTGCCCCGTAATGCCTTTCTTGTCCCTCTCCTCCTAAGAGTTACAGAGAGACGAAAGAAGGGCAAAAGGAGTGCCTAGGCAGAAGCCCAGCCTAACCCCGTCAGGGCCCACGGGACGCAGCCTGACAAGATTAGGACGGTGCTTCCTAGCAAGGGAGAAGAGGCTGAGGGAGGGGAGGGCGCCTAGGCGATGCACTGGTCACCACCGCCAGGGCCTGAACGACGCAGCTCAATGAAGACACCGCCAGGGATGATAAAGCTGGAGTCCATGAACCTTTCGATGTCCAGCTGGTGGAAGCGGTGTCGTCCAGGACCATCACCCCCGACAAATCACTCTGTTGGGTTCCATCCGTAAATGATGGTGTTGTCGGCTCCTTGCTGATGGTAATGGTGTAGCCGGTGCTCAGTTGGAGTCTGAATCATTGCCTTCAACCTTGACAGGCAGAGGCTTGTTGTCGTCGTCTTCACCGACATTTTCCTCCTCGTCACTGTCACTCGAGGAGGATCTTTCATCGTTTCTCGAGCTCTCGTTGTAGCAGCCAAGACAAGTGCCCGAATGCCCGTAAATCTTGACGAAGAGCATGTCGGCCTCCACCAATTTGAAGCAGAGGATGTGCCCATCAGCGAAATAATGGAGACATGCGAAGGTTTTCCATCCGCATATGAGGAGCACGACGCAGGGCGCGGGAAATTAGGCGTCTGCCCACACGGCGCCGTTGCAGCGGCCATGCACATGCATCCACATCCCGTGCGGTTTGTCAACCTCCATCACCCTAGCGAAAGGGCGAGAGAGATGCAAACGACTGCGGGGAGGGCTGCATTGTGACGATGAATTCCAGTGTTGTGCCATCCGTATGACCCACCGCCCGGGGAGGAACCGCCAGAGGAGGACCATCGAGCGCGCTGCATCGCCTCCTCATATCGCGAGCCCCGCACTGGCCTTGGCCTTGCCCTGCACCTCCGCCTCGCACACTAGGGCGAGCCGCCATCTTAGCGGCCGAAGCACCAGCATGAGCCCGAAGGGAGGACCAAGTCATCATAGGGGGGCTAGAAGACCACTTCGTCGTCTCGGCATAGCGACGGCGAGCGAGGTGGAAGAGAAGGAATGGAGGAAGGATGATCCTTGCCACACATGTCCCTTGTCTCTTTATAGCAAGGACATGGGGGCTGGCTCTCTCGTGCCTGGAGTAACCACCCTGCTGCACCAATCCTGTGGTGAGGGATCACGGTCCGGTGCGCCGTGCCAGCAACTGACCTACCACGCCAATCCATAGCACTACGCCTCCTGCGGAAGCCCACGTCGCAATGCCTCAAGAACCAGCCGCCTATCCCCATAGTGCATGCTGTGCGCGTGGCGGAAACGGCAGAGGTAGTAGGTGGACTTAAAGGTAAAACGACAGTTTCCCTTACTTTACACGCGAAGGCCATGATGGCATCCCGTAAAAAGAGAAAATTTATTTATATCCTATTATCTGAGCGGCGCGCGATGCTTGAGGGTTCCGTAGACACAACGAATAACCTGGGACCTAGCCCAGTCCAGGTTAACGAAGAAGCAAAGAAGATCTTAAAATGAGATGCCTACCCAGGCAAGGTCAATGCGAACGCTTGTGCACTTGTTGGGCCTACCCCTAATGATGCCCCGCGACATGTATGAGCCAGTCCCAGGGGCTCCTGTCGGTGCAGCGAACATTCGCATTCGCTGCCCGGAATTGCGCACAGGTGCACGACAGGCCATACTTGAAGCACCAATGTTTGATGTAGGGAAAGCTAGAGAAACCATCTTCCTAAGATCAAGGAGAGAATCAAGAAGACAAAAGGTGACCACAAGACCCACCAGAAAGGTCTCCCCTGCCAGGTAGGCGAGCCCTGCGGGGTTGGGACTAGGACTAGGGCCAATGCCAAGCCTCTCCCCGGTAAGGCCTTCAAGGCCTGCCAAGGTCGAAGCAAGACTCAAGCCAACCCCCGGTAAGCTCCACGCCAGCAAAACCCTCACGAGAACGTCACCACTCCACCTCATCGTACGCCAGTATTTGATCAGTTCGGTGTCGAGCTCTCAGGCGGCTAGGTGGACCATGTTAGATACGTGGCAACCTGCTAGGGAGAAGATTAACTTTATCGACACCCGTCCAGGCGGCATGTCACGCTAATAAGGAGAGGGAAAATAGGCGGCGCAGCAGCCTTGCCGGGCTTCAGCTTCAGCATGACACCTAGTAGTGCATTTAATACAATTTATCCTAACTACCAGAGATAAGTATGATAACACTGTTAGCCGTCTAGTCAGACCAAAATGACTGCTTTGCCATTGTGGTGACCCCTTAACCAATAAAAGGAGGCCCAAGGCAACCTAACAAAAGGTTCAAACTCTTTGACCCCCCCCCAACATATGTATGCACGCAGTTGCTCTCCCCAGGGCACCCTTGCTGGGATAGAGTGCTCTCTGCAGTCTTGATCAATCCACCAAAGCAGGAGCAGAGTTTTACGTTGCAAAACGGCCCGAACCTGGGTAAAAGAGAATTGTCTCTCATCGTGTTGCCCTATTGTTTCTACTCTTTGTGCATTGTGATCATCCTACTCGCCGAACCACAAAAGGGTTGCCTTGCCCCATAGGTGATCATGCTCCCCCCACGACATCTTTGGCGCGCCAAGTAAGGGGGGCTCGCTTGTGCGAATCTGAAGCAGTGTCCAATGCGTCAATCCTCATCATACTTGGCTTCTTCGATGGCTCCCAAGAAGAAAATTGGGGCAGCGGCCTATCCCTTCGCTCCGAAGACCCATTTGCATGCGGTGGCGGACACCACGAATTTCGCAGGTACCGTGGGCAGAGTAGATACCGCGGGTGGCACGACCAGCGCATGCGGCATTCTTGTCATGGCCACCATGGTGGAGAAGGAAGTCAGAACGGCTTGGGCCGTCCAATTGCGCAAAATTTCTGCCGAGCATGACTAAGCCGTTGGGGGCAAAGGAAACACTCAACTTCGTCCTCCCTGTCACAGCAAGCGTATCTATGATGCCCGTTCCGGCGCGAGCCAAAGTCTTTTGGTCGTGCAAGCCGAAGGGGTGATGTCAAGGCCTGTGCATCGCCCAACCCAAGGCAAGCGCGACAAAGCCCTGGTCGGCTAAGAGCATGGCCCGCAAGAGCCACCTCAACTGCAACGAACCGGCTTAGTGGCCGGGAAGAGAAACGGGAACCCGATGGCGCTCCTTCTGGCTCAGCCAGGAGTCGAGCAATGTCGCGTTCCACCTCTCGTGCCATGCTGGCGACGGCTGCGGAGGCGATAGCGCAGGCCCAGTTGTTGTTGGATATCCTTCCAGCTGCAGAGAAGATGGATGAGTGGAGGATCACCATCCAGAGCCTCATTGGATTTGTCGAATCCAACAAGTCATAGGGCGCGGAGCTCTCGCGACGCCGGCCGCCCACGCCGGAGGCCGCGTAGGAGGGACTACACCTACAGTGCAATCCCCTCCGTGGCAACCTGCCCAGGGACAACCACAGAAGAATCAGTAGGCCCAAGACGTTGATGAACATGACAGAGCGTCGATGGCCAGCTCTGACCCACAAGCTCAGCCAGATCAGTGTCAAGTTTGGAAGGGCGGCAAGAAGGAAGACGCCTGCGTCACCATCGAGCGGTGCCACGAGACACGCCGTCAGTCCGACAGGCGAAATGGCCTTGACATGGACGAACCCGCGCCCAGTGTTGGTGGGTACGTGCCTTACGAGGTGGGGTGTCCCACATTCACTCGCGAGCTGTGAAAAGTGCGTTGGCCATCATCTCACACCTTCAAGCCTGACCTACCGGAGAAGTACGATGGAAAGCTCATCCCAACAGAGTTTTGGGGCATCTATACGATTGCCATTCAAGCTGCTGGGAGAAAGGACGAAAAGGTGCTTGCCAATTATGTTCCATTGGCACTCAAACCGAGGATTCCATCTTGTCATGGGTAGACTTGTCCAACGAGTCCGTTGGTGCCTTTAAGGGTGGCCAGCAAGAACCCGGGCAGCCCAATGACTTGCAAGCCCTCTAGCAGAAGGAGGGAGAAAGTCTGCGCAATTTTTTGTAGTGGTCCAGTCGAGTGCACCGCAATATCAAAAAGATTCATCCAACAGCGGTGATTGCTGCATTCCACACAGACGTGCACAATCGCAAGATGCGCGCCAATGTGAACATTCGGCTGCCAAAGATAGTCAACGAGATGTAAACATTGGCGGATAAGTGTGCTCATGCTTAGGAAGGGAAAAGGTTTCCCGAAGAAGGGGTAGGCGCTAGAGTTGATTCAAGAGATGACGCCGACGCCACCGCCCCAGGGAAGAGAAATAAGAAACACAACAAGAAGCACAAAGGAAAGGCAGTAATGGTCATTGAGAGCTCCAGTGACACCAGCACCGGCAAGAGAGCAAAGGCTGAGACACCCGGCAAGGAAGTTGATACATGCACTGATTTTTGGGTAGCCGCGACGGCAGAGTAAACTGGCAAATCCGACGGACCAAACTTGAAGATCCATTGAACCAAGGGCCATGATCTCCAAGAGTGCCGGCAAGTTGAGCAGCTTATCGAGAAACGGAAGGCTGAGTATGAGAAGCGTGACAAGGACAAAGGCTAGGATGGCGCTGGCGGGGAAGGCTGTGCCGGGCACGGTGGCCGCCGCGGCAAGGTTGAGTAGCAGAAAGGAAAATCCGCCAGAAGTCGAGAGAAAAAAGAAGGAGAAGAGGATAGTGAAGAGGAAGATGACGATGAATCCAATGAACATGAATTCCAGAGAGGTACTGAGCCTATGTGCCTTGACGGGGGTGCATCTCCGCACTCCTCTCACCGTCAACTAAAGCAGCAGGCACGTGTGGTCAATGCGGTAGAGCCCGTAGCAGGCGCTCGGGAACCACTCAAGTGGTCACACACGCCCATCATCTTTGACGTTTAGGACCATCCTGATCGCACTTCTGTAGTGAGATGCCTGCCGTTGAAGGTTTCACCAACAGTCCGCAGCCCCAAGGTCGCCAAGATCGCGGTTGACGGAGGGGCTGCTTTGAATTCGATATCCCCTGGCATAATGAAGAAACTTCAAATTCCTGATGAGGTCCTCAAGAAGACTAGCACGTTCCAAGGGATCAACCAGGGAAGAAGCCAACCTAAAGGAAAGATTACACCGCTAGTGACATTTGGCAGGGAGTTGAACTACAAGACTGATAAGGTCAGGTTTGATGTTGTTGAGCTCCCCCCGCCGTTCAACAGTATCCTTGGCAGCCCAGCTCTAGCCAAGTTCATGGCAGCGTCCTGCTACGCTTATAACACTCTGAAGATGTCGGGACCAATGGGAGTCATTTCCATCCCGTCAGATAAGAAGGATCCAGTCATATGCGTCACCAAGATGTACAGAGATGTTGTAGAAGCAGAGGTCACTCGGGCCCCAATTCACACCAAGAAAGTTGGCAAGGACAATGACAAGGATCCCGGGAAGTGCGCCTCTCTGGAGTGCGCATCGCCCGGGAGCGACTTTCCTGATAGTTCTACCATCAAGAAGCCCAAAGGTGCTCCCCCTGCGACGAACAAAGTTGTGGCAAGGCAGGATGGTAGCGATGGTACCTTCACCATTAGTGCCACCCTTAATGACAAATAGGAAAGCATGCTTCTTCCCTTCCTACGGGCAAATATCGATGTGTTTGCATGGCAACCATCCGACATCGCTGGTGTTCCTAGGGAGTTAATCGGGCACCACCTTGCCATCTGCCCTCATGCCCATCCCGTTAAGCTGAAGGTCAGGAAGCAAGCTTTGGAGAGGCATCGGTTCATCGCTGAAGAGATCAAAAATCTTGAACCATTGGGTTTGGTCAGAGTGGTGTTTGATCCCACTTGGTTAACAAATCTGCTGGTGGTACGCAAGGCAAATGGGAACTGGAGACTTTGCATTGACTTCACTAACTTGAACAAAGCTAGTCCAAAGGATCCCTTCCCCCTTCCGCGTATCAATCAGATCGTCGATGCCACTATCTGGCGTAATTTGCTCTCCTTCCTCGACGCATATTCTGGTTACCACCAGATCTTCGTGCCATAGAATACAAGAAAAAACCACGTTTATAACCCCATGTGGCACATACTGCTTTGTATGTATGACATTCGAGCTAAAAACACTGGTTCAATATTTGCGAGGGCCGTCGAGATTGGTTTTGAACCACAGCTACATAGGAACATAGAAGCTTATATGGATGATATTGTGGTCAAGACCAGAGATAAGTCTACACTTATCACAGACTTGGAACAGACCTTTGCAAATTTGCGCAAGGCCGACCTGAAGCTCAATCCCGAGAAGTGCGTGTCCGGTGTCCCGTTTGGCAAGCTCCTTGGATTTTTTGTATCTCTGCGAGGCGTAGAAGCCAACCCTCACAAGATCAAGGCAATAGAGCAGATCCAAGCCCCGAAAATAGTCAAGGATGTAAGGTGCTTGGCAGCCTACATAGCTACACTGAGTAGGTTCATTTCAAAATCCGACGAGCGTGACTTGCCGTTCTTTAAAATCTTGGAGCAGGCTGGCCCGGTAAAATGGACCCCGGAAGCAAAAAACCACACTACAAGATTTGAAGGCCTACCTTTCATCTGCTCCAACCTTGGTCGCACCTAAGCCACAAGAGCAGCTGTTGCTTTACTTAGCGGCAACAAATCAACTGTATATTGTTCCGTTAGTGGCACACGGAGAGGTGGGTACCAGGAATGACAAGGCCTCTGAGTCACCTGATGGCTAGACATACCTATATATGCCCGGCAGCGCCTAGCCGCGACAAGGAAGGCGGGTCCCAAGCAACTGTTGATGACCAAGTAACACAGCGTATTTTTATGAACCCCGAGGCTACGACAAGATAGTGGAATGGGTACTGGAATTGTCAAGTCTTGCCTTGAAGTTTGAAAGCACGACAACTATCCAAAGCAGAGCACTCATACGTCTCCAATGTATCTATATTTTTTTATTGTTCCTTGATGTTATATTATCATTCTTGGATGTTTTACAATCTTTTCATAGCAACTTTCTATCATTTTTTGGGACTAACCTATTGACATAGTGTCTAGTGCTAGTTGTTGTCTTTTGCTTGTTTTTTGCTTTGTATAAAATCAATACCAAATGGTGTCCGAACACGGCAAAACTTTTTGGAGAATTTTTCTGGGCCAAAAGACACAAGATGGGCCAAAGAAGCACCTGGGGGTGCTCCAAGGGTAGCACAACCCACCATGGTGCGCCCAAGAGCCAAGGCGCACCCCGATGGGCTGTGCCAACCTCGATGGCCTCCCGCACCGCCTCTTCCTTCTATAAATACCTTAATATTCGAGAAACCATAGGCAAGTCGAAGAAATTTTGTTCTAGGCGCTACAAGTTCCAGAACCACGAGATCCATTCTAGACACCATCACAGAGGGGTTCATCATCATCATTGGTGCCTCTTTGATGATGTGTGAGTAGTTCACCATAGACCTACGGGTCCGTAGGCATTAGCTAGATGGCTTCTTCTCTCTATTTGATTCTCAATACAATGGTCTCTTGGAGATCTATTTGATGTAACTCTTTTTGCCGTGTGTTTGTTGGGATCCGATGAAATTTGATTGTATGATCAGATCTATATCCATGAAACTTATTTGAGTCTTTTTGATCTCTTATGTGCGTGATTACCTATAGACTCATATTTATTCTTTGTATCTTTGGTTTAGTAAGGCCAACTAGATTGATTTTTCTTGCCATGGGAAGAGGTGCTTTGTGATCGGTTCGATCTTGTCGTGTTCTTTCCCAATGACAGAACGGGCAGCAACACACGCTTGTGTCATTGCTATTAAGGATAACAAGATGGGGGCTATTACTACATGAATAGATCTTGTCTACATCATTTCATCGTTCTTATTGCATTACTCCGTTTCTCCATGAACTTAATTCAATAGATGCATGCTGGATAGCGATCCATGTGTGGAGTAATAGTAGTAGATGTAGGCAGGAGTCGGTCTACTAATCTTGAACATGATGCCTGTAATGATCATTGGCTGGATATCTTCATAACAATTCGATTTTCTATCAATTTCCCAACAGTAATTTTTTTACCCACCATGTGCTATTTCTTGAGAGAAGCCACTAGTGAAATCTACGGCCATGAGTCTATTTTCTATCATATTTGCTTTTCGATCTACTATTTGCTTCTGAGATCTATTTTTATTTGCTATTATTTTCAGATTTGTATTAGCAAAAAGCCAAAAATACCTCGTTGAGTTTTATATGACGTTACTTGCATTTATAAATCTACTACAATTTTATCCCATCAACACATCATTTTTGGCACTATTACACGAAATGGATTGGCAACCCCTTTTAAGCGTCGGGTTGCAAGTGTTTGTTCTTTGTGTGCAGGTACCGTTTACATAGTGTTGCGTGGTCCTCCTACCGGTTCGATAACCTTGGTTTCATAACTTCGGGAAATACATACCGTCGTTGTGCTGCATCATCCCTTTGTCTTTCGGGAAATGCCGACGCATCTCAAATGCATCATCAACATCTACGGGCACACAAGGCTTATGTCCGTCTACCTGATCAGGGTAGAACGTGTCCATAACCTTCCCTCGTTGGAGGCACCGGCGAGAGGCACAACAAGAGTTCGTATTAAGGCCTTCCCATAAAGGCAAATGTGGCTGCACTTGAAAAAGTTCGATTTGGTGGCACCATGAACCGATCCCATCGATGACAGAGGAGTTTGTTATGATTAATTCATTTTTATTAACTCTCCATCATCATGAGCTTATTTAACAAGAATGCAACAATGAGCATGCAACATACAAAAGCATATACAAAATATCGAACTTCTCAGGTGTACAGGTTATAACATAAAGAATATGACAATACTAAGTACTAGCATATCAACGGTGCATTAAAAGCATCATAGCATTTTATAACGATTGCATAAAAAGCAAGTAGAGTAGCAACATGGCATTCTTAATAACAACATCCTAACTAGCATGGCAAGAGATATCATGACAACACAAGCATGCATGAAAATACATAAAGGAAAGATTGTAGCTGAAAACAGTAAGCCAACGACTGCAACTACACATGCACAAGGTAGAAGCAAAGTCAACGTGCGAGTCCGGAGTTTATGATAAGAGGTTGGCTTGCCTGGGGGCGACAAATACTCCGAAGAAAAGTGTGGAAAGCTCGGGGAAAGAATCATCGGAAACAGTTCTCTCTCGGAGGGGGCTGTTTACGGCAAGGGCAAAATGGTCATTTTCACAATGCCAAAATATTATAAAAATAACACCATTGGAAAGAGCTCGACGAACAAAGAACATGAGCGCTGGAATCACCTCAATCGGAGTTGCGGGTAAAAATATATGAAGGAGTGAAGTGCAGGGACTTTTCTGCAAAAATATCATCACAAACAAGTCCCTGAGTGGATAAGGCAGAAGCAAAAAGTTAGAAGTACGCTTTCTGTTTAAGAAATCATATTCTAGGCCGAAACAGAGAGGAAAGGCGCTTACCCCATACGAAGATGTACTTTTGGAAGTACGCTTCCACTTATCCAGAGTGGCAGTGGGGGCCCGGTCGCTGGGGTCATTGACAGGCAGGTCCCACGGGTAGTGGGGCCCGTCACTTATCCGCTAGCAGCCGGGGTCAACGCCCATGCGGCCGACAGGTGGGGCCCGCGGGGCTGGGTCGTGGTCGTCTTCCTCTCGCCCGTTCTGTTCCTCGACAGAACAGAGGAGCTGAGGCAGGGGACGCCGGCGCCGACCTAGCTGCCTCCGGCCACGCCCGGCCAAGGAGAGGCCACCGGCGTGCGCGGCTCCGACGGTCGCAGCCTTCCAGAGGGACGGGGCACGCCGGGGAGAGCAGGGGAGGCGGCGACGAGAGAGGAAAGGGTAGGACAGAGAGATTGGGGCGGCGAAGGGGCCGGCCGGCTCCGGCCGTCTTTGGTCCGGTTGAGGGCACTGGCGGCTGCAGGGTGGAGCGGCGGTCCCATTCACAAGCACAGGGGCCGCCGGGGAGGAGTGGAGAGGAGGGGAGGTTGCGGTGATGGAGGTTACAGAAAAATGGCGGCCATGGCGATGGCCGCGGGGAGAGGCTCTGGAGTCTTGGCCGAGTGGCTAAGGATGGCTTGAGGACTGCTCCGAAGCGCGAGGTGGCTACTTATAGCCGCGGGAACAAGCGCTAGAGGCAGGGGCGCGGCAACCGACGTGTCCGCACACCGGCGGTGGAGCAGCATCGGCAGACGCGGCCAACGAGCTCGGGAAGCGGCGGGAAGGCGACGAGGGGGAAGCGGACGGTGTCCGTGACTCACGGAGTCGAGCACGGGCACTGAGGAAGAAGATAGAGCGAGGGAGGCAACGATGGCCATGGGAGCTCACTGTTCGATCATTGGCATGGCTCGCCGGAGAAGAAAACTAGCGAGGCAGGAGATCCAGGGGGGAAGAGGACGGCGAAGGGGTGCTGTTTGGCAACAGTGGCGAAGCCAGGGCCGGCCGGACCAGAGATGCCGCTGACAACAGTGGCTAGACCACCGTTTTGGCTGGCACTCCGTGTGGTCACCACGGACAAGGCACGCTCCAGAGGTTTTACTGGAGTAAGAACATGTCTAATGCGTAGTCCCTCGAAGGTAGAGATTTACCATGGTGAAAAAGTAGGCAGAGACAAAGATAGGTGAGTAGAATAAGCTCCACAAATTTGTTGTTGCAAACTTGGCAGCATTCTGGAGGTGAAACTAGAGGAGTATAAAAGTAATCAACATGTCTAGGAGGCTTAGGTTAACAAGGACTATGATCCTGGGAGTTTTGAGGCCATGAGGACAAGTCTTTAGCATAGTTGCTTAACAACTGCCAAAATCTGTCCAGAAAAAAATGATGATGAAGCACTCACTAGAATGATGGAATGAGCTAGGTTTTGGCCCATCTTGTTGATTTGATCATACAATGATGTTGTAAAAAGATCACACCAAATGGACTTGCCAAAGTAGCACTTGGTTCACAAACATCATTTCTGGTCAAAAGCTTAGGAAAAATCTATAGAAATAGTGGCTACATGGAATGAGCCAATATTTTGGGAAGATGTATATGACTAGGAGAGGGCTTGAGAATATTTTCAGCTAAAATGGAGCAAGGAAAAATGCACTTGCTTCACCAGATGAAAATTTTGACAGAAAGCAAGAATTGCTTATGTGCTCATATAACTCAATAAAATGAGCTAAACTTGGGTAGAGGCTAGGGATTTGGAGTTCTGGAGAGGATGGAAGAGTTTCATCCCATTTGAAAAATTCATGAAGGTACTTCCTTCACAAATGTGCATTCTGGTCAAAAACTTTGAAAATTGCCCAAGGAGCTAGGATGATAGGATTGAGCTCATATTTGATATCCATGGGTGATTCATCCATGTTAACCACCCTGCCAAATTACAGCTCATTTGGAATTAAGAATGGGGCACTTCCTTTACAAAGTTTCAGAGAGGGCAAAAACTTGGATTAGGTCATGTGGCAAGATCATGAACCGTGGGACATGATTTAATGATGGAACTAATGATTATACAGCAAGGGCAAGCTCCACAGTTTATGGGAGAATTTTCTCTGCTATAGAAATAATAGTTCCTTTGGAAAATGGCAAGGATGCAATATTGGCTAAAATAGACAAAGGCAATTTTCCTTATTTTAGTTGTGGCCAATATTCTTGCCAGAGCTTGGATTAGGCATGAGCATCATCTCCACCAATCCTCATGGATTTTTCAGATGCAAAACTATGCCTTTGGATTTTATTCCTCAAACAGACAATGAAAGGAATAAATACCAATTCAAAAATATTGCATAGGACTTAGCAATATTTTTGCATATCCAAGAATTATGAAGACAAGGTGGTCTCTTGGAAAGGATGGAGTGACCCACAGATCAATGCAAATGATGGCTCCTTTGTAATCACAAAGGCCACCTAGAAATTACAAAATCTTGGAATTATGGTTGAGAGAAATTTGAGGTGATGCAAATGAGGTCTTGCCTACTGACAAAGGCATGAGCAAGGTTTTAAAAGGTTGAAAATTGACCATAATACTCAGGGTCATCAAGAAATCCTCATGAGAAAATTTGAAAGAGGGTTGCTATGAAGAAATCACAGCACAAAATTGATAAACCAATTTTGAGGCTGTGACAACTCTTCTCTCCTTAAAAAGAATATCGTCATCGAGATTTCTAAGGTTACTGCAACCATTAAAGACATCCATCCAGGGAAAACCCCTGGGTTAAATTTAACCCTTTGGCTGGATGCAGACGAGTTGGGGTACCGATAATTGGTACACCCAAAGAGAGTCATGGGCAAAACAGGGTTACCTCCACGCATAGAGGCACTCGAGATCAGACTCACGACAAATGCTGGATGCACCCCAATGAACAGTGGTTTCACCCGCTGACATGTGGGTCCAGGGCCCACTGGCAGCCTCCTTCTAATACCTCCGGCTGGCTACTTCATCTCGGTCGCTGCTTCGCGTGCGGCTTAGCGCAACGCGCATCTAACTTCTAGGGCGATGAGGACCCTAGTGCCGTAGTGCGCGGCGTGCACGGCGACGGTGCAGCGAGCACTCACGTCGCGGGCCAGCACCTTGTCGGCACTGCTCGCGGATTCGCCTCCTGGACGCCGGTGATCGGGCGACAAGCGATTTCCCTGGACATCGCTCACCGTACAACGGAGTTGGGCTATAAAAACGGCAGCGCGGCTTCTCCTCCAACACACCAACGCAATGCCACTCTACTAACTCTTCGGTTTGGACGAGATCGAGCCAAGCTCCTTCGGCGAGGCGGTGTTCTTGGTGGCGCTGCGGTGGTTCCTGGCTGCTCTGCTGGGCACGCTGATCGGCTCGTCGTTCCTCCTGATGATACTCATTAGGAACGAGCGGGCTCGAGGCAATGCGCGGCTCGGGGTGGTGGATCGAGGTGCGGAAGAAGATGGTGTATTGGGTGGTCCTCCGCCATGCTTGGTTCTCCGTCGCTTTGCGCCGGCGGAGTAAGTGCGTGCTGCGGTGGAGTGGGGTGGCGACTTCCCTGCGTTACGCAAGGCCAAGGTGAGGGTGACGGGGTCCAGATGCTTGTGAGGTGGCTTCTCAAGATGCATACTGGGGTGCGGGAAAAGCTTTCGCGGATGATTCCACAAAAAAGTAAGTGTATAGGTAGAATCAGAATGGAAAGCCGTATTGCAATCGATGTACTGTTGCGAGAGAAATAAAGTTGGCAGCGTTTTCTCCGGAAATGAAATCGAAAACGAGAGTTAAATACGGGAACTTACCAGATGGAAAGGCCTCTGGGAGGCGCTGATTTTGGAAAGCCGGGCACATGAGGTGTGCACCAATAGAGAGAAAGTAGGTGACTTTGCCTACCCACAAGTATTGCCAAAAAGTACCCGTGGGTGAACCAAGTGTGCATGCAGCATAATCCAAACTCTCAAATAGATGCAATAAGCAGGTAACGAAAAACACACCAGGCAAAACATTCTAAAGTGTTTTTATGCTAGCGGGTATATCTAATCTTAGTACACATATACCTACACTAGCGCGCATTTTATTATTTTAAACTCGGGATGAGTCAATGTTATTTTAGTGTATGTGATCTACTAATTAAAAGTTGTTTAGCAAAATACCGCCAACCCTGTCAAACATTTCTGCTTGACAGAGCGACAAGCAAAAACCAAACAAAACTCAAAAGCACACAAACATACATATCATACGGATTACACTAGTACAACATCCAACAAAGCACGGACACGCTACGCGCTACACGTGACTATTCTCCCCGGGATACAAAAGGTTATCCTCCTATTGAGGATGAATAGACTGACTGACCTACTTGCAGAAACACCTGACTGCGTGACTAAAGTCATGCAGAAGGCTGAGCTTGTCGTGGTTCTCCGGGAGGACGAAGACTGAGCCAATCTCCATCTTCATCGTCTGAAAGCACTATGGGTGGGGATTCGGCTACTGCGTGTGTGGCTGAGGTTGATCCCAGTAAATGCTGTTGATGGATCCGGTAAAGAGCTTGGTCGAAGGAGATGGGGTTGGTCTAGGCCACATTATAGGCCGAGAAGGTAACACTGGTTCGGATGGCATGGGATGAACAACTTGAGATGCGAACCTACAAGTTTCACGATAAGCTTCCTTGACAACTCGTACCGCATCGTTGTCCGGGTTTCTAAACTCGGCAAGAATCTTGGAAGTCATCATCCCCTGAGCAGTGATATACTGCACCAGGCGAGCGATTGTGGGGTCATCCCCTTGGATAACTAGAGAAGGTTGCATTACTGCTTTTTCCACAATAGGGAAAAGGCAGAACTCCCGCTTCTTTGCCACTTGCGGGAACTTGGTTCGGAGGTGAAGGATGGCCTCCACAGCAGCGACCTGAATAGCTAAATCAGTAGTGGGCATGGCTCTACCCTGGAGAACCAAGGACTGACCATCTGCTGGGGGACCTAGGCAGATGTGTACTCTAGCATCATAGCGATGAAGGTGAGGGACGGGTGATGACTGAAACACCAGATATTCGGGGCTGGTGTTACAACCCAAGGCTCTGCTGATCATCTCAATGAGAAGAGGTGGAAAGCCAGGGTGGTTGACAGCAAAGGTGCGGGTGTAAAACTTGGAAGCTTTTAGGGCTCTAGTCATGGCTGGAGTGTTACTAGTTAGGCTTCTCTGTAGAGACATGGCGGACTGAGGAGTGAGCGGTCCGGCTAGCAGAAAGGGGGTTTTATAGGCAGCTATGCGGGGCATGCCCGCATGGTGCGGCACTTTACCCTGATGGGTAAGCGGTGCGCTCGACCGAAAAAGATAAGGGCGCTATTCGCTCCACGGATAACTAGGCGGCGACAGCGGGGTGAGGACGTGTCGGTCCCGACTACGCCACCTGTTGATTAACAGTGGCCATGCCGGATGCTGGGGACGGGTCAAATCCCTTAGAGTTATTAAGGGTTGGTGGTGGTGGTGATCTAAGGCTAGGATAATCTATGCCAGCCTGGCTGCTCTGATACCATTGTCCTTTGGCACCCTGATCCGCATGGAACAGGGGGCCTTCGCACGTCAGCCCAGGAATACACCTAACGCACGATAGGTCCATGATACAGCATTCCAGGTACAGTAATATTTATCAAATAACCAGGTATAAGATTACATCATTGATGAATATAATTATCTGGCATAGCCCTAAGTCTATTTACATAGCAGCGGAAGGCTAATTAACTGGCGGCGGAAGTCTTGGTTTGGGTGGCGTAACATCTCTGGCTGGGCTCCACAACTCACAGGACTGGCAAGATTACGGCCTAGCGCGACGGAGCAAACGATCCAAACAAGAGTGACCTACAAAACTGGCATGACATGCCAGGTCAGTACATTGAATGTACTTGCAAGACAACCAAATACATGGCATCCAAACAGGCAGAAGACAAGGCGAGAACCAAGCACATGCAACAAACTACCTCATATCAAAACATGGCATGCAATTAAGATAAAGGAGACTGAACTATTACATAGCATCATGACATATCCAAATAATTTCAATATGGTGATAGCAGCATAATAAACTATCTAACTCATGGCATAACTTAATGGATAGAACCGAGCATGGCATGGCATCATGAGACTAAGCTAACAAAATAAACTAATGTTCATACATAAACAAATGCAGACATAACATATTACAAAATCTAGTACTACCATGGCTTCTTAAAAATGCAAACTATAAGCATGCAAAATAATCAAAGTTGTACGCCGATTTCATCGGACTATAATACCAACGGGTTATCTTACCACATAACCGCGACCTTTTCGGTGATCGCAACCATAACCAACACTTGGTCTCCAATATTCACCGAGAACTCGTCTCGTGATTACAACTTAGTCTTGACTTCACACAACTATTTCATTCAAGTACCATATTAACAAATTTTATTATATCTGGTTTATCCTCCATTCCGATCGAGACCCAATAGTGTGACGTACTACAAACTGTGTGCTATCGATAGACTTTGTAAACACTCTGCAGAGGTAGCGCACTGTACCCACACCACGGAACCCATGGCCTCGTCATCCCATTCGGGTGGACCAACGGCGTTCCGACGAAACCGAACTACTGTCATGACACTCTCCCGGCCACTCCGAATCACTCCTACTAGGCTAGTCCTGGGTGGCCCTGTGTCTACCAAAAACACACCGACCACCATCGTGGCCAAACTGTCCCAAACGGGGACCCGGTACCATAACAAAACATCTACGGGCACACAAGGCTTATGTCCGTCTACCTGATCAGGGTAGAACGTGTCCGTAACCTTCCCTCGTTGGAGGCACCGGCGAGAGGCACAACAAGAGTTCGTATTAAGGCCTTCCCATAAAGGAAAATGTGGCTGCACTTGAAAAAGTTCGATTTGGTGGCACCATGAACCGATCCCATCGATGACGGAGGAGTTTGTTTTGATTAATTCATTTTATTAACTCTCCATTTATCAACTCTCCATCATCATGAGCATATTTAACAAGAATGCAACAATGAGCATGCAACATACAAAAGCATATACAAAATATCGAACTTCTCAGGTGCATAGGTTATAACATAAACAATATGACAATACTAAGTACTAGCATATCAACGGTGCATTAAAAGCATCATAGCATTTTATAACGATTGCATAAAAAGCAAGTAGATTAGCAACATGGCATTCTTAATAACAACATCCTAACTAGCATTACAAGAGATATAATGACAACACAAGCATGCATGAAAATACATAATGGAAAGATTGCAGCTGAAAATAGTAAGCCAACGACTGCAACTACACATGCACAAGGTACAAGCAAAGTCAACGTGCGAGTCCGGAGTTTATGATAAGAGGTTGGCTTGCCTGGGGGCGACAAATACTCCGAAGAAAAGTGCGGAAAGCTCGCGGAAAGAATCGCGGGAAATAGTTCTCTCTCGAATTGGGCTGTTTACGGCAAGGGCAAAATGGTCATTTTCACAATGCCAAAATATTATAAAAATGACACCATTGGAAAGAGCTCGACGAACAAAGAAAGTGAGCGCTGGAATCACCTCAATCGGAGTTGCGGGTAAAAAGATATGAAGGAGTGAAGTGCAGGGACTTTTCTGCAAAAGTATCATGACAAACAAGTCCCTGAGTGGATAAGGCAGAAGCGAAAAGTTAGAAGTACACTTTCTGTTTAAGAAAACACATTCTGGGCTGAAACAGAGAGGAAAGGCGCTTACCCCACGCGAAGACGTACTTCTGGAAGTACGCTTCCACTTATCCAGAGTGGCAGTGGGGGCCCGGGCGCTTGGGTCGTTGATAGGCAAGTCCCACGGGTAGTGGGGCCCGTCACTTATCCGCTGGCAGCCGGGGTCAACTCCCGTGCGGCCGACAGGTGGGGCCCGCGGGGCTGTGTCGTAGTCGTCTTCCTCTCGCTCGTTCTGTTCCTCAACAGAACAGAGGAGGCGGGGCAGGGGACGCCTGCGCCGGCCTGGCTGCCTCCGGCCACGCCCGGCCAAGGAGAGGCTACCGGCGTGCGTGGCTCCGACGGCCGCAGCCTTCCAGAGGGACGGGGCACGCCGGGGAGAGCAGGGGAGGCGGCGACGGGAGAGGGCAGGGGAGGACAGAGAGATGGGGACGGTGAAGGGGCCGGCCGGCTCCGGCCTTCTCTGGTCTAGCCGAGGGCACCGGTGGCTGCAGGGTGGAGCGGCGGTCCCATTCACAGGCACAGGGGCCGTCGGGGAGGAGTAGAGAGGGGGGATGGTTGCGGTGATGGAGGTTACAGAAAAAGGGCGGCCATGGCGATGTTCGCGGGAGAGGCTCTAGAGTATTGGGCGAGTGGCTGAGGATGGCTCGAGGACTGCGGCGAAGCGCGAGGTGGCTACTTATAGCCGTGGGAACAAGCGCTAGAGGGAGGGGGCGAGGCGACATGTGGCGACCGATGTGTCCGCGCACCGGCGGTGGAGCAGCATCGGCAGACGCGGCCAACGAGCTCGGGAAGCAGCGGGAAGGCGACGAGGGGGAAGCGGACGGTGTCCGGGACTCACGGAGTCGAGCACGGGCACTAAGGAAGAAGATAGAGCGAGGGAAGCGACGATGTCCATGGGAGCTCACTGTTCGATCATTGGCATGGCTTGCGGGAGAAGAAAACGAGCGAGGCAGGAGATCCAGGGGGGAAGAGGACGGCAAAGGGGTGCTGTTTGGCAAAAGTGGCGTAGCCAGGGCCGGTCGGAGCAGAGATGCCACCAACAACAGTGGCTAGACCACCGTTATGGCTGGCGCTCCACGTGCTCACCACGGACAAGGCACGCTCCAGAGGTTTTACGGGAGTAAGAACATGTCTACTGCGTAGTCCCTCGAAGGTAGAGATTTACCATGGTGAAAAAGTAGGCAGAGACAAAGAGAGGTGAGTAGAATAAGCTCCACAAGTTTGTTGTTGCAAACTTGGCAGCATTCTGGAGGTGAAACTACAGGAGTATAAAAGTAATCAAGATGTCTGGGAGGCTTAGGTTAACAAGGACTATGATCCTAGGAGTTTTGAGGCCATTAGGACAAGTCTTTAGCATAGTTGCTTAACAACTGCCAAAATCTTTCCAGAAAACAAATGATGATGAAGCACTCACTAGAGTGATGGAATGAGCTAGGTTTTGGCCCATCTTGATGATTTGATCATACAATGATGTTGTAAAAAGATCACACCAAATGGACTTGCCAAATTAGCACTTGCTTCACAAACATCATTTCCGATCAAAACCTTAGGAAAATTCGATAGAAATAGTGGCTACATGGAATGAGCCAATATTTTGGGAAGATGAGTTATATGACTAGGAGAGGGCTTGGGAATATTTTTAGCTAAAATGGAGCAAGGAAAATGCACTTGCTTCACAAGATGAAAAATTTGACAAAAAGCAAGAATTGCTTCTGTGCTCATATATCTCAATAAAATGAGCTAAACTTGGGTAGAGGCTAGGGATTTGGAGTGCCGGAGAGGATGGAAGAGTTTCATCCCATTGGAAAAATCCATGAAGGTACTTCCTTCACAAACTTGCATTCTGGTCAGAAACTTTGAAAAATTTCCCAAGGAGGAAGGATGAGAGGATTGAGCTCATATTTGATACCCATGGGTTATTCATCAATGTTAACCACCCTGCCAAATTACAGCTCATTTGGAATTAAGAATGTGGCGCTTCCTTTACAAAGTTTCAGAGAGGGCAGAAACTTGCATTAGATCATGTGCCAAAATTTTGAACAGTGGGACATGATTTAATGATGGAACTAATGATTATATAGCAAGGGCAAGCTCCGCAATTTATGGGAGAATTTTCTCAGCTATAGAAATAATAGTTCCTTTGGAAAATGGCAAAGATGCAATATTGGCTAAAATAGACAAAGACAATATTCCTTATTTTAATTGTGGCGAATATTCTTGCCAGGGATTACATTAGGCATGAGCATCATCTCGACTAATCCTCATGGATTTTTGAGATGCAAAACTATGCCTCTGGATTTTATTCCTCAAACAGACAATGAAAGGAATAAATCCCAATTCAAAAATATTGCATAGGACTTAGCAATATTGTTGCATATCCAAGAATTATGAAGACAAGGTGGTCTCTTGGAAAGGATGGAGTGACCAACAGATCAATGCAAATGATGGCTCCTTTGTAATCACAAAGGCCACCTAGAAATTCCTAAAGCTTGGAATTATGGTTGAGATAAATTTGAGGTGATGCAAATGAGGTCTTGCCTATTGACAAAGGCATGAGCAAGGTTTTGAAAGGTTGAAAATTGACCAGAATTCTCAGGGTCATCTAGAAATCCACATGAGAAATTTTGAAAGAGGGTTGCTATGAAGAAATCACAGCACAAAATTGATAACCCAATTTTGAGGCGGTGACATTAGGGATGCTATTTTTGCTATGTCTACTACTTGTTGCAATGATCATGATTGGGGTGATTTTTTTTAAGATCTTGAAAAATTATTTAAGCCTCATGACGTATATGATTTTGGTAATAGTTTTTGCAATAATATTGAAAGTGGGTTTGGAAGAATGTCAACTTTAAGTAATAATGATCCCACTAGTTTGGAGAATTATCAATCTTTTTTTTATAAAAGTGGGTTTGCACAGGTCATGACTTTATTAGATGATAATCCCACTATTTTGGAAGTGTCAACTTTTTATGCATGTCGATCATGAAGATAAAATTTTATATGATAGATATATTGTTTAGTTTGATTATGACCCTACATGTAATTATTATGAGAGAGGAAAATATGGTTGTAGAAGTTTTCATGTTACTGATTCACCTCCCGTAATGTTGAGATTGCTATTGTTTCTTTCTTCTTCCTTGCAAATGCTAGATGTTTCTTGTATTGATAATTTGATTGCCTACAAAATGCCTATGCATAGGAAGTATGTTAGACTTAAATATCGTTGTCACATGTTTTATGATGCTCTCTTTGTTCTTCAATTCTTATGTTTTATGTGAGTATCATTAAAATTATCAATGCCTAACTAGGGGAATTAAACAATAGCGCTTGTTGGGAGGCAACCCAATGAATAAAAATTATTTTTGCCTTTTTCTTTCTGTTTTGTGTGATGACACAATTATGCCTCTGGTTAGATGTGTTTTGTGGTTTAAATTAGTGTTTGTGCCAAGCAAAGCCTTTGGGATAATTTGGTTGATAGTTGATTTGACTGCATTGAATAACGTAAACTATTTGCGTCAAGTACCAGAATTTTTGTGGGCGACTGGAACGTGATCAATTCTTGAAATTTTTGCACGTTATCAATACACAAATTCCCCACGTTGTCCTAACTTTCAGAAATTTTAGAGTTACAGAGGTATGACTAAAATTGGCATATTTACAGACTTCTCTATTTTAGACAGATTATATTTTCGTTGTGTTATGTACTTGTTTTAATGAATCTATGGTTTCTATTGAAGGGTCCAAGCCATGGAAAAGTTAGAATATAGTAGATACGATGAAATAACAAAATATGAACGGGTTTGCTATAGTACTTAAAGTAAAGATTTGTTTATTATACTAACTGATCTCATGGAGTTTTGTTGAGTTTTGTGTGATTGAAGTTTCATGTTTTGGGTGAGATCACGGTGAATGAAGGAATAAGGAGTAACAAAAGCCTAAGCTTGGGGATTGCCCAGGCACCCCAAGATAATATTCAAGAAGTATCAAGTAACTAAGCTTGGGGATGCATCGAGTGGCATCCCGTCTTTCTTCTAACGACCATCGGCATTTTACTTCGACCTATATTTTTATTAGTCACATATCATGAGTTCTTCTTGGAGCGTCTTGTATGATATGAGTCTTTGCCTGTTTTTCTTTTTAGTTTGTGTCATCTATCCTTGCTGGACACACCTATTTGAGAAATTCAAAATTATGCTATGATTTATTAGACTTTCTCAATATGCTTCACTTAAATTTTTTGAGAGCTATGGAATTGCTCTAGTGCTTCACTTATATCTTTTTGAGCTTGGCGTGCTTTAATATTTTTTAAGAAATGCTCTCATGCTTCACTTAGATTTATTTAAGAGTTGGTAATTTTTTTATGAAATTCTCTCATGCTTCACTAAGACTATTTTGAGAGATGAAAATTTTATGCTCATGTTCTTCACTTAGATTTGTTTGAGCTTATCAAAAACGACATATGAAACTAGTCCCAAAGTGATAGATATTCAAGAGAGATATAATAAAACTTTCATGAAGATCATTGGACAAAACAAACTTGATTCTTTGTAATAGATTTGAGATGTGATGATAGTGATATGTGAGTCATGTTGATGAATAAGTATGCTTTAGTAAGATTATTGGTGTTAAGGTCTGTGATTCCCTATGCAAGAATGAAAGTCAATAGTTACGCAATGAAATTACATCCTGCTTGTGGTGCATTATTCGGTGTTAGTTATGCTCAACGCTCGCTTATGTGATTTTCTGTTTCTTGGTTGGTTGCTTATCAATCTTTTTGCTAG
Source organism: Secale cereale (assembly GCA_902687465.1). Classification (NCBI taxonomy): domain Eukaryota; kingdom Viridiplantae; phylum Streptophyta; class Magnoliopsida; order Poales; family Poaceae; genus Secale; species Secale cereale. The sequence continues at coordinate 529,378,288 of LR738711.1, read as the reverse complement.
CCTCCACTTGTACTAAGTAGAAATACTACTTGTGCATCCAAACTCTTTAAACCCAGTTTTACCATATGTGTCCACCGTACCTACCTATAAGTAGTATTTCCATACTGTTCTAAGAAAATTTGTATGTGCCATCTCTAAATTTCAAAATAAACTTCTGTTTTGTGTGCCCATACCGCTCATGAGGCGGTGAGGGGTGGCCGATATTTTTCCATGCTAGAAGTGTTATTCTCAAGATGAGTATTTATTTACTTTTCATTGCATGAGAGTACAACGGTAATACGGATGCCCAGTCCCAAAATTAATAAGAAATTTACTTTATGTTGTCAAATAATAAATTCATTGGAATGTGTTGGTATGGAGGGCACCCGTGGATACGGTTAGCCATGGATTGTGAAAGAATGGCCGAAAAAGGAATAAACTTTATTTTTTGTTTGGGAACCGCCTATGATGTATCTAGCATGGAAATTATTGTGAACTCTTAATCGTCTTCGTTGACGGGAAAAGTATGCCTCTCAAAAAAACATATCTCTCAGTTTAAGCTTTGAGCTCTGGCACCTCTACAAATCCCTACTTCCCTCTGCGAAGGGCCTTTCTGTTTACTTTATGCAATTTTTTTGGGTCTCCATCTTCTCTTATAAAGCACCAACTAAGGGGCACTACAATCATACTTGAGCATGGGATATAGCTATATGCGAGTGTGATACATGAATGGATCAATGATTGAGCGTGATTGGCTAGGGATAACATGCTTTAGTATTGATATTTTGAAAGACATGGTTGCTTGTTGACATGCTTGAGTATTAAAGTCTTAATGTAAAAACTAGACTATTCCTTTGAACCGTATAAGAGTCGTAATGTCCAAGCTACAAAAGAAAAGTATGTGATGAACATGTTAAGCAGCATTCCACATCATAAATTCTGTTTTTGTCATTTACCTACTTGAGGACAAGTAGGAATTAAGCTTGTGGATGCTGATACGTCTCCAACGTATCTATAATTTTTTATTGTTCCATGCTGATATATTATCATTCTTGGATGTTTTACAATCATTTTATATCAACTTTATAAGATTTTCTGGGACTAACCTATTGACATAGTGCCCACTGCCATTTGTTGTTTTTTGCTTGTTTTTTACTTTGCAGAAAATCAATACCAAACGGAGTCCAAACATAGCGAAACTTTTTGGAGAATGTTTTTGGGCCAGACGACGCAAGATGGGCCAAAGAAGCACCTGGGGTACTCCAAGGGGAGCACAACCTAGCAGGGAGCGCCCAGGAGCCCAGGCATGCCATGGTGGGTTGTGCCCACCTCGGTGGCCTCTCGCACTGCCTCTGCTCTATATAAATACCCAAATATTCCAGAAACCCTAGCGGAGTCGATGAAATTTTGTTCCAGCCGCCGCAAGTTCCACAACCATGAGATCCAATCTAGACACCGTCACGGAGGGGTTCATCATCTTCATTCGTGCCTCTCCGATGATGTGTGAGTAGTTCACCACATATCTACGGGTCCGTAGGCAGTAGCTAGATGGCTTCTTCTCTCTATTTGATTCTCAATACAATGGTCTCTTGGAGATCTATTTGATGTAACTCTTTTTGACGTGTGTTTGTTGGGATTCGATGAACTTTGAGTTTAAGATTAGATCTATATCCATGAAAGTTATTTGAGTCTTTTTGATCTCTTATTTGCGTGATTAATTATAGCCTCGTATTTTTCTTTGAATATATTGTTTAGTTAGGCAAACTAGATCAATTTTCTTTCCATGGGAAGAGGTGCTTTGTGATGGGTTCGATCTTGTGGTGTTCTTTCCCAGTGGCAGAATGGGCAGCAATTCACACATTAATCATTGCTATTAAGGATGACAAGATGGGCGCTATTCCTACATGAATAGATATCATCTGCATCATGTCATCATTCTTATTGCATTACTCCGTTTCTCCATGAATTTAATACACTATATGCATGCTGGGTAGCGGTTGATGTGTGTAGTAATAGTAGTAGATGCAGGCAGGAGTCAGCCTACTCATCTTCAACATGATGCCTATATAATGATCATTGCCTGGATATCATCATAACTATTTGATTTTCCATCAATTTCCCAATAGTAATTTGTTTACCCACCGTGTGCTATTTCTTGAGAGATGCCACTAGTGAAATCTACGGCCCCAAGGTCTATTTTCTATCATGCTTGCTTTCTGATCTACTATTTGCTTTTGAGATCTATTTTTATTTTCTTTTATTTTCAGATCTATATTATCAAAACCCAAAAATATATCGCTAAGTTTTATTTGCCGTTACTTGCATTTATCAATCTACTAAAAATTTATGTCAGCAACACATTAATTTCTGACACCATTACCCCAAAGGGATTGACAACCCCTTTTAAGCACTGGGTTCCTAGTATTTGTTCTTTGTGTGCAGCTACCATTTACATAGTGCTGGGTGGTCATCCTACTGGTTCGATAACCTTGGTTTCATAACTGAGGGAAATACTTACGGACGATGTGCAGCATCATCCCTTCCTCATTGGGGAAATACTGACGCATCTAAAGCGCAGGTCAATAATTGGCAGAATTCATCATGAAGTGGACGCTGACGCCCGATGAGGAGGTACCAGAAACATCTCTCCCCGGCAAGGAGTCCCCCAAGGAGTGGATCATATACGTTGATGGTGTTTTCTCACTGCAAGGCGCCGGGGTTGGAGTGTTGCTTGTCGCACCCATCGGAGAGCACCTCAAGTATGTTATCCAGATACACTTCCCGAGGGAAGACGCTATTAATAAAACTGCAGAATACAAGGGACTCCTTGCCGACCTCGGAATCACAATAAAATTGGAAATAAGGAAGTTGATCATCCATGGCGACTACCAACTCATTGTGAAGCAAGTCAACAAGGATTATCAGAGCCCACTGATGGAGGCATACATGGAAGAAGTGAAAAAGCTGGAAGAACACTTTGATGGGATGCAAACAGGGCAAAAACCTCATGCAGAAACAACATTGTTGATCACCTATAAAAGTGTGCCACTCACAAACTGCATTTGGAACCATGAACGTTTGTCCTCCAGCTAGCTCAATTGTCAGTTTCCCCATCAGTGATGGCCAGAAAAAGAAGTAAATTGAATACCGGTAGCCATTTCCCGGCAGAACTCCCCGAAGTCATCGATGAGATGGTTGCTGGTTAGAATCCAATGTTGGAGGGTGAGTGACATTCCCCAGCAGAAACCCAAGCCTTCGATGTTGAGACTAGCGCACCCATAGCAAAAGAAATGCCTTTAGTCCTTGTTGTCGAGCCCCAAGCTCCAACATGCAACTAAGTTAGTAACCAAGTGTGAAGCATGCTAGTTCCACTCCAAGAATATTCATCAACCTGCCCAAGCTTTGCAGACAATCCCTTTATCCTGACCCTTCCCGGTATGGGTGCTCGATATCTTGGGCCCCTTGTCTCGTGCTATCGGGGGCTTTGTATTCTTGTTCGTCGCAATTGACAAGTTTACAAAGTGGACAGAGATGGAGCCAGTGAGAAAGGTGACCGCACAATCAGCTGTCAACTTATTCAAAGGACTAGTCTGTCACTTCAGAGTATCCAACAGGGTTATGACCGACACCATCACCCAGTTCACAAGTTGCACCTTCATGCAATGCATCCGGAGCCTTGGGAGCAAGGTATCTTTCACCTTGGTCGCTCACCCAAGGAGCAATGGACGGGCTGAGTAGATGAACGCTGAAGTGTTGCGTGGCCTCAAAACATGAACTTCCGACAAGTTGCGAAAATGCGGCAGGTGCTGGATAGATGAGTTGCCGATGGTTATTTGGTCAATCATAACGACACCAAATCGAGCTACCGGCGAGACCCCCATCTCCCTGGTATATAGTGCAGAAGCGGTTTTCCCCAAGGAACTCATATATGTGTCACAATGAGTACTTGGCTATGAAGAAGTAGTGCAAGAGAAGCTGCGGCATGACGATGCCATGTTCTTGAGGAAGACCGTCTCCGGGCAGCTATGCGTGCTGCAAGCTACTAGCAAAGCCATGCGCCGCTATCACAGCCACAGGGTTCATGCACGGAACCTTGAGGAATGCGACCTTGTCCTTAGGCGCGTTTAGGCCGCCAAGGGTACAAACAAGTTGACGCCAAAGTGGAATGGCCCTTATCGAGTAGTACGTGTCACCAGACCCTGCGCAGCCAGTCTGGAGACCGAAGATGGACTCCCGGTGCAAAACTCATGGAATATTGAGCATCTTCGCAAGTTCTACCCATAAGGCGCGGTTGCCGGGCCCTGCCCCGGCAACCTGTTTTGTACAAGCTTAGTCGCTGGGACTTGTAACCCGCCGTACAAAGCCAGACGCAGACCCTATGCATAGCCAAGTAAAAAGTGCTTTCACTAAACTTGCATGCATGACTTTCTATGTTTGCTCAAGTATGATATCATTGTGATTTCACTTTATTATAGATATGATAACTAGCAAGTTGTGAGGGGACTCGTGTTTCATTTTCCACATTTTATGACTAAAGCCGAAGGATCATCTCACAAGGTATCCCCCGGAAGGATAGGGGCAGGCAAGCTCGAGTGTTTAAAGTCCTTGCAAACCTCCCCTTATCAGGAGACAATAAGAAGAAGAACAAAAAGAGATAAGTTTGATTTATTACATCCTGTCAATCTATGTTATACTAGAGTATGAAGAACTTGTGCGCAAGGGGGTCTTGTCATGACTATCACTCGCGTTCCTACCCTTGGCCCGAGCCTACTCGGATGGTTAGTCGCAGCCGCGTTCGAAAGGTTGAAGAGAGACCAGCCTTTCTCCGCGCTCCCAAACCCACTCTTTTGAACCCACTAGACCGGGTTTGGTGGCAGTTGCGTTGAAGGCTGGCAAGAGATTTACCAGAAAATACAGTAGCAGAAAAAATTTAAAGGCTTGTCTATGTACAAGGCCAAAGTACATGCACTAATATCCGGTAGATCTTCTCTCCAAAACTTTTCAGAATGAACAAGTGCAAATCGTACAAGTATTAACATAGATTAAGGACTACATATACTTGATTCAAGACTTGGCAATCGACTACATTTTTAATCTAAAAAGATAAGTGCCCTATAAGGCCTTTCTTGTCCCTCTCCTCCTAGGAGTTACAGAGAGAAGAAAAAAGGGCAAAAGTAGCGCCTAGGTAGAAGCCCAGCCTGACCCTGCCAGGACCTGTGGGATGCAGCCTAACAAGATCGGGATGGCGCCTCCCCGACAAGGAAGAAGAGCCCGAGAGTGGGGAGAGCGCCTAGGCGATGCCTTGGTCACCACCGCCCGGGCTAGAAGGATGCATCTCAACAAAGACACCGGCAGGGACAACAAAGCCGGAGTCCACGAGCAGTGTCGTCCAGGCCCATCACCCCTGGCAAATCAATCTACAGGGGTCCAACTGCAGCTGATGGTCTTTTTGGTGCCTTGCTGATAGTGATGGTGCGTCCATCACTTAGTTGGAGTCTGAATCATCGCCTTCAACCTTGACAGACGGAGGACGCTATCGTCTTCACCGTCACCGTCCTCCTCGTCACTATCGCTCGAGGAGAAGCTTTCATCGTCGCTTGATCTCTCTTTGCAGCAGCCAAGATGAGCGCTCGAATGCCCGTAAATCTTGACGGAGAGCATGTTGGCCTCCACCAACTTGAAGCGGAGGACATGCCCATCCACAAAGTAATGGGAACGTCCGAAGGTTTTCCACCCGCGTCTGCGGAGCATGACATGGGTCGCATAAAATTCGGCATCCGCTGACACGGCGCCGTTGCAGCAGCCATGCATGCACAGCAACATCCCATGTAGTTTGTCAACCTCCATCATCCTAGAAAAAGGGTGAGGGAGCCGCAGATGACTGCGGGGAGGGCCATGCAGCCTGACGACGAATGCCAGCATCGTGCCCTCCGTATGACCCACCATCCCGGGAGGAACTATCGGAGCAAGGGCGTCGAGCGCACTGCTCTGCCTCCCCCTATCACGAGCCCAATTCCGGCCTTGGCATCGCCCTGCACCTCCACCTCGCGCACTACGGCCAACCATTGTTGCAGCGGTCGAAGCACCAGCATGATCCCGAAGGGAGGACCTCATCGCCACACTGAGTGCTGGGAGGCCACTTCGTCCTCTTGGCATGGCGATGACGAGTGAGGTGGAAGAGAAGGAATGGAGCAAGGATGAGCCTCGCCACCCACGTCCCTAGTCTCTTTATAGCGAGGACGTGGGGGCTGGCTCTCTGCTACCCGGAGTAACCGTCCTGCTCCACCAATCTCGCGGCGAGGGATCACGGGCGGGTGTGTCATGCCATCAACCGCCCTGCCAGGCCAATCCATGGCGTTGCGCCTCCTGCCGAAGCCCACGTCGCCATGCCTCACCTACCAGCCGCCTATCCCATGAAGTGCATGCTATGTGCGTGGAAGAAACGACAGAGGTAGTAGGTGGACTTAATGGTAAAACAACAGTTCCATTTACTTTACGTTTGAATACCTTGATGCCGTCCCATAAAGAGTGAAAAGCTCTTTCTGTCCTATGATCTGAACGGCGCGACACGCCTGACGGTTCGTAGACACGAACCTAGGACCTAGCCCGATATAGGTTAATGAAGAAGCAAATAAGATCTCAAAAACGCGATGCCTTTGTCAGGATAGCATGACGGCGTCACCATGAGAGACTTTGGCAGGCGAAGACCACCTTTTGTCAGGATAGCATGTACTAGATGTCCCCTTCAAATTTGGCATTGTGGGATCCCTTCCCGCTCAATATTTGGGAAGAGGACCCGGGCCACTATAAATAGGATTAGCCACCACCATTGGGATCATCTCATATGGAGTTGATTAGATAGAATGCCACACACCCACAAGCTCACTCGAGCACAACAACACCTCTCCTCAAGAGGAAGTTCACTCCATGTACTAGTTCTTCCTCAGCCTACAAGGCAATCCACCACACCACACTGGATTAGGGTATTACACCACAACGGTGGCCTGAAGCAGTATAAACCTTGTGTCCCTTGTTCTTCCGATCTGACGAGCGAGGCCTAGGGATTGGCGAGTAGACGAGCTAGGGCGGGAGGAGAGATCTTCGTGCGCACCCCAGAGTTCGAACCACGGGGGTTTTGCCGGAACTCGAGATCCGACATTTGGCGCGCCGGGTAGGGGTGTGCAAAGACTCCGCCTCCTCGTCCATCCCGCTCTCTGCCTGCCAGGTTCTCATGGCACGCATCCCTCCTCCAACCGGCCTGGTGGACACGCGCGGCGGTGCTGCGGGCCACCGGGCCTTTACCCCCGCCTCGCGGAAGGTGTAGTGGCCACCCAGATTTAGGCCAGATCTGCCGCCCCGTTAGGACGGGGTGATGGACCCGGCCGTCTTCTTTCGGGCTTACGAAGAGGCCATCTCGGCAGCCGGCGGCGACAACAAGGTCATGGCTAGCTGGCTCCCCATGGCGCTCACCGGCGTACCGCGCACCTGGTTTTTCAGCCTGCCAGAATCGTCTGTGGCGTCCTGGGAGGAGTTGCGCGACCTCTGCACCGCATGCTTCGGGGCACCGACACCCCACGTTGTCGCGGCCCTCCTTGGCGGCTCCCAAGCACCGCCCTCCGGCCGCCACATCAAGCAGTTCATTCGCCAGGCAAACGTCGCCTCCGTACGCCAGGGGGGCTCCTCCTCGATGGGTGGCGCCCAAGACTGACCTCACCTTCGACTCAGGGGACCACCCCTCTTCCTCTACACCCCCACCATCTGCAACATGGCAATCACCAAGACCCTCATCAACGGTTGGTGTGGCCTCAACGTACTCTCAGTGGAGGCTTTCAGCTTACTCCACGTGCCGGTTGAGAGGTTGCGCCCAACCAAGCCCTTCTCCGGAGTCAGCAGCGGTTCTAACAGCCCTCTGGGGCAGATCCGCCTCCCGGTCACCTTCGATACTCGCGACAACTACCACACCAAGCTGATCGACTTCGACATCACTCGTATCAGCCTCCCGTACAACGCCATCCTCGGGTACCCCGCACTAGCTCATTTCATGGCTGCGACCCGTCCGACCTATAACCTCATGAAGATACCGGGGAGCAGCAGTGTCCTCATCGTGATAGGAGACACCAAGGAAGCTCTAGAAGCCGTCAAGCACGACTTCCGGACTGCTGCGACAGCACATCTGGCCGGCGAAGCTACCCCTAGAGCCGAGGGGGTGCACCAGCAAAGAAGAAGCAACTTTTCTCCCAAGACCAAGCTGAGACGAAGCAGGTGTCGGTGGACGAAGACGAGACGTCAGGCGTCGCCTTCACCATAGGTGTCGGCCTTCCCCCAGCTCAAGAAGAGGCGCTGGTTGGATTCCTGCGCGCAAACAAGGATGTGTTCAAGTGGGAACCCAAGGACGTAGCGAGGGTCCCGAGGGGAGTGATTGAGCATCACCTGAACGTATGCCCCAATGTACACACCGTGAAACAGAAGGCCCGACGCCAGTCTATAGAGAAGCAGTCCTTCATCATGCAAGAGACTCGTAAGCTAGAAGCGGCGGGTGCCATCCGCGAGGTCCGGTACCCGGAGTGGCTGGCAAACCCTATCATCGTACCCAAGAAAGGAGGAAAAGAGTGCATGTGTGTTGACTTCACCAACCTCAACAAAGCTTGCCCACAAGACTCGTTTCCTGTGTCCCGCATCGACCAGATCGTCGACTCCACCACCGAGTACGACTTATTGTGCTTCCTGGATGCCTTCTTAGGCTACCACCCGATCAAGATGGCGGTGCAAGACGTCGAGAAGACTGCCTTCCTCACCCCGTGCGGAGTATAATGCTACACATGCATGTCGTTCGGGTTGCGGAATGCGGGAGCAACCTTTGAGCGATTCATGCATATCACTATGGGAAAACAGCTCGGGAGGAACGCTGAGGCATACGTTAATGACATCATTGTAAAGTCTCAGGAGACCACAACCCTAATCAAAGATCTGGAAGAAACCTTCGCCAACCTGTGTAAGGTAGACATGCGGCTCGACCAGGAAAAGTGTGTGTTTGGTGTCCCGTCAGGCAAGCTTTTGGGCTTCCTGGTGTCGCACCGAGGGATCGAGGCAAACCCAGAGAAGGTCAAGGCCATAGAGAAGATGAGTCCACCCAAGACTCTCAAGGAGATGCAGAAGCTGCCGGCTGTGTGACATCGCTCGGGCGTTTCATCTCGAAGCTAGGGGAGAGAGCCCTCCCTTTCTTCAAGCTGATGAAAAGGAAGGACCCGTTCGAGTGGACCCCTGAAGCTGATGCGGCATTCGAAAACCTCAAGAGATACCTCACCAGCCTGCCAGTAATGGGGGCACCCAAACCTCAAGAGCCCTTGGTGCTCTACCTGGCCGCTACGCCACACACGGCCAGCGCTGCATTGGTGGTTGTCCGAGAGGCGCGCCAAGACAAGACCTTACAGCCCCGGAGTGATGGTCTCGAGGCTCCCGCAGGGCCGGCATGCGTCTGCACCCTGCAAGACGACGCTCCTGAGGCCGCAGCTGCCCCATCAGGCGACCAAGCTCCTGAAGCCCCTTTACCCAGTCAGACTACAAAGCCATAGGCGGGCCAGGACTTCAGCCCTGTCGAGCACCCGGTATACTTCGTTAGCACGGTGCTTCGAGGTGCTCGGGAACGCTATTCCATGCCGCAGAAGCTTCTGCTTGCGCTCCTTGTCGCTTTGCGCAAGTTGCGCCACTACTTCCAAGGCCACTCCATCAAGGTAGTCTCGGCCTACCCTCTGGAGAGAGTACTCCGGAGCCCCAACGCGGTAGGAAGGGTCGCAGAATGGAATATCGAGTTGCAGGCGTTCCAGCTAGAATTCAGCACAACCAGGGTCATCAAAGGAGACGCGCTCGCTGACTTTGTGGTAGAATGGACTGACGCCCCGGAGCCCGAAGCCATCCGAAGCCGATCCCTATCGCCTGGAAGCGAAGCGCTGGATGGCTGGGCCATGTACTTCGATGGCGCGTTCGCCCGCCAGGGCGTGGGGGCTGGGGCTGTGCTCGTCTCGCCCACTCAAGACAAGCTCTACTATGTGGTGCAGCTCTGCTTTCAGCCGGGCGATAAGGTCTCCAACAACATCATGGAATACGAGGGCCTCATTGCTGGTCTCAAGGCTGCGGCAGCCCTGGGGGTGAAGCGCCTCGTCATCCGGGGTGACTCGCAACTCCTCGTCAACTTCTTCAACAAGGTGTACGAGCCGAAGGACGAGCATATGGAGGGATACCTCGCGGAGGTACGCAAAATGGAGAAGCAGTTCTTGGGCGTGGAGCTAGAGCATGTGCCCCATGGCACTAACAAGGAAGCTGACGACATCGCCAAGAGAGCGTCCAAGCGCGTGCCCCAGGAGCCGGGCGTCTTCGAGGAGAGGCTCCTCAGGCCTTCGGTGTCGCCCCCACGAGAAGGGCTGGCGAAGCCTCAGGAGGAACTCCCCCAGCCACCGACCTCGGGAGCCCCCGCCTGCTGCGCGGCCTCAGGAGCCCGCCTGCTCCTGGTGGTCGTGCCTCAGGAGGGATGCTAGACCAAGGAACTCAAGGCATACCTAGTGCGAGGAGCACTCCAGAAAAGGAGGAGGAGGATGAACGCATGGCCCGACAGGCTACGGCATACTGCATCCAAGACGATGAGCTTTACAGGAAACGACTGAATGATGTTTCTTTGCGATACATCTCCAGGAAGCAGGGAGGCGAGCTGCTAGCTGACATCCACACCGGGGAGTGCGGGCATCACTCATCATCACGCACCTTGGTCGGCAAGGCGTTCCGCAGTGGTTTTTACTGGCCCACGGTGCTCGACGATGCCGCTGAACTGGTGAAATCTTGCGAGGCTTGCCAGTTCCATGTCAAGCAAATCCACCAACCGGCTCAGGGCCTCCAAACCATCCCGCTCTCCTGGCCGTTCGCGGTCTGGGGGCTAGACATCCTGGGCCCTTTCCCTCGAGCGCCCGGGGGCTACCGATACCTCTACGTCTCCGTCGACAAGTTCACCAAATGGGCGGAGGTGGAAGCTATCTGAACCATCCCAGCCAGCTTCGCAGTCAAGTTCATCAAGGGTCTCGTAAACCGGTTTGGGGTCCCCAACCGCATCATCACTGACAACGGCTCACAAATCACTGGCAACCTTTTCAAGACATGTTGTGCTAACCTTGGAACGCAGATTTGCTACGCTTCTGTAGCACAACCCAGAAGCAATGGCCAGGCCGAGCACGCCAATGCAGAGGTTCTGAGAGGCCTCAAGACCAAGACCTTCAAGAAAAAGCTTGCGGAAGGGGTTGGTATGACGAGCTCCCATCTGTGCTATGGTCAATCCGCACCACTACCACCAAGCCTACAGGCGAGACCCCATTCTTCCTCATCTACAGAGCTGAAGCGGTGCTCCCTCACAAGGTTAGGCACCGCTTCGCGTGAGTCCTAGTGTTTGACGAGGCGCAGCAGGGCGCCGTGAGAGGGACAGACCTCGTGCTGGGGGAGAAACATCGGCGAGACGCTTCACTCCGAGCTGCAAGATACCAGCAGGCGTTGCGGCGATACCATTGCCGCATAGTCCGCCGCAGGATACTCGAGGTAGGCGATCTCGTCTTAAGGAGAGTCCTCTCTAGAGAAGGGTTGCACAAGCTCTCACTCATGTGGGAAGGCTCGTTCAAGATCACCCATGTCTCCAGGCCTGGCGCTGTGTGCCTGGAAACGGGGGACGGCGTCCCCGTCTAGAACGCGTGGAACATCTGGCACCTCTGGAAGTTCTACCGATGGAACAAGACCCTGCGCCTGAGAAGACTAGGCTCCGTGCCTGCGAGGAACAAGGCCCTGCGCCTGAGAAGACTAGGCTATGTGCCTGCGAGGAACAAGGCTTTGCGCCTCAGAAGACTAGGCTTCGTGCCTGCGAGAAACAAGGCTCTGCGCTTGACAAGACTAGCCTCCGTGCCTACGAGGAACAAGGCCCTACACCTGAGAAGACTAGGCTCCATGCCTGCGAGGAACAAGGCCCTGCGCCTGAGAAGACTAGGCTCTGTGCCTGCGAGGAACAAGGCCCTACGCCTGAGAAGACTAGGCTCCGTGCCTGCGAGGAACAAGGCCCTGCGCTTGAGAAGACTAGGCTCTGTGCCTGCGAGTAACAAGGCCGTGCGCCTGAGAAGACTAGGCTCCGTGCCTGCGAGGAACAAGGCCCTACGCCTGAGAAGCCAAGGCCCAGTGCCTGTGAAGCAAGGCTCACGCTTATGAAGATATCCGCTCGTGAAACTCTCATGTAATAATGAGTGGGGATGTACAGGCCCCGGAGTCTCCGGAGAGCCGCCCTCGGGCCTCGGGGGCTCCCTCCCACATCCTAGTGGTAGCACTTAGCTCTGCGCTGGTGAGAAGACTAGATTAGGTGCCAGACTCGGCCATTTATTTGCTTTCTGGAGTTGGCTTGCCCCTTCCTTCTTTTTAATGGTTTTGAAAGCTCTGGTGTTCCCTGGATTGCTTGGTTTAATATCCCTCTGTGGTCCTTCCCGCGGTTTTTGGCCATGGAGAGCGGAAGTTTCCCGGCGCTCTCCCCAGCGTGCCTCCCTTAGCCTTCATGAGGCGCCCATGCCGGGGCTTGTGATTGGCACTACCCCCTCCATATGTCCGTGCCCCACGGGTACCGCGACAGGGAGCGTCCGACCATGCTCGGCCCATGTCAGGGGCCTCGGGCAATAAAGGATAATAACCACCTAACAATTTTTTGCAGCCTCATGAAGGGTCTAACATCCCGAGATGAGGGCTATTCGGAGTGCGTCGAGATAAGTCTCCTCACCCTAAGAGCGCATGATACACAAATCACACAGTGATGGTCCGGGACACTAAACATGGCGCTAAACATCATAAAAACTATGGTTCATTACATGCCCTTCCAGGGCTCCATAATTGTTTGCTTGAACGATGCAGGAAGGAAGAAAGATCGAGAACGGGCGGCGACGACCCTCGAGGCACGGCTACTCATGAGAACATGCTCCCCGAGCTCAGCCGGAACCTTCCTCACGCTTCACTCGGGCGTGACAACGGGACGACCCAGCGCCACCCTCAAGGCGGGCGCGGCAGCGTGGCGGCTGGTCGTAGCCACCGCTGCTGGAGCTGCCGCTGAGGGAGGAGTCGCCGTAGCTCGATGAGTTGCGGCCATCGCCCAGGCCAAGCACCTCGCCGACGCCCGTCTTCCCCAAACACCCTCAAGAAGAGGCTCGAGTCGCCATCGTACCTGAAGTGAAGGGTGCACCGCCTGCCCAAGCCACGCGCGTGGGCAAACCTCTACCAGCCGTGGGCCACAGTCACACAACCCGCGGCGGAGACCTCCAACGCAACCCACAAAGCCCTGCTGCAGCAACCTTCCCCTTGCAGCCAAAAGCCGCCGGAGCTCGCGGCAAGGAGTTCGCCGGCTAGGGAGCGCGGGAGCTGGAGCCGGGTACCGGCCGGGCTCACTAACCACACGACAAACTCTAGAGTCACCTCCGCCAAATGGGAGCCTGGCCGGGGAGGCCTGATGACCCTGGAGCGCCTCCCCTCGTTCACAGGACCACCAAGGCCACGGCGATCCCCACCACTCGAAGAACCGCCGCCACGATTACCGAGGGTGGCTACGGGCGCTGTGGAGGTCTACCCACGCCCGCAAGCAGCCCCAACGGGAGTCACGGCACGCTTGCGGCGGCGGCCTCGTCCCCTCTTGGCTAGTGGTGAGCCAGGCCCCTCCAGACGGGTCTTCCCCTTCTCCATGGACGAAAACTTTCTGGTCGGCGCCATGAGTGGCTCGGCTAGGCGAAGGGCAAGGAAGAAGAAAAATCTAGAGGAACGGGGGGAGAAGATGGGCAGCAAGGGCTTCGCCTGTCGTCTTATTTATAGCCAGAAGAAGGCCAACCACCGGCCTCCATTATCGCAGGTAATGATGATCTTTCGCGCATGCAGGGACTGGTCAAGTCGCGCAGTCGCCGAGGCTGCGTGGGGAAGTGGAGACACCCACGTCCCATCAATCGCCACAAGACAATCAAGGCCGCGCAGGCTTTTAGGGCCCCGGCGCTCAGCAATTGACCCTTGGCTTCGCCGCGAAGCCAATCCCGAGCGCACCTTGGGCCCGGGGGCTACTGTCGGTGTTCTGGGAATGGGGGTACCCAAACTTGCCTGCCTGCGGCCCAGGGCGTGGCTCATCAGGTAGCCTGATACGGCAGAACCTCTTCAGCAACCACTCAAGACCGTCGCGAGGGGCCGAGCCTCGCTAGGCGAACGACGCAAGACCTCCGCTGGGCAGCCTCACTAGGCTGGCTCCAGAGGAGCAGAGATATCAAGAAAAGGGGCACCTCATGAGGCCCTCGTGATGTGAACAGTGATGGCCAAGGCCAGCGGGCGCCAACGGGCGCAGAGTGCCAGTTTCCTCTTTGGTCCTAAAGGAGCAGGCGCAGGCGAGGAGTCCCGAGGCATCAGGAAAGGTTTCCATATCAGTGCAACAAGACCAAGACCAGCAGGATGGTAGAGCGGAGGTCATCGCGGAGCCCACGGCGGAGTCACCACCAGAGCCTTTGGTAGGCGAAGACCACCTTTTGTCAGGATAGCATGTACTAGCTGTCCCCCTTCAAATTTGGCCGTTGTGGAGTCCCTTCCCACTCAATATTTGGGAAGAGGACCCGGGCCACTATAAATAGGACTAGCCACCACCATTGGGATCATCTCATCTGGAGTTGATCAGATAGAAGGCCACACACCCACAAGCTCACTCGAGCACAAGAACACCTCTCCTCAGGAGGCAGTTCACTCCATGTACTAGTTCTTCCTCAGCCTACAAGGCAATCCACCAAACCACACTGGATTAGGGTATTACACCACAACTGTGGCCCGAACCAGTATAAACCTTGTGTCCCTTGTTCTTCGGATCTGACGAGCTAGGCCTAGGGATCGGCGAGTAGACGAGCTAGGGCGGGAGGAGAGATCCTCGTGCGCACCCCAAAATTCGAACCACAAGGGTTTTTCCGGAACCCCAGATTCGACAAATACATTCCGGCCTGCCCTTAGTCAGAAAACGATTGGGCTACCTTGATGCACCTATTGTTACCATTGCTACTTGTCAGTTGTTACAAATTATCTTGCTATCAAACAACTTGTTACCACAATTTCAGTCCCTGTTGAAATTAGCTTGCTGGAAACCGCTTGTCATTTCCTTCTGCTCCTCGTTGGGTTTGACACTCTTACTTATCAAAAGAACTACAGTTGATCCCCTATACTTGGGGGTCATCACCTGTTTCGCCATTATGGGTACTTCGAGAAAGCTAGTTGTCTTCTCCCATGGAAAATTGGGTCATGAGTGTACTGAGGGCTTCCATGGTCCTCGGTTTATCTTGACCGAGCTCACGGGCAAGCCACTCGTCTCGGATATTATTTTTGAATGCGGCGACAGCCTCAGCTTCGAAGCAGTCTATGATTTGGTTCTTCTTGGTGAGGAACCTATTTCCGTAACTTCTGGGCTGATTCGCTTGGCTGCTGGGTGACACGGCTGAGGTCATCCATGTTCAGAGGTCGGGCATATGTGCCCTGGAAGTTTTCTCAAAAAGCATTCTCAAGGGCCTCCCAGATGCTAATAAAATGAGGAGGCATGTTGTTGAGCCAATGCCTAGCCGACCCCTTTAGTTTGAGCGGCAAGTATTTAATGGTGTGGAGATCGTCTCCTTAGCCATATGTTTGTGTAGAAGAAAATCTTAAACCCAAACTGCAGGGTTTGTAGTCCCATCATACGATTCTATGTTGATGGGTTTAAATCCTTCCAAAAACTGGTGTTACATGACCCTATCAATAAAATAGATGGGACGGGCTGGACCTCGGGATTGCGTGGTGTACCGTTGAAGGTTGGGCGAGAGCCATGTGTAGGCTTGATCTCGGGTGCGGTCGTTCCTATCTATCCAGGCGTCATAGCCATCCAGCCAAGCGGGCGTGCATCCTTTGGATCTATAGATGTACCAAGGAGGCTCCCTGTTTGCTTCAATGTGACGCCGAATGCCGTACGGGTCTAGGTAACCCACGGGGTATTTGCCATGACGGCATGGAGGTGGTCGAGTGTTGAGGTTTTCTCGCGTTGGCCTGTCCCGACCTCTAGGGGTCGGCTAGGCTCATCGGCGGCAAACTCCTCATCGAACTCCAGCAACAGAAGCCTGCGTGGGTATGACTTCGGTGCGATGTGGTGCCGGTCTTCTAAATCTTTCTCGACAGAGAGCACTTCGACCAACTTTACATTTAGTGCGTCGGTGTTATCTTGGAGCTACTGCTACTTATGCTTCATGCTCCAAGCTGTGGCGATGAGACACCGCCGGAAGCACTCTTGTTCTAAAGGGTCTTCAGGGACGATGTAGTCCTCGGTGCCAAGGCTCTCATCTTCATCGGGTTCCGGCATATAGTTGTCATCGTCCCCTTCAAATAGATCATCGGGATCTAAGTCCTCGAGACATCCTTCAGGTATGTTGTTCCGTACCAGGGAGGCTTGAAGGTTCTCCCATGGGTTGTGGGCATCACCAGTTGTTGCATCGCAATTGTCGCTAGGTTCCCCATTGTCACCTCTCCTGCGTATACGCCGATGTCTTGGAGGGGAGTTGGGGGTGTCAACCATGTAGACATCATAGGAGGATGTCACTACCCACCTTCCAATGTTTACCAGAGGCGAGGTGTTCTCTATGGGGCCATAGGGATCTTCATCCATATCCATGGCTTCACCATAGTCCAACACGTCGGTTAAATCATCGATCGTGGCGACTAGGTGGGTGGTGGGTGGGATGTAAATTTCCTGATCGTCGGCTTTAAGTCTGATCTGATTTAAAATAAAGTCTTGCCGACCAATATAGACATGCTCTAGATAGGATCAAGCATCTCATTAAGGTGAGACAACTATCGGAAGCCATCGCTAGGCTGTAAGCGGGGCTGGCATGAAGTATGCCCGACGTGTAACTTGAGTTGTATTCAGCGCAAAGGGGTTCTCGAAGCGATATTGGATACTGCACTGAGGTCAACTCGAAGCCTGACGCATCTACAGAGATTGAAGCCAGATCTACGTCTGTGATGGAGATCGTAAGGGAATCCTCTAGAGTTGTTCCGCCAAGGGTTTTTGGCGATGGCATGATGAAGATTGGTTCTAGAGTCGAGCCTCCGGAGCCGGGCGAGTTCTCAATTCGGCAGGGAGCCTAGCCTGACAGGACGAGTTTGTTGCAAGAGTCCACGGTGTACCCGAGGCCGCCGAAGGTCATGATTTGACCCGGGGAGTAGTTTTCGATGGAGGCCAGATGGCCCATCAAGTCCACACAAAAAATCATGCTGCCAAACACAAATAGCTGGCTGGGGGCATAAAAGTTCCCATAGCTATTAGCGCAGGTGATCTGTAGATGATCCATCAATCCTTCTGTCAATCGCACAGCGGAACTGTTAATGAAAGCACCAGTGTCGTTGTGAAAAATGTCAGACCTCGTGGTAGGGGGTCCCGAAGTGTGCATCTTGGATGGATGGTAACAGGAATAGAGAGACGATGTTTTACCCAGGTTCGGGCTCTCTTAATGGAGGTACAACCCAACGTCCTTCTCTTGTTTCTATAAATGGAGATGTATCGAATACATAGTTGATGTACCTCGAGATCGTAATATGTGGTCTAACTCTAGGTCTAGGTGAATGATATTGCTTGATGTCCCCTCTACGGGCTAAACCCTATGGCTTATATACACGCCATGGGGTATCTATGGTTACAAGGTCGGTATCTAGGAGCAAGGCAGTAGGAAGGATCTTTGAGTATACGTCAAGTATTGGGTGGAGGTAGTTTTGATCACACCACTTGCATACCGTCTATGGAGTACATCTTGAATATGAATGAGGGCACATCATCCCAACCCGAGGAGCATGGGACAACTAGGTTAGAACCCCCTAATCCAGGACTCTGTCAATGGGCCTCTAACCCAAGGCTGCGCGCAGGCAGGCGTCGGATGTCTTAGCTGGGAGGCAAAAGGGCTCAAGTGAACATGTGTAAAGGAGATGATTCACCTTTATGTATGTGAAGTACGTTTTGAGTGTTTCACTTGCCGAACGGGTTCTTGACATGGTGATGTCCATAGGATGCTCCGCATCAAAGCTCCTCCCGTCCGCCCTCTATTTAAATGAGGCCATAGATCGGGCAAGAATTGCACCACTCCGTGGCTACGAGCGAGGTAGTTCGCAGCTCTACTTCTCTCGCCTAGCCCAATGGAGCAAGTTGTCGCCCCAAGCCGTCGCATGGCTCACCAATTTCCCATTCCAGGCCAACTCATGGAGGAGTGGCAAGTTGCTCCAGGCCCGCACATCAGTGAGCACGGTTGCACGGGCATCATCGCTATCGTCGGTGCCATTATGTTTTACCATGCCTCTAGTGCATGCGACTGCGCCATCATCGTTGAAGCATGCATAGCAGCGCCATACAGACAGATAAAGAATCCGGTTGCCTGGATGTCGACGAGGTGGTGGCCAGCACATCTGCGCCCGCTGCCATCATCGAGGAGAAGTAGAACATGAGAGTCTGCAACCGCTTGTATCCCATGAAGGCCACCATCGGCGCGTCACCGACTTGTACACCTGGTGACCTATCTGATCTCTATCTAAGACCATCCTCGGCACACTTGTATGGGCTCCACGGAAGCACCCTTCCCCTCTAGCTGAATCACCCTCTTTGCCATTTCGATGAGCGGGGCAGCTGGACACATGAAAGATACAAGTGAAGAATATGCCTCCGGGACTCCCGGCAGTCCTGTTAGCAGGCTGCCGTACATGGGGAACACAAAGGGATCGGCCGTGGCCAGCCGTAGAGTAGTGCAGTGTATCCTTGTCGTGTGAGTGGAGCTCCATGTAACTGTACATGCACATACTTTTACCTTTGTAGTTGAAATATGTCCAAAATTTAAACGTTTTCGTCTGGTTTGTACGAAATTTGTCATGTTTGTATGACAATGCAGCCATATTTGCATGAATTTCATCTCGTTCTTTCCAAAAAGGTTTGAAATGTATTGTGGCAAGTGTTGGATGGAGGCCTCCCGCATCAGTATCCGCGGACTGGTCCCTCTTGTCTATGGACAGGTGCGGAAGGAGTTTGTGGTTCACTATTGGAGATGCATTTAAAAAGAAGGTTTTCTGTCTCATGGTACTTTGTTCTAGGCTTATATCCATGATGACTGTGTCAAACTAGGCACCATTGATCCACAAGGCTAAGAGCATCTCCACTCGCACCCCCAACAGCCCCCCAGGGAAACTTTTTCTGCGCCGGCTAAAAAAAAACCTAGTTGCCCCCAGGATGCCGAAATCAACCGACTCGGCCCATATTTTGGCCCAGTGATGCTAGGACGAATTGAACGTACCGGAGGGGTGCTTGGGGGCTCCGGCGGAACGAAAAAATGCACCTGGGCCACCACCGTCAGGTGAAAAACAACATCTTGCGCTCTAGATTTGCCCCCCATCCGCCGCCGTGCCAAACCCGGTGCCAAACACCCACCCACCGCCACTACAAAAGGCCATCTCCCCGTCGGAAAAAGTGAGAGTTCGTCGCGGCAGCCTCCACCCGCTCCTGGGTGAGCTTTTCCGACGCTTCGGCCATGCACAGTGGGGATACCGACGACTGTGTGCCTACCACACCCGCCAGGTGTTCGGTGATTTCTCTGCTCGGCTCGATAATAGATTCGGACGATGAGGAGGCGTTCGCGACTCTGCTAGAGGAGGAAGCCAGTGCTGACGCCTAGGACGAAGAGCACCTCATAGTCCTCGCTGCTCTGGCTGGCCTGTTCGCGGGCAATGCAAAGCCACGGTGAGGTGGCTCAGCGCCGAGCCGGCTGAAGGAAAAGCAAAGGCATCGACTAGAAGGCTATTGGTTGCTCTACGCTGACCACTTCGCCAATGCTCCACTTCAAAGCGACAAAGTATTTTGACACCGTTATTGGATGGGCCAAAAGCTCTACCTCAGGATTGTGAACTCCATCCATGATTTCGACAGCTACTTCAAGTGCAAGTAGGATTGCACCGGCACTCTTGGATTCACCTCACTCCAGAAGTGCACGACAAGTATGAGGATGCTTGCATACGGAGCTCCCCGATGATTCAATGGATGACTATGGAAGCATGGCCGAGTCCACCACTATTGAGTGTTTTTACAAGTTCTATAGGGCAGCGATGGAAGTGTTTGGACCTCAATACTTGCGATCACCCAATGTTGAACACACTTCTCGGATCCTACCACAGAATGCGGCAAGAGGATTTCCTGGGATGCTTGGAAGTATCGACTGCATGCATTGGAAATGAAAAAACTGTCCATTTTCTTGGCCGAGGATGTACAAATGAGCCAAAGGTAGTTGAAGTGTGGTACTTGAGGCAGTGTCCACACGTGAGCTCTGGATTTGGCACTCCTTCTTTGGTATGCTAGGAACTCACACTGACATCAACGTACTGCAATGCTCCCCTGTCTTTGCCAAGCTTGTTGAAGGTCATGCTCTTTCGATGCACTTCGAGGTTAATGGGCGTCACTACAACAAGGGATTCTACCTAGCAGATGGCATCTATCTGAGATGGTCCACATTTGTGAATATTATCGCAAACCATATGCCTGGAGGCAAGAACTCCTACTTTGCCAAGTGTCAGGAGGCTTGCAGGAAGGATGTCGAGCGGGCATTTGGTGTGCTCAATCTTGATTTGCCATTGTTCAGTACCCAGCTCAGACCTAGTCAAAAGATCAAATGTGGGAGGTCATGGCTTGTTGTGTCAACTTGCACAACATGATCATTGAGAGCGAGCAAGAAGAGCTAGTGTTTGACACTGAACCATATTACAGGCAGGGTCCTCTTGCCGAAGTTGACCACCAGCTACTGGCAACTTGGACTGGCTTCCTCAATATGCGTTAGGAGATCCAAGACCCACATGTGCATCAACAACTGCAGCAACATCTGGTGGAGCACATATGGAGGCCCAAAGTGATGCGGGTCATCCTATGGTCATCCCCATGGACCCACCTCCCCAAATGCCAAGTGGACTGATGACACGATCTCGTGCAAGGGCACTGAAAACCGAGGTGACATCTCTCCCTAATGACCTTCCATATGATGCGTGTGAGATATGCCTACTACCTAAGGCGGAGACTCTATGCATTATCAAGTATCGAGAGGGCGGATGTGAAGATGCTACACCAAGTGAACAAGACAGCGAGGACAAGTTCGAGGATCAAGAGGAGAAGTTGTTGTAAACCTACGACCACCAAACGACAGGACCACACTGGACGTACGACGCCTAAAGCTTCTGCCAGCCCATGTCCCAACCAGCGAATGCTACAATGACCGAACGACCGACAAGGACCAGACATCCGATGAAATCTAGTGACCGGACGTCTGAGACCCACCGGCTGACAGATGACCGGACGACTAAGCTCCTTGATGTCTACTAGAACTACGTCGGTGTTTCCCCAAATAGGAAGGGATGATGCAGTATAGCAGCAGTAGGTATTCCTCCTTGTGATGAGACCAAGGTTATCATATCAGTAGGAGGACCAAGAAACACAACATAAACAATACCTGCACACAAATAACAAATACTCGCAACTCGACGTGTAAAAGGGGATGTCAATCCCTTTCGGGTAACGGACGTGATAGAGTTGTAAATATTGATAGATTGAACGCTAAATAAGATAAATTGCAGCAAGGTATTTTTGGGTTTTTGGTTTAGTATCTGAAAATAAAAGCAAAGGAAAATAGATCGCAAAGGCAAATAATATGAGAAAGAGACCCGGGGGCCGTAGATTTCACTAGTGGCTTCTCTTGAGAAAATAGCAAACGGTGGCAAAACAATTACTGATGGGCAATTGATAGAACTTCAAATAATCATGATGATATCTAGGCAATGATCATTATATAGGCATCACGTCCAAAATTAGTAGACCGACTCCTGCCTGCATCTGCTATTATTACTCCACACATCGACCGCTATCCAGCATGCATCTAGTGTATTAAGTTCATGGAGAAATGGAGCATTGCAATAAGAACGGCGACATGATGTAGACAAGATCTATTTATGTATAAACATACCCCATCGTTTTATCCTTAGTAGCAACGATACA
Organism: Secale cereale; assembly: GCA_902687465.1. Taxonomy (NCBI): domain Eukaryota; kingdom Viridiplantae; phylum Streptophyta; class Magnoliopsida; order Poales; family Poaceae; genus Secale; species Secale cereale. The sequence continues at coordinate 529,356,219 of LR738711.1, read as the reverse complement.
TACGTGTTGGTTCCCTTTCTGTCACTGGGATCAAGCACTGTAAGATCGAACCCACTACAAAGCACCTCTTCCCATTGCAAGATAAATAGATCAAGTTGGCCAAACAAAACCCAAATATTGGAGAAGAAATACGAGTCTATAAGAAATCATGCATATAAGAGATCAAAGAAGACTCAAATTATTGTCATGGATAAAAAGATAGATCTGATCATAAACTCAAAGTTCATCGGATCCCAACAAACACACCACAAAAGAGTAACATCATATGGATCTCCAAGAGACCATTGTATTGATAATCAAAAGGGAGAGAGGAAGCCCTCTAGCTACTAACTACGGGCCCATAGGTCTACAAGGAACTACTCACACATCATCAGAGAGGCACCAATGGAGATGGTGAACCCCTCCATGACGGTGTCTAGATTGGATCTTATGGTTCTGGACTTTGCAGCGGCTGGAATAAAATTCCGTAGACTCCTCTAAGGTTTCTGGAATATCTAAGTATTTATAGAGAGAAGAGGCGGTGCGGGAGGCCACCGAGGTGGGCACAACCCACCTGGGAGGCTACCGAGGTGGGCACAACCCACCGAGGTAGATCTAGCTTTCCCCCATCCTTTGCCCATTTCCATCCACAAATTCGTCCGATTTTGCCCAAATTTAGACCCTCCACCACGAACCCTAGAGTTCATCTCGTCCCAAAAATCACCCGGGTACCGGATGTCCGACGATGGCCGGTCGTCCGACCACCACCGAACGTCAGACAGAACATGACGAAACTGAACTTTGTTCAGCCCCCGATTCCCTTCCACTTCCGCATACGCATTCACACACCACTAAACCTTCCGCAAACCACCACCGCTTACTGTTTCCAACTCCGACAAGTTTGACATCCGGTACCTGGGTTGTGGTTCCCATTTCCTATCATGTTTCGGCTACATAGGGATGGTTTCGCTTTGACTTCACCGCTACTCATCTTTGCCCCGGACTAATCATCAACAATGACCTATTTACCGTTTGATACTCTGAACCATAAGAAAGCACGGTAACCTCGACGACACTTTGTATATTCCCCTGCCGTTGCATTGGTAACCCCATAGCCTTCCTTTTGCATCACTCACCTATCGAGACTAGCCATTGAGTATTGCCGGCAATGTTACTTGTGCACATTAGTGATCATCGATCTACACCTTCCATTGCATATATACCATAGTATCATCTTGGTATCTTGATATCATCTCTTGTGTCACAAGGTTGTCATAGCATATACACAATTGCTACCTTGGTTCGAGAAGTTTTGCATAAGTGGCCTAGCAAAAGAGCTCGCAGGAAAAGAGCCAAACAAGCTTTTAAGCAAAAGAGAAAGATAAGCAAAGAGATTTTAAGCAAGAACCATAGAAACATTAATATTGTCATAATCGATCATCTTGGATCATCTCATCAAAACATCAAACATATATCATACTTGGGATAGAAGTTGTTACAGTTTTGCCTAGTAAGTTGTGCACAAGTCTCATATCCGCCTATTGTGCAATCGTGCTAGTGTCTCCCTAGTGTTGTGCAATAATAGGATTTCCCGTGGATTCCACATTTTCCGCTCACCCCTTCGTTTGCACACTCCCATTTATCTATTTGCGTGTGTGTTTCTGTGTACGACTTATAGCTATTGGTCTTCTTGTTGCATTTGCAAAATTGCGAATCTTTTTCAACATTGTTGAGTCTTAGTAACAATTGCATACTTTTGTCCGACATCCTCACCAACCTACGCCAAAGGATTTTATTGTGTAGGTGTGAGATATTGACGAGATACGGTACCAATTGTGCTATTTCCTTGTTACATCATTGAGTGATCTTTGATCCATTCTCAACATCGGTCAAGGTACATTTGGTATAGTTCTTTCTTCCTTACACTCACTACTTTTCTTGCGATGATGGATAGGCCAAGTACATCTACGAACCCGCTATTTGATGATCCTCAAGAACAAAAGAACTACGACACAAAGGTTCACTTATTTGCTGTTCAACGAGATCGACATCAAGAGAATGAAGCTATGCAAGAGCACATTGAGATACTCGCCATGGACTTGAGGCATTCCGAAGTGCGAACAAAATAATACTTCAAAGACCTCAATGTCAACATGACTACCCAAATCGACGAGCTATGAACTTTGATGATCAATCGACCTTCTTCCACTACATCATCACAACGAAGGAGCCGCTCATGTCGTCATTCTTCCAACTCCATATCCAGCTCAAGTACACCTACATTGAACACTCTTCGTCGAGCCGCGCGCCAAGACCAACATGCAAGCTGGAACCCACTTCATGGCAACGGTTCACAAGAGCAACTTGAAGAGCAAGAACATCGACCTTGTCAAAACCAAGCTACACTTGAGCAAGCGCAAGAAAGGCAACCCTTACGCCAACAAGAGGAAGCGTGAGCGCGCCAACACCAGGACGAGCAAGATGTCGAGGCACAACGTCAAGAACAATAACACCGAGACACAAGCTCTTGAGGCGCAACATGCCCTGCGTGAATCACATCGCGTCGTTGCCGCACGCAACCGACATACCCGTCAAGATGAAGAATCACTTCGCGATGAAATTCAAGAGAGGCACTATCAAGCAAGATTGCAACGCCAAGTTCCACCATAGGTGCGACAAGAGCAACAACCTCGACAAGAACCACAAGTTCGGCAAGAGCAATGAAACAATGAAAATCCATAACGCCAAGAGCAACAAAAGAATGAGAATCCACATCCCAAGAGCAACTTTAAGTTGACAATCCTCCATGTCAAGAACACCATCAGAATACGCAAGTAAATAAAGAAGAGCATCACTACGGTAAGCTCAAGTTCAACATGCCAAAGTTTTCCGGAAGCACCGATCCAGAAGACTATATCTCATGGGCATTTAAAGTCAACAAGATATTTCGCCTCCACAACTATGATGAAGAGAAGAAGATCGCGATGGCATCCCTTGAGTTCCAAGACTATGTTCTTATTTGGTGGGAGCAAGTCATTGAGCGACGAGAATCAAGAGGCAAGCCACCCATCACTACTTGAAACCAAATGAATGATATCATGAGAGTGCATTTAGTGCCAACACACTATAGCCGTGACTTATTCAAGAGATTGCAACTCCTCAAGCAAGGCACCAAGTCTGTTGAAGAGTATTACAAGGAAATGGAGATTGCCATGATTAGAGCCAATATCACGGAAGATGAAGAGCAAACGATGGCAAGATTCTTGAATGGACTCAACTATCCTATCAAGATGATTGTGGACTTTCAATCGTACACGAACCTCTTCGAGCTAGTGCACCAAGCCACCAAGGCGGGGCGACAAGTAAAAGAGGAATACAAGTACTCCAAGTTCACATCCAAGAACTACGGCTCCTACAATCAAGCTCCCACGACTTCAGCGTATCCTACTTCAACCAAACCTTATCCAAGCATTGGCGACAAGTCAACATACAAGACTTCAACATTGTCAAGTCGCCCTCCTGCTATGAGCAACTTCAAGCCGAGAGCTTCATCATCTACGACTCCATCGAAGATACCTCAAAGACAAGCTCCATCAAATGCTTCAAATGTCAAGAACAAGGCCACAAGTCCTTTGAGTGTTAGACAAGACGGACCATGATCCTCAACGACAATGGATCCTATGACTCTATGAGCGATGACGAAGTGGAAGCCCTTGAGGATGCGGCCATGCATCATCAAGTAAATGAGGATGAAGACACTCAAGTCTTTTGTGACTATCAATGATTTGAGCCCCAATCTTATTGTCTCCAAGGTCATGACGCTTCAACACCAACAAGACGAGGACCAATGTTGCCATGTCTTCCACACCAAGGCCAGCATCAATGGATATTCCGTCAAGGATATCATCGATGGAGGAAGTTGTTACAATTTGGCAAGCGAAGAGCTATGCGACAAGGTACAATTCGTCAAGATGAAGCACCCTCACCCCTACAAGGTCCAATGTCTTAGCGACGCCAGTACTATTCGAGTCGAGCACACCATGCAAGTATCCTTCAAGATAGGCGCTTATGAGGACACATTGGAGTCTGGCGTGGTACCTATGTTCGTTTGCCACCTCCTTCTTTGACGACCATGGAAATTCGATCGCTGAGTTATCCACAATGGACGTACCAATCACTATAGCTTCAAAATGAAGGGCAAGGAGTTCGTGCTACATCCTATGTCGCCAAGTAAAGTGGTCGCCAACAAGCAAACAACCACCCATCATGGAGAGCATAGCGAGAGAGTGAGCCACCAAAAGCAGAGTGAGAGCGACAAGCTTAAATTGAGTGCATCCACGAGGAGCGACAAGAAACAACTAGTGTTATTCGCTACCAAACGTGGGATGAGAGAAGTGTGTGAGAACCCATCAAGTGTCCTTCACTTTGTGCTCTGATGCAAAGGAGAAGCGGAACAACCTCACAACTCACCACACCTTCCTTTAATGTTGTCTTGTTTGTTGCAGGAATTTCAAGATGTATTTCTCGATGAGATACCTCTGGGTCTAACTCCTGTTCACGGCATCGAACACCGCATCGACCTCATCCCCAGAACACCTCTTCCTAATAAGGCACCATACCGCATCAACACCGAAGAAACCAAGGAGATCGAATGGAAAGTCTAACAACGCATCGACAACAGCCACGTACGCAAAACATTGAGCCCATGTGTTGTTCTGGTAATCATTGTTCCAAAGAAAGATGGTACTTATCGAATATGTTCCGATTGTTGTCCAACCAATGATATCACTGTTAGGTATCATCACCCCATCCCAAGTGCCGTGGAATTGTCACGGAAGATGACCTTAGCATGAGGACTTAGTCGTGAGGCCAACACATCTATGTAGTAGCTTGAGAGGGGTTGAGCAGAATCGAGAGATGCAACACAAGACAAGCATTTAGATAGCTTCGGGCCCCGGGAAACATCATCCGGTAATAGCCCTACATGCTGTTTGTAGCTAGGTCTCATTATGATTGTGAGGGAGTCGCCGCATAAGCCGGCTCTCCTCTAGTTGTGTCTAGCCCTATAGATTATTTCTTCTTGCCTCTCCCTCTCTCTTGGGGAGCCCTACCCCTCCTTATATATGTTGAAGGGGCGGGTTAGATATGGAGTCCTAGTAGGATTAGGACTAACTTATCTTCTATTACAAACGGGATACAAGTCCGGGTCTTGCTTCCTTGTAATTGATTTATTCCTCACGCCTTTCATCTTAAGCCAACCCACCTGAATATAAGCAGGCCAGCTGGGCCATGGGCCTTGTCGTCCATCTGATCCACCCGCCGGGTCACCAGTGGGTCACAACATCCAAGCATGTTGCCTGTAAACCGCCATGTTCGGGCGGATCGCTAGTGAGTCGCCAAGCTCTAGCCGGGTCTCTGGTGAGTCACCAAGTCCGGCCGGGTCATACCGCGGGGTATATCCCCGACATTAGCCCCCAGTTTAGTTTGGATTTATCCATGTTAAACTCATCCTGTAAAATAAACACAAGAACAAATTTGACATGTTGTACTCAAGGTTAAATATTCTTGTAATCCGGCACCTCATCATCTTTAAATCCTTGTCATTTCCTCCTTGATATGTATCCATGATCTCATAGTAAATCTCCTTAGCAGATATGTTCTAACTTTGCCAATGCAAAAGATTTGGGTACTTCTTCTGAAAGATCTGGGTCAATAGGGCAGCTTCATAACCAATTTGTTGACGTTGGTTTCTCACAAAGAAATATTGTGAGGAATAATTCATTTGACTTGACTTCCAATGCTCTAGCTTGACAAAATATTGGTCTTGAAATACTCATCCAATTTTCAGCCGGCTTAAAGATGTAGAACTTGCCGATTTATAATTTTCAAAATCTCTGGGTTATAAGAAACGGATGATTCTAGGTTATGACTGTTATACACGCCGGGTCATGATTTTTGCCAATGCTGGGTCACACAATTGATCTTCCTGGTTTGCTCAAAACTGAGAATTTGAAGATGTTCCTCCATTATATTCATATCACCTGTAGCCCCCAAGTCTTAAGAGGAGAACATAATGATAGCTTAAGACTTGTTTCAATCTCAATGTTGCAACCTTGAAGAAATCCAATTTGTTCATCTTAGTCACTAGTAAAAAATGAATATTCCACATATGTAGCCCCCAAGTGCCAGGTTTTCATGCTTGTAGCAACCTGGGACTTGTAATTGCCTTATGCTGATAAAAACTTCAACCAGTGTAGCCCCCAAGGGTCGGGTCATTATGCAATAATGACCAGGGACTTTATAAATATGATCATGTAGACTTGAACAGCAATGTGTAGCCCCCAAGGGCTGGCTCAGTAAGATAATATTGAGCTGGGACTTTATATATACTTCTTTGAAAAGAACATTATATGATGTAGGCCCCATCATGGGGCTTGAACCCACGTCCACAAGGTTAAGAGCTTTGTGCTTTACCAACTGAGTAGTGGACCTTTCAATATAATGGATTAAGACTTGTGTGCCTTGAATTGTTGACAGGAGCAATTGGTAGCCCCCAAGGGCCGGTTCATTACAATGTGATGAGTCGGGTCTTCAATAAAGGTGAGCAAAAAATGACTTTGCATTAGCCCCCAAGTGCCATGGTGCATGCTGTCAGTGACATGGGACTTGCATATTTGATGTAATGTCAATCTGAATAATGTAGCCCCCAAGTGCCGGGTCGTAAGCCTGCAACGACTCGGGGCTATTCCTTCCATTGTAGAATAAATCATATTCATTGATAAGATAATAGCCATTGCGCGAAAGCGACTTTGAAAACCTCAATCATAATACTGGTTATTGATAACCACAATAATAATCCAGCCATGTTTGGCTATTAAAGATTTGAATAATATAATCTGGTTTGAAAACGGGTTCCTTCAATATAAATCAGTATATCTATGCATATATGATGCATGTTATGATGATGTAATGATGATGCAATGTATGATGCAATATGATGTTGTATGCGTATGATGCAATGTATGATGATGTATGTGTATGATAACAAAATACTTCATGAAACTAGCCTGAGCCACTGGAGTATCCTTGCATTCTGTAGCCGGCTCTCAGGCGACCCAATCGATGTTTGAACCTGGATAAGTTCAGATATGACTATCGAGAGTACACGAGGTTGGAGCAGCATCAAGCAAACAGGGCAGGTTTAACAAACTTTCCATGAAGGCGGCTTTGGCAGCCTAGATCTATCCTGACTATCTGTAAGCCGTGCTCTCACATGACAGCCGGCGTTTTAACCTTAGCAAGCTCAAAAGCTTTGATCGAATACGCCGTAAAAGATTGATTGCTAAGAGTTCCACGGGTCAATCAGGATGACCTGATGGAGTTGAAGCAACTGGGTACAAGTAGGATGACCCGCAGGTTATGTCCTCTTAGGTTGAATACGCCTAAGTTTGAATATAACCTGGTCAAAAGGGTAGTAACGTTGTGTTCTTTTTGGTCGAATATGTCTATGTTTTAAAAGGAAGCCCCCAAGTGACATACTTACGAATTGTTCTCATCGGGGACCTATGTTTGAGTTGTGCTATGCATCCAACTCTCTTTGGTCCCTGTAATTTTCCTGAGAACCCGAACTTACGAGAGATCGATATTCTTCTCGAGCCGGAATTTTAAACCAGATTTGAGAGCTTCAGAGCTTGGTGGGAGACAGGTTTCCCTTGAGCCGGATTTGGAACCGGACATTGAGCTTCAGTGCTTTGTGAGAGGTAGTTTTCCCTTGAGCCGGAACCTTCATTTCGAGCCGAAAACTTTCCGACGGCCCTTAAATTTTCATTGATATAGCAGTAATCTCCGGGGCCGGGTTACTTTTCCCTTCAATGACGTGGGGGTCTTGAATTTGCTGAAACCGGCAAGACTTGCTGAGTCATATCATTGTAGCCCCCGAGTCTTGAGACTACTCGAGAAGTTGGCTTGAGACTCTCCATACTTGACCGTGATATGAATTGGCATATAATTGAACAACAGATTACTAAAATATGTTGAATCTCTACCGGGTTATAAATGACCCTGTCCATTGATCCATCCAATGTAGGCTAGGGCCATAGCTTGATGGTCTCCTTTGCAATTATGAATTTCTGTAGAAGAATTTGCACAAACGAGAGTAATTGTTCTCAAAGAAAATAAAAATGTATCAATAGAAGCTTGACAGGATGGATTTCACCTGATATGTTTTATCAAGAATTATCAGCCGTAGGTGTTGGGGATACACATAACAGGTAGGCCCACAAAGGGTCGAAATATTATAAAACATGGGGTCCACACGGCATGTGGGTCGAGATAAATTTCATACAGACATACTATCCACTCGGACAAGCAGCATACCATCCATTCGGATGATAGTCGACCACTCGGTCGTACAACTCACTCGGGTATGCGAAGATCAACAGTCAACAAGGCACTCGAAGCATCACCTTAGTAATAGGCTGACATTATGGCATCAATGCCCACTTTGTAACATAGTAGGTGAGGGGTGGCGCACTCTATATAAGCCACCCCCACCACTAGACTAGGCATGCTCTCATTTCTTCCCCTCTCTCTCGCCATTAGTCTCAGGACTTAGCTCAGGCATGAGGATCCGTTCCTTCCTCTCTCACACATTATAATCTACAGATACATACTCAGATAAATGCCTCTCCGGAGCACAAGACGTAGGGCTGTTATCTCCACCGCGAGAGGCCCGAACTCGCTAAAACCATCGTGTCACCCATATGCATCTCGAAAAATCATGCTCCTTTACTCTATCCCTTATTATTGTCGGAATCGTTCCCACGACAGTTGGCGCCCACCGTGGGGAACGGTGTCTATCGAGCCATGATGCACATGGTTTTTCTTCAATCTTCAACCCAAGCTCTTTTGGGATGATCTCTAGAAGATCATACAATCATCACCAGATGTTTGACTATTAGAGTTTACATCCAATCACATCAGCTAAGAGAAGGCAAAATACTCATAGTAAAAGACCAGGGAGCACATGAGCTCCTCACGTAGTCTCGATCGGTGGCTCAGCTCCCAGACGACGAAGCAACCCGTCGTAGTGTCCGGCCTGGTCCACGCTCCGGCGCACGAATGCCGGCACCGTTCGCCGTCTCTGCCTCATATGCGGCGTTGTCCGCTGTCTCCGGCCTCATCCACGCCGCTAACGCCGCACTTCGGCCCCCGAGCGCCGGTGCCGTCCAACATCCCTGCTTCATCCATGGCACTGTCTACCATCTCTAGTCTTGTCCGCGCCGCGAACGTCCGCGCTTCGGCGCACGAACGCCGACGCCGTCTGCCGTCTCAGCCTCGTCCGCGGCGCCGTCTACCATCTCCGACCTTGTCCGCGCTCCGGAGCACGAACGCCGGCGCCGTCCGCCGTCTCCGCCTCGTCCACATCACCCTCTCGAAGTAGCTCTCCGGATCCTCGGCCCCGTCCCCAGCGAGTTCGTTACCTACCAAGGCTGCTGAGGTCTGGTTCGGCAAGCCCCACGACATAGCAATAAATTGCATACGATGAATGAGCCGTGGGGAAAGGAAACTCCCTTTGCGTGCTGAACCAGCTTTAACTCTTGCTAATTAGAATTAATACCTCGTACAAAGGGTGGACCTCCCACGATTTGGGAATAAAGGGCATGCAAGGAGATAAATGACGCATACAAGAAGGAAACGTCCATTGCATGCAGTCAGGCTTAAACTCTTGCTTAATTAGTGCTAACTCCTTTTGCATGTAGATCCTAGACGTGATCAATTCCTTCAATCCGTTAGGCTGGTCACAATGGGCAGGAACATAAGGTAGTAACATACACACTTATCTAGACTATGTTACTACCTCCACAGTGGGTAGGAACATGTAGGTAGTGTCATGCAACGATGCATTTATTAGCTTATAGACTCATTGTTTCTTGAAGTGTGTGATGTTCCGGTAACTTAGCTACTCCCTCCGTCTAGGTGAGTAAGTCATTTTACGAAAACCAAATAATCCCAAAACACTAAGGCGCGGTGCATTAACTACCATCTCGTTTTTTATTTATTGACATAAATAAAAGAATCAACCAATAAGAGATGTGGGGTGTGTCTGCGTTTAATGACTTGAAGCTACCAAACACGACATGCAGTGGTTAGTTCATTGCATGCAATGCTATTAATTAGCAAATGAACATTAACTTTTCTTGTTTTCCCTCTTCCTTGGTCACGGTGCACAACCTAAGATGACTTACTCACCTAGACAGAGGGAGTAGTTACCACAAGCACCTCACTCTTCATTAAATATGTGCCACATAAGCAACGTTGTATTGAAATATGTGATGTTACTCCTAAATTCCACCCCATTGTGACCAGCCTTAGTCTAGTCATCATCGCTGGATCCTGTTCGATTGCTAGCTGGATACAGCTGCCCACCTCCAGCGAGGGGATCAATGCTCGTACGCTCGTGGGCCTGCGTCTCCAACACTCCACGTCGGCCTGCCCAGCCGGCTCCAAACCGACAGCCCGGCCCCACCCCCCTAAAATCAGGGGGGCAATGATTAGATTAAAAAGGAAAAAGGAGAAATGACAGCCATAGGATGAAGTGGGAGCACGGATGGAAGCATGAGGAGGGAGCAGGCAAGTTTTGTCCAACCCAGAGATGGTTTTTACACTCTAAATAACTAAGAGCATCTCTAGCCGTTGGCCCCCCAGGACGCTTAAAAATCGCCCCCTAGGGATGAGCCGGCGATACAATCGGCGCTGGGGCGGTTTTGCGCCCAGTCGTCGCCTCCAGGCGCCGAAATTGGCTCACTTTGCGGCCCAATTTCGGCGATTAAAGGGCCATATGGGCGAGAATAGGCCCATATTCGGCGTGGTTTCGCCATGTCTCGGCGTTCAATTATGAACAAAATTATTTCTTATCACATATTCTATCACAGAAAAATCAAATACTTCAACAACAAATAGTTCAATAAAAAATTATATAGTTCAACAAATAAAAACTCGTATTTCATCACATCGCGTCCCCCTTGAGCCTCCATAGATGCTCAATCAGATCTTTCTGCAGTTGATGATGCACCTGTGGGTCTCGGATCTCCTGACGCATACTGAGATAGGCAGTCCAAGTTGCCGGTAGAAGGTGATCAACTTCGGCTAGAGGACCCTGCCTGTAGTATGGATCAGTGTCAAACACTGGGTCTTCTTGCTCGCTCTCGATGATCATGTTGTGCAAGATGACACAGCAAGTCATAATCTCCCACATTTGATCTTTGGATCAGGTCTGAGCGGGGTACCGAACAACAGCGAATCGAGATTGGAGCACACCAAATGCCCGCTCGACATCCTTCCTGCAAGCTTCCTGAACTTTCGCAAACCAGGTGTTCTTGCCTCCTGCCGCAGGGTTTGAGATCGTCTTCACAAATGTCGACAATCTCGGATAGATGCCATATGCTAGGTAGTACCCCTTGTTGTATTGGTGCCCATTGATCTCGAAGTTCACCAGAGGAGAATGGCCCTCAACGAGCTTGGCAAAAACAGGAGAGCACTGCAGCACGTTGATGTCATTGTGAGTTCCTGGCATACCAAAGAAGGAGTGCCAAATCCAGAGGTCCTGTGTGGCTACCGCCTCAAGCACCACACTGCAACCGCCTTTGGCGCCTTTGTACATCCCCAGCCAACCAAATGGGCAATTCTTCCATTTCCAATGCATGCAGTCGATGCTTCCAAGCATCCCAGGAAATCCTCTTGCTGCATTCTGGGCTAGGATCCCAGTAGTGTCTTCCGCGTTGGGTGTTCTCAAGTATTGTGGCCCAAACACTGCCACCACTGCCCGACAGAACTTGTAGAAACACTCTATGCTGGTGGACTCGGCCATGCGCCCATAGTCGTCGAGTAAATCACCGGGAGCTCCATATGCAAGCATCCTCATCACTGTCGTGCACTTCTGGATGGAGGTGAATCCAAGAGCGCCAGTGCAATCCATCTTGCACATGAATTAGTTGTCGAACTCCCGGATGGAATTCACAATCCTGAGGAAGAGATTTCGGCTCATCCGATAACGGTGCCGAAATGTTTTCTCGCCGTGAAGTGGAGCATCGGCGAAGTAGTCGGAGTAGAGCATGCAGTAGCCTTCAATACGAAGCCAGTTCTTTGCTTTCAACCGCCCCGGCGCCGAGCCACCTCGCCGCGGCTTTTCATTGCTCGCCAGCAGCTGGGCGAGGGCGGCGAGCACCATGATATGCTCTTCTTCCTGGACGTCGGCCGCGGCTTCCTCCTCCAGCAGCGCGGCGAGCTCTTCCTCGTCATCTGAGTCCATCGCCGAGACAGGCAAAATGTCGAACACATTGCGCTTGGTGGGCGTGTACCCGCCGCTAAACCGCGCCTCCGCGGCCGGAAACGGTGGCCGAAAACGTCCAGCTACTGTGGGAGGGGCTGCCGCGGCGGAGCGCGACTATTTTCCGGCGGGGAATGGCTCTCTAGCGGAGTAGGGCGGCGGCCGTCGTCGGGATATAGCAAGTGGTGGCCGAGGGCGCGGGGGGTGCGAGGCGAGTCGGGGGGAAGAAAACCTTGACTTTTCCCCTGTAGGTGTGGGCCAGGCGTGCTTTTCCCTAGCGCCGGAGCCCCCAACTGCTCCCCAGCGCGCCGGGTTCGGCCTGTGACCGCCGAGCGGAAAAAAGGTCCGAACCGGCGATTTTCGGTGTCCTGGGGACGCGACTGGGCCGTTTTTTAGGCGCCGGCGCCGAAAAGGTGGCCT
>LR738711.1:529311410-529343134 GCA_902687465.1 Secale cereale | reverse complement strand
TCTCGGTTGGTCACGTCATCACCACTCGGCCCCTATGTGCGCCGCCTATCGGTTGGTCACCTCATCACCACTCGGCCACTCCATGCTTCGCCTCTCGGTTGGTCACCTCATCACCACTCGGCCGCCACGCGCGTGGCCACTCGGTTGGTCACCTCATCACCACTCTGTCAGGACCCCGATCCTAAGTCACACAGGTCTAGCCTATAACACATCATATCACTTTGCGGCCTCACGCACGGTATCCCCACGGGTGCCACCTTACCTGGCCAGGAACCGTTTGCGCATTTTGGCACACGTATATGATTGTGTCGCTAGCATCCATATGACAGAGAACCCGGGCCGACATGACTAACTATAAACCAAAAGTGGTGCTAAATTACACAGACATGCATACATGACCCAGCAACGAACGTGTCAGTCATCAACGTATGAACCCAAGTCGTAGCAAGCTACAAGGACTTAAAGGAACAACGCGTGACATTTCCCCTAAGGGACAGACACAGGAACGAAGAAGGACACATGCCGGCCAGCCTAAGTGTTCCGGAGCAGTAGCAAGCTACCAAGGCTCGGTGGAAGCACTAGGAGACATTTCCCTGTAAGACAGGCTACCAAGGGTAAACAACTAGGTGTCGGATCCCACACATAGCAATACACATTACACGTACGCATAACATGCAAGTATGTGCTGTACAACATGGCATCACAACATAACTCAACAACTCATATAGACAAAGGCCCAGAAGAGCCATCATAGCATTTATTACAAACAGAGGTCACATGACCCAACATACAGAGCATACAGGCAACGGAAGCATAACATGTCTGAGTACAGACAACTACAAATGAAAAAGGCTGGGGAGCCTGACTATCTACAAGACCCTCCCAAGGGTTCAAGATCGTAGCTGAGGTAACAAGCTAAACGTCGAAGTCCACGCGGAACCACTAGTGAGACTGGAGTCTCTCTGCAAAAACATAAATTAAGCAAACGTGAGTACAAAGGTACTCAACAAGACTTACATCAGAACTAGCTACATATGCATCAGTATCAACAAAGGGGTGGTGGAGTATGACTGCAGCAAGACAGCTTTGACTCGGTGGCTATCCTGAACTACGACTGCAAGTAACTCTTTTGAGGTGGCGCACACGAGTCCACATATTCACCAACAATACACCACTATGGATCCGCTCTCGTCTCCCTACGAGAAGGCCATCCATAGCACTCACGCTTATCTTGCACGTTTTAGAGTATCCACTTTCACTTGTCTATGAACTATACAGGTAACCCAGAAGTCCATTTTCGCGGACACGGCTATTCGAATAGATCATATATAACCCTGCAGGGGTGTACTTCTTCACACACAATCTCGCCACTTACCGCCATGTACACGTCATGTATCTCGACAACCTTCAAGCGGAAGCCTGGCGAGGGTGTCGGCCACGACCTGACTAACGACACAAGTCTCTCGTCCAGGTTTATCGCCTATTTGGGTTCTATCCGTGGGGAAATCCGACCGGGGTATCGCTCACGGCCCCAAACGATGTGTACAGGGTTTCCGAGCCACCAAATGGGCGACCGGTACACCGTGCCACGTACCTGCCGCGTCACCGCCCACCCCGAGGGTCAGCGCTGCGCACGACCTCCAGTAACAACAAACACCAGAAACTAATTGCAACTCCTGGACAGAGATCATGTTGATTAATAAGTCGAGAGAGTCAATTAAGGATCCCAATGTGTGGTAGTAGCTATTTCATGGATCACAAACACAGAACTCAGTTCCTAAGGATGGCTGCAATGAGACAACCCACCATGTACTCCTACGTGGCCGCTCATCGCTACCTTTATCAAAACGTGTTCACACACTTAGCTCACACACAGTAGGACATGTTCATCACCCTTCCAATTCATCCCCGATGAATCAGACCTGACACAACTATAAGCAATAGCAGGCATAACCAGAAAACATGAATGAGTAGGCACAACAAGGCTCAAACAACTCCTACTCATACTAGTGGGTTTCAACTATTTACTATGGCGATGACAGGTCATGCAGTGGAAAGGGGTTCAACTACCGCATTAGGTAACAGTTGAAGCGTTGTTGTCCTAATGCAGTAAAAGAGAGCAAGAGAAAGAGAGTGGGATTGTATCGGAATGCTCAATGGGGTTTTGCTTGCCTGGCACTTCTGAAGATGGTACTGTGTCTTCATCAGTGTCATCGGTCACATCGTCGGAACACGTCTACTGAGAGGGGACAAACACCGGCAACAAAGAAAGAACACAATCAATGCAATGCGACATTATGATGCATGATCATGACATGGCAATATGTTGTTGATTGAGCTAATGCAACTAGCAACCATATTAAATGAAGTTGGTTTGAACCAAAGGTTCAAATTCAAACTCCATATGTGATTATTTAAATGTCATTTAATTGATTTGACCCGATCAGCAGGTTTAACTTGTTCAAACATGCACGAAAATGCCATAAACAGATTCCTTGAATTTTTCTGATCATTTTTCATATATAAATTATTTTCATTGGAGTTATAGATTATTTTCTGTGATTTTTAGAAGTTTTAGCTATTTTCTGAAATAAATAAATCATTTCTGATTTATTTGAAATTACAGAAAATAGTTACTGCGTTAGCACTAGGTCATGCTGACATCAGTAAGTCAACTGGCGCTGGTCCAGTCAAACCTCACCTGTGGGTCCCCAATGTCAGTCTGACAGTGCTGCCTGAGTCACAGACAGGTGGGTCCAGTCAACAGCCACGTCAGCAAAGTCAATGCTGACGTGTGGGTCCCACTGGGTTAAAAACTAGACTAAAACGAAAATTAAATTAAACTAAACGGGCAAGGGGCCCACATGGCAGTGTCACTAGGGGTTAACTAATTACGTGATTAGCAATTAACCTAAAAGGCTAAACTAATTAAACAGGCCGGCCCCACGAGTCAGTGACTCAGGGGGAGTCAAACCGCTGGTCAGCCGGGTCAAACTGGCCGGTGGCTCGCCGCCAACGAGTGCCGAGACGGCGGGGCGCATCGGAAAACCTCCTCCGGCGACCAAAGGAGCGGCGGAGGGGCTCTACGTGGAGCTGGGACTTGCCCGCATCCATCTGGGTAGGCGGCAGGGTTTGAGGTGGCCCGAGCTCGCGGCGGCGGCCGGAGTTCGGACGTCGACGGATTCGGCTCCGCAGGGCACGGCAGGAGCAACGGTTGGTTGCTACGGCCCCGTGGTGACGCGCTGAGCACGGTGATGCACTTGAACGCGGGTGGCAGCAGCTGTGGCCGCGGCGGCTCCATGTCCGGCGGAGCAAAGCTCTCGGCCGCGGCGGCGGAGCTAGCTAGAGGGAGAAATCGGCACTGGGAGTAGAGGGGAACGACGGAGGGGCTCACTGCGAAGTGAAAGAGTGGGTCAGCGGCTCGGGGGAAGCTCTGGAGGCGACGGAGCGACGACGGCGATCTCGGACGACCGCGGTTGAAGACAACGGTGGCGAGGGCGTTGGGGGCGTCCGGCGGCGCATGGGTCCTCAGAGAGGCGTAGAAGACGGAGGCGGAGCTCGTGGACTTGTTGGGGAGGCGAGTTGGCCGCTATGGGCACGCAAACGGCGAGCGGCGGCGACGGCAGTGCTCGGGCTGCGTGGGAGAGAGGGCCAGAGGAGAGGGAGGAGGTCCAGCGAGAGAGGGGAGATATGCAGGGGTCGAGGGGAGGGCGTGGCGCTCTCGGGTGCCTCCAATGGCTAGCAGGCAAGCAGGAGGTGGCCGACGCGTGCCAGCGCGCGGCGTGCACACGCCCTCCTGCCTATTGGCAGGAGGTTGAAGATGGTGGGGCGGCTGGGCTGCTTGCTGGGCCGGACTGGCAACAGTGTTGGGCTGCGACAGGTAAGGCTAGGTTAGATTTCTGTCTTTGCTCTTTTCTTTAAATTGTTTCTATTTTCTATTTACTGCATTTGTTTTGGCTTTATCTAAAATTACTAAAACAAGCTCAAATTTCATGAAACTGCTTGAGGCTACTGTTTGGATTATTTCCAACAGTAAACATTTTAATTCATGAATATTTGGACATTTAAAATAGTATATAGCATTTAAATGCCCAAATGCAAATACTTTAAGAATTAATTCAAAAATCTAGAATGGCCCTATAAAAGTGTGCACCATTTTTGATAGAGGTTCTAGACCAATTCAAAAATCATGAACATTTTCAAAGGAATTTTGGGTCAATGAAAATATTTAGGTTGAACCTAGTTGAATTCTTTTGGTGCTAGGGTTTGATCAAACCCCATTTCAACATTCTGGAAAACTTAAACATGATGCAACAGACAAGTGCTATCCTAATGCAAGGTGAAGCTGGGGATGTGACAACTCACCCCCACTAAACAAGAATCTCGTCCCGAGATTCAAGACGTGAGGTAAGAAATTAGAGGGGACACAAGCTAACACAATCATCCCGATCCAATTGCACTTCAAAGAATGTTGATTGCTTGCATCATGTTGATCTTGACATCCTTGCTTTCGATATCGTTGTCCAACACGGTGATGACGAAAGAAACTGTACAAAATTGATCTTGTCAAAGATCGGGCAACTCAAGATCAACTCTTGGAGTGGGACGTTGAAACATCTCTTGAGCTGAGACACGGAACACACATCCAAAGGGGATGGAGTGAAACAAACGATGAAGGTTCACTTAGTGGCAATAATTCCACACCTAAGAAGATGGTGATCGATACCACCAGACGGGGCACCTTAGAGAAAGTGACTCGTAGAATTATCCCCTTAAGTGGCAAAAGAATTACTTTTGATATAGAGATCATTGAGATTCCCTATAACAGCCTAAGGCAAACACAATCGATCGTTTGACGGACTCCGAAGGAATTACATTCTCGGGCCAGAATGGATGATGTGGACTACCTTGTTGAAGACAACACAAGGGATGATTTTGGTTATCATCGAAAATGGATGGGACCCATGGCAAGTCCACTTCTGAAGATAATCCTGAACAGCAGTGGCTGAGAAAGGCAACCCATGGAAAATTGGCACATTGGCGGTGCAAGCTGGGAACAAAATGAAAATGATGGGAAAGATTCTGGTAACTGAGGTGAATCCCAACAGTAGAGAGTAAATCTACTCTTGAGGGGTTATAGCATAACCAAGAACACTGGGAGCAATCCCGGTTAGTGTTGAGGATAACACCTAGTGCTTGTGCGTGCTCTCAAGAACTTGAGCATTTCCATAATCATCAAGGTTTTACCAATATCCGTGTCAAGGATCCTAGCAACACAACATACGACCATGATGAATAGCGATGGACGATGCAGATGCAAAGGAAGATAACACTTCTTAGATTTCACCTTAGCGGAGTCAAGGGGCAAAATCTGGATGATCGACCGAGAGACATTTAGCACTCCGCTTCTAATGTTCTCCTTGGTGTACTAGGTACCACGGTCAATGCTTAAAAGCATCAACATGGCCATCAAGTAAAGGTCGGACTTCGGGAGCACAAACATCCATAAGGAACAACTAGGGAGTAAATCCTATGAAGTCCTTATGGGGAGGTGGCCAACTTCTTCAATCGAGATACTACAACAATAGGTCTTCCGGCTGGGTGTGTTGGCCACGACATCCACTTACCGATTATCGAGAGACCAAAATTATAGTTCTTGGGAAATGCTACAACCATCATATCTGCCTGAGATTCAGTTCTGGTTGGTGTCAGGACATTCCAGACTCATCGAGTCTAGAAAGAAAATGAAAGTTTACAACACAAATCGACGAGATGGCGTTGCAAGATTCTCGGGGAGTGAACTACGATAGCAAGCTCCAAAACATGAGCTGGTCCTGCAACATACATGTGAACACGTTGTCCAAGACAAGAATGACCACATGGTAGTCTTATAATGAAACACTACCGAGTTCAGGGGGAACCATCATTGCGGATAACGAAGTCCTTGATTAAGCCCGGGTTAGCTCTTAAGAAGGAACTCCTTCTGCTTGAACAATTCAATCAGTGGCTTGGGTGCTAGGGAATACATATGGAATGGAAATGATCAGTCTATCAAACCATAGAATACTTCGCACATGTGTGACTGACTTGGGATGATTCCAGAGGAAGTAAAACAAGCTTTCTCAAATTCACGGCAGCAACTTACATCAAGTACTCGTGAATTAGGGGAAGCCACTTCTTACATCAAGACATCTACTTCATGAGCTAACACAAAGATGATTCTTACAAAAGTTTCCAATGCTAGCTTTAATGTTCATCATGAATCATGGAGAGGATAAACATGTCGCCGATGGGCTCGACAACAATTCATCGAGGCTTCCATAAAATGGAATTCCATAACTATGTGAACAAGGTGATAGCATTGGTCAGACCAACAGATGTAACGGTGTATGCTCGAGGGATCATCCATGAGTAAGACAACATTACGAATACCATTGGTTCTGATTCGACTTGACGATAGTCCACACTCAAATCAAAGTTTGGACAAGACAATAGATCCAACAATTGATCACGAGGATCAATCGATGAGGATATCATCTTTCTTCAACAAACACACAGACACAAGGATAGCCCTTTGGCAAAGAACTAAGTGGGACAAGATTTCATCTTCCAACTCTCCAAGTTGTCGTTTAGCTTTACCAACTAGCTCAGGGGTATGCAAGACAGATTCTTGGAGAAGGGGTGGTTTATATGAAACCAACTTGATCACGAGCTCAACGCATTGGTCAGGGAACAACCTGGTGATACTTCTGGGAAGATAACCAGAAAATCACAAACCACCTATATGTTACTAAGCTCGAGAACAATCTTGCTTTTCAGGGCAAGACGATATGATCAAATGAGCAAGGACTTAACAAAATCCTAACTCGTCAATCGAGGAGTGCACCAGGAAAGTGAACTAGGTAGCACGATCAACCTTATAGTGAGGATTCAACAATCAACTCGCTAAGGATGAGGTTATTGTCCATTTAACTACCAAGCAACGGAGTTGCTAGGAGTATTGATTTCACCCACCACGATTCACCTGTCGGCATTCCGGTTACAATAACACGGAGACCGAAGAATGAACGATGATGGCAAGAAGTATCATTGTATCAAGAGTTCATAAGAGATAGTGCAATTCTCATGACGATCCTGACGTGAAGAGAGTAACACTTCATAGTAGAATGGATCAAAAGCTTAATTGCATTTTGATCTGCGGAGTACAACTGCTTTGACCCAGACCTGGATATGGATCAGGTACTGGAGTTTGTTGCTCCTAGTCATTCCAGAATAGAATGGCTTGACGGACCACAAGAGTAAAAGGCATCGATGAACACGAATGCACAACTACTCCTGACTACCAACTGATAGACGGGGTCATGATATAACTAGAGAGGGACAACTCAAAGAAACATATATCTTTCTGTGTTGTGGATGCATAAGTTGGTATGTCGAACTAGTTCAACATATTTCTTCCGGATAACCCATGCAGAAAGGTAGGACTGGCAGATTCACAATATGAATGGAGTACTACTCCAGAGCACTCTAGTTGTGATCTTTTGGTTCAGAAGAACTTCTGCCATGATGGTTCATGGTATTGGAAGAACGATAACCACGAACCTCGAGGACTATCACAAGGTTACTAATATCCTAGAGGGACTAGCAAATACTACCAACATGAAGTAGGTAGAATGAATCTTGGGTTCAAGAACTCAGAAATAGAATGCCTACTAACTAAATGTCATCACTGAATGCTTTCGAGAATGTTGGCCAGAATCATCACACTAGGAATACAAAATATTGCTAGATTATTGGGTGATCCTTTAGGACACCTAGGGTCATAATAATAACTCCAACATATATGTCGAGGCAACGGAGTACCTCAACACAACGACTAGTGTGGTTAATCTGGCCCAAAGGAGCATAGGGAACAGGAAGAAGGGATTTGCAAATGTATCAGACCATTTAGAAACCTGGGATGACTCGGACAGCATAACGGCTGTAAATGCTCGAAAATACTTTTGAGACCCAAGCAAAAGGGTAGCATGACCACTTAGCATCATAAAGTCAAGGTCCTGAGTCCAAGAGTTGAACAAACAGAAGTAGTAGAAACTAAACTGAGGGTTGAATCCACCAGTAACGTGATCCTGATAAATAGAATGAGAATCCTAGTTCTTAATCCCCGTAGAAAAAGAAGGTGACTCAGATCAGAAGGTCATGGGGTAAAGGAGTAAAAAGAGCCTTACGTTCCCTTCCACAATCAATTCCCTTATATAACTAAACAATTTCTAGACACGACTTCGACCAGTTTGGCTTGCTAATCCTACAGGCAGTCAGGCTCTGATACCAAAGCTGTCAGGATCCCGATCCTAAGTCACAAAAGTCTAGCCTGTAACACATCATATCACTTTGCGGCCTCACACACGGTATCCCCATGGGTGCCACCTTACCTGGCCCGGGACCGTTTGCGCATTTTGGCACACGTATATGATAGTGTCGCTATGTCAGGACCCCGATCCTAAGTCACACCGATCTAGCTGTAACACGTCATATCACTTTGCGGCCTCACGCACGGTATCCCCACGCGTGCCACCTTACCTGGCCCGGGACCGTTTGCGCATTTTGGCACACGTATATGACAGTGTCGCTAGCATCCATATGAAAGAGAACCCGGGCCAACATGGCTAGTTATAAACCAAAAGTGGCACTAAATTACAGAGACAGGCATCCATGACCCAGCAATGAACGTGTCGGTCATCAATGTATGAACCCAAGTCGTAGCAAGCTACATGGACTTAAAGGAACAACGCGTGACATTTCCCCTATGGGACAGACACACGAACGAAGGACACATGCCGTCCAGCCTACGTGTTCCGAGCAGTAGCAAGCTACCAAGGCCCGTTGGAAGCACTAGGAGGCATTTCCCTGTAAGATAGGCTACCAAAGGAAAACAACTAGGTTTCGGATCCCACACATACCAAGCATTTCAATCATACACATAATATGCTCAATATGTGCAAATACAACAATGCATCACAACAGAACTCTATGACTCAAAGTACTTTATTTAAAAGGCTCCAAGATCCATACATAACATATCCATACAGATAGGGGTCACACGACCCAACACTCAAGTCATACAGTCATACAAGCACAAGCGGAAGCTACATGTCTGAGTACAGACAACTTAGAAAATAAAACAGGCTTGGTGTAGCCTGACTATCTACAAGGCCCTTCACAAGCTCCAGATCTCCGTCTGGGTAACAAGCTACTCGTCGACGTCAACATCTATGTAGAACCCATCAGAAGGGGCAGGGTTCTCCTCTGCAACAGTTATTAAGCAAACATGAATACAAAGGTACTCAGCAAGTCTTACAACAGAACCTATCATACATGCAACATTATCAACAGGGGGTAGTGGAGTTCATAGCAGAAAGCTAGCTTTGACTCTTGGCTAACCTATACTACAACTCTCAACAGATTGCAAGATATTACTACGTACACGAGTCCTCTACTCACCACAACAATACACCACCGAGGATCCTCTTCCGTCATCCTACGGAAGGGCCATCCACGGCACTCACACTTGTCTTGAGGCTTTTAGTACTATCCATCAACTTGTCTATGAACTGTAAGAGTAACCAAGTAGTCCGTACCGTGAACAACGACTATTCGAATAGATTGGTAACCCTACAGGGGTGTACTTCTTCACACACGCTACCACCACTTATCGCCGTTTACTCGAAATGTACTCGGCAACCTTCAAGCGGAAGCCCAGCGAGGGTGTCGGCCACGACCTAACTAACTACACAAGTCTCTCGTCCAGGTTTATCGCCTATTTGGGTTCCATCCTTGGGGAGATCCGGCCGGGGTGTCACTCACGTCCCCAAACGATGTGTACAGGGTTCCCTAGTCATCAAACGGGCAACCGGTACACCGTGCCACGTACCTGTCGCATCACAGCCCACCCCGAGGGTCAGCACTGTGCACGACCGCCAGTAAACTACAAACACCAGAAACTAGTTGCAACTCCTAGACAGAGATCGAGGGTAATTAATAAGCCGAGAGGGTCCATTGGTTTCGGGCCCAATGCATGGTAATAGCTGGAACGTGAACCACACAAACAGATCTCGGGTCCTATGAACGGTTCCAATGAAACAACCCACCACGTACTCCTACATGGCCTTTCATCGATACCTTTACCAAACATGTTCCACACTTCCTTCTCTTTACTGGTATGATCATTTCACTCTGATCCATCACCCAGATGAACCAGACCTGACACAACTCTAAGCATAGCAGGCAACATAAACAAATAGCATGGTGGATCACACATCACATGGCTCAATCAACTCCTACACATGCTAGTGGGTTTCAACTATTTACTGTGGCAATGACAGGTCATGCAAGGGAATAGGGTTCAACTACCGCAGCAAGTAGCAGTTCACACGCTGTTGCCTTAATGCAGTAAAAGAGAGCAGGAGCGAGAAGATGGGTTTGTATCGGAATGATCAATGATTGCTTGCCTGACAGAGTGGTTGTCGGGTACTGCTCTTCAGCTGGATACGCAGAAGTATCCTCGGGAGCAGGACCTAACACGGAGAATACCGGCGATAGAATCAATAAGCAAACAAATGCAACAATATGATGCATGCTCATGATATGGCAAGATGCATGTGTTTTGGGCTAATGCAACTATAACCAGAAGGGTTTGAGCCCATTTGAATCAAAGAGTCAAATTGAAATCCAAACTATTATTTAATTAAGTGCATTAACTTGTTTTAATGTAAACAGCAAGGTTAACTTGCTCAAACATGCATGAAACCAGTTCCATTGGAAAGATTGGATTTTTCTAATCAATTTTCATATATAAATCTTTTCCATCTGAGCTACTGTTGAATTTATATGATTTTTTGAAGTTTAAAGCATTTTCTGGAATTTCCTGAATTGTTTTTAAATCTAAAAATCCCAGAAAATCCTTTACTGCATCAGCATGACACCATGCTGACGTCAGCCAGTCAACAGGGCGTCCAGGTCAAACCTGACCAGTGGGTCCCTCACGTCAGTGGCTCACTAAACTAATGACAGCAATTAGTATTTAAATAAAACCTAAACTGAAATTAGTCAACGGCCGGCCCCACATGTCAGTGACATAGGGGGGGTCAAACCTTGGTCAAACGGGGCTAACTCACCGCCGTTTAGCCGCCGGCGAGGCCAAACGCGGCGGTGAGGTGCGGGTTTTGTGCTCCGGCTGCCAAAATGACGGCGGAGCACACCTACGGGTAGCTGGGAGTGAGCCGCGTCGAGTGGTGGTGGTGGATGGCCTCGGGGTCGCCAGAAACGACGCCGGCGACAAGTCCAGCAGCTGCCGGAGTTCGGGCGAGGTGGAAAACATTGGTGCGGTGCTCGTAGAGGTGCGTGGAGTGATCCTACAGCATCTACACGGAACGGTGAAGCTGGTGGGCATGGTGGCCGGACCGTTAGATGGCCGAAGCCTCGTCGGCGACGAGCTCCGCGGCGGTGCGTTTAGGTGATCCTCGTGTGGTGCGTTTAGTGCAGGAGAGAGCCAACGGAGAGGGGGAGGATAGAGTTGAGCTCACAGCGGTTGCAGTAGACGTCGAGGCGAGCTCGGGGACGGTCGGAGCTGAGCGGGGCGGCGAGGGGGATCTCTGCGGCCGGAGTTGGGGAAGACGGGGTCGGGGGCGACTCCAAAGCGGGCGAGCGCTCGGGGCTCAGCCTGCTCGACATAGTCGATGCCGGTGGAGAGGACGGACACGGTGACGGAGCTCAGGGACGGCGATGGACGCGGCTATCACGACGGCGGGGGCGCGGCGGCGTCGGCCATGGTGCGGGGAAGGCGAGGGAGAGGAGCTGGGGAGGAGTGGGCGTGTCAGCGAGCTCGGGGAGGAAGTGGGGGATCGATCCCACCCACTCGAATGGCGAGGGGAGGAAGCAGGGCGGCGGGCAGCTGCGTGGCGCGCGCTGCGGCCGCCGTCGAGCACCTGCCTGCCTGCCTGGCCAAGCCAAGCAGCTCGCTGGAGCGGTGGCTGGGCTGGGCCGGCAGGTGGGCCTGTTAGGCGCCGGGTAAACTCTCTCTCTCTCTTCTCTCTTTTCTATTTCTTTCTGTTTCATTTCTTTTGCAACTTTGTTGAATTATTAAAAATGCCTGGACATTTTTATAGCTCATAAAACTAGTCATGCCCACTGTAAATAATATGAACAACATGGAACATTTTAGTTTATGATTATTTCAGCACACAAATTATTTTATAGAATTTAAATGCCCAAATGCAAATACCATATGAATTAATCCAGAGACCTTGGATGTCCTAGAAAATTGTGCATCATTTTTGGCATAGGCTTAAGACCAAGGCAGAAATGATGAACATTTTTGAAGGGCATTTTGGGTACATTGGAAAAGATTTTATTAAACCCTAGTTGTTAGAAGAGGGGTGTTGGGGTTTCTGTCATTCCCATTTCAAGTTTCTTTGAAAAGTAAACATGATGCACACTCTAGCTAGTCCAAATGCAAGCACTGACTAGGGATGTGACAACTCACCCCCACTCAAAAGAATCGCGTCCCGAGATTCGGGTTCCTCCGGAAAGAGGGTGGGGTACTCAAGTCGAAGACGATCCTCCCTTTCCCAAGTAGCTTCACTCTCGGAATGATGTGACCATTGAACCTTGAGAAACTTGATATTGTGGCGTCGAGTGGTGCGCTCGGTTTGATCAAGAATACGGACGGGGTATTCTCGATATGTGATATTGTCCTGGAGATCAAGCGTTTCGTGGTCCACTCCGCGGATAGGATCTGAGAAGCAACGCCTGAGTTGAGATACGTGGAAGACATCATGAACTCTGGAGAGGTGCGGAGGTAGTTCCAATTGGTAGGCATCTTCTCCTCGTTTGGCAAGAATGCGAAAAGGACCGATGTAACGAGGGGCCAATTTGCCTTTGATACCGAAGCGATGGGTTCCCTTAAGAGGAGTAACCCGAAGGTAAGCCTTATCGCCGACTTCAAAAGTCACAGCCTTATGATGACTATCATATTGGCTCTTCTGACGAGACTGGGCTGTTTTCAATTTCTCACGAACGATGCGAACTTGCTCTTCTGCTTCCTGGATCATATCCGGACCAAAGAATTGTCTTTCCCCGGTTTCTGACCAGTTAAGAGGTCTTCGGCACCTTCGTCCATATAGAACTTCGAAGGGAGCCTTGCCCAAGCTGGCTTGATAACTATTGTTATAAGCGAATTCGGCAAATGGAAGACACTTCTCCCATTCCATACCGGAGATGACAGAGGCTCGAAGCATATCTTCCAGAATTTGATTGACTCGTTCCACTTGACCACTTGACTGAGGATGGAAGGCGGTGCTGAAAGAGATATGAGTCCCCATAGCATTCTGGAAACTTTCCCAGAATCATGAAGTGAAAAGACTTCCACGGTCTGAGTTAATCTCCGACGGCACACCATGAAGTGATACTATCCGAGAGATATACAAATCTGCTAGCTGACTAGCGGTTATACTTTCTCGAACAGGTAGGAAGTGGGCTACTTTGGAGAGGCGGTCGACAACGACGAAAATAGCATTATTCCCTTTTCTGGTCCTAGGAAACCCGGTAATGAAGTCCATACCGACCTTGTCCCATTTCCATTCAGCAATAGCTAAAGGTTGAAGGGTGCCAGCAGGCTGTTGATGTTCTGCTTTAACTCGACGACAAACGTCACAGTTAGCAATGAACTGAGCGATTTCTCTCTTCATCCTAGTCCACCAGAACCTCTGGCGTAGGTCCTGATACATTTTGGTACTACCGGGATGAATCGTGAGAGGAGATTCATGAGCCTCCTTAAGGATCAACCGTCTCAAGTTTCGTACTTTAGGAACCACTAAACGGTTGCTAAAGAGTACGACTCCTTGATCATCAATTGAAAAACATCCCGCGACTCCTTTCTTGATGTTCCTCTTGATACGGGAGATTCCCGGATCAACCTTCTGTGCTTTGATGACCTGATCCGTAAGGGTAGGTTCCGCCACCAAGGTGGAAAGGAATCCTCGAGGAACGATGTGAAGGTTAAGCTTACGAAATTACTCGTGAAGAAGTGGTTGCCCTTGTTGTAACATCAAGTTATTACAATAAGACTTACGACTTAGTGCGTCGGCCATGACATTGGCCTTCCCAGGGGTGTAAGTGATTCCTAAGTCGTAATCTGTGAGCAACTCAACCCAACGTATTTGCCTGAGATTTAGATCCGGTTGGGTGAAGATGGATTTCAGACTTTGGTGATTAGTGAAGATTTCACAGCGGTTACCAAGAAGGTAATGTCGCCATGTTTTGAGTGCGTGGACTACAACTGCAAGCTCTAGATCATGTGTAGGATAGTTATCATCATGTGGACGCAACTGTCGGGATGCGTAAGCAATCACTTGACGATCTTGCATGAGTATGCAACCTAGTCCTTGTCGCGAGGCGTCGCAGTAGATAATAAAATCCTTGGAGATTTCTGGTGGTACCAGTACGGGTGCAGATGTCAGGCGTCTTTTCAGTTCCTGAAAGCTGGACTCGCACTGTGGGGTCCACTCAAACTTTTTATCCTTTTTGAGGAGTTCAGTTAGAGGTTTAGCAACCTTGGAGAAATTCTCGACAAAGCGTCGGCAATAGCTCGCTAAGCCAGGGAAACTCCTAACTTGCTTGACCGATTCAGGGGGAGTCCAATCAAGGACGGCTTGAACTCGCTCGGGATTGACAGCAATACCCTTGCCAGAGATCACATGACCTAGATAGGTCACTTCCGGCAACCAAAATTCACATTTAGAGAATTTGGCTTAAAGGCGGTGCTCTCGAAGTTTCGTCAATACCAGCCTTAGATGCTCGGCATGATCTTCCTTCTACTTGGAGTAAATGAGTATATCATCGAGGTATACCACGACGAATTTATCCAAGTACTCCATGAATATAGAATTCATTAGCCGGGAGAAGGTGGCTGGGGCATTGGTTAACCCGAAGGACATGACGGTGTACTCGTATTGGCCATAGCGAGTAACAAAAGCCGTTTTAGGAGTGTCCCCGTTCTTGATTTTGATTTGATGGTAGCCCAACCTCAAATCCATTTTGGAAAAGACTGAGGATCCAGCGAGCTGATCATACAGATCGTTGATCCTGGGGAGCGGATACTTGTTCTTTATGGTGACCAGATTGACAGGTCGGTAATCTACAACCATCCGTTCCGTTCCATCCTTCTTCTTGACGAAGAGCACGGGACAGTCCCAAGGGGAAGAACTAGGACGGATGAAACCCTTAAGCTCAGCTAATTCTAGGGGTGCCATCTTATAAGGTCTCTTAGAGATTGGGACAGTTCCAGGGATAAGATCTATCATGAACTCGACATCTCTGTCAGGTGGAACTCCTGGCAGTTCTTCTGGAAAGACATCCGGAAAGTCACGGACTACCGGGATATCTTCGAGTTCTGGTAGAGGGCTGGCATTAAGAGAGTAGAGCTGACGCTCAGCCATTCGGGTCAAGACATTGACTGTCTTGCCAGATGGGTGTGTAAGTTGAACGGTCCTAGTGTAGCAATCAATCTTGGCGTAATGAGTTGTCATCCAATCCATACCCAAGATGATGTTTATGTCCGAGGACTTGAGAGCGATTAGAGATGCAAGGGAAACAAGTCTATCGACAAGAATTTCATTTCCATGGCTTACCCTAGAGGTTTGCCACTTTGAACCAGGAGTTTGAATAACCATGGAAGTAGGCATGTCACAAAAAGTCATGTTGTGCATTCGAGCATAGCTCTCAGATATGAACGAATGGGATGCTCCAGTATCGAAAAGAACAGATGCCGGATGGCAGTTAGCGAGAAGCGTACCAAGGACGACGTTAGGATCCTCATAAGCTTCCTCAGCAGAGACATAGTTGACATGACCACGTGCAGTGGGGATTGGCTTGACATAATTCACCTTGCCGGTTGGCTTACCACGGCCAACGGGTTTTCCTGGTTGGTTCTGAGGACACTCACGCAAGTAGTGCCCCGGTTCTCCACACTTGAAGCATGTCACAGTGCCAGTGCGTGGAGAAAAGTTGGTAGGTGGTCCTCCATAAGTCTTGGCAGGTGCATACTTATGAGTTGGGCGAGGCGCCTCATAGGATGGCCTCGGTGTGTACTTGGGTGGTAGAGCAGTGTTAGGAACCCACACACGGCGCTTGTGAGAACCAGAGCTGGATGAGGAACCAAAGTCACGAGGATGCTTACGTGTGGCCTCGAAATCAGTCTGGCCCGTCTCAGCACTGATAGCTTTGTTTACCAGCTTCTGGAAGGAAGTGCACTCGTGCAGACGTAGATCTCGGCGGAGTTCAGGGCTGAGTCCCTTGCGGAACCTCGCCTGCTTCTTGGCATCGGTGGATACTTCCTCAGGTGCATAGCGTGCCAAGTTGCCAAACTCGCGACTATAGCCATCCACAGTTAACCGGCCCTGGGTGAAATTGCAGAATTCCTCCCGCTTGCGATCCATGAGACCTTCCGGAATGTGATGTTCACGGAATGCCTCACTGAACTCAACCCAAGTAGTGATTTGGCCAGCAGGCCGCATAGCCTCAAAGTTCTCCCACCAGAGACTGGCAGGGCCCTCAAGATGGTAGGCGGCGTAGGTAACCTTATCAGCTTCGGCCACACGGGCAGAGTGTAGCTTGTGGGTGATACTACGAAGCCAGTCATCCGCATCCAGAGGTTCAGTCGAGTGATGGAACTTCGGTGGGCACATCTTGATAAAGTCATTGATTGACACCACGTCATTCCTCTGGCGGAACCCAGTGTTCTGCTCTATGCGTTCCAGCAGACGGTTGGTCTCTCTCTTGTTCCGTTCTGCCTCGAGCATAACTTCAGCCAAGGAGGGTGGCTGGGGCAGATTCTCATCTCTAGCCCCACTAGCCTCACCCTGCTCCTGAGCAGCAGGAGTGCTGCGAGTGTTGACCATCCTAGGAAAACAAAACAACGTTTTAGACAAGGATGGCAAAAACTTGACATAGGAGTGCAGAATGTAATGGATGACACGGAATGCAGAGATGTTCATCCGTACGACATGGTAATATAGAAACTGCTATATATACACCAGTGGTCATACACACCATACATAGTTTAGTACAAGCCAAGGCTAAAGTACAACTGCGGTGAAAGACGATACATCCCATCAGAAGCATTCCAAGCTCCTATACATTATTTAACTACACCTCCGGAACTCAGTACACACTAAGTCATATTCCACAAGACGTGCAGGACTGTGGAAATACAACTACTACGATACTACTACTGCCACGGTCTAGCTCAGACATTCCCGTAGTAATCTTCGTAAAGATTACCACCGTAGCCTAGGAGTGGAACAGATGGATCTTGAAACTCTCGAGCACTCAAAGGCTGTGGACCATAGGGACATGGATGTGGCCTCGGGCCTGATGCTGGTGGTAACCGACGCCCACGTGGAGGTGTAATACCCCCAACGTCACGTCAATCCATACGATCAGGCAGACGAGTCCGCACGGGGTACAAATCCCGCATATCCAGATATCCGGCGTGCACAGCAGGTGCAAGCCGTGTCAAAGTAGTCCAGTGGGCGGCTCGAGTGTTATACAGCTCCATTCGGAGGGCACGGACCTCACGGTCCCTATCCCCCAGCATATGAACAGTAGTCTGAAGCAGTGGCTCTTCATGAGCAGCATCAGTATACAAACCAGTGTAGTAGCCTTCCTCTCCGGGAAGTGAGGCTGGCATGTAACAGAACTCAGTGTTCAACAACAGGGCATGCCTAGCCCGGAGGATGGTCATCATCGAATAAGCGGCATCCTGCACTGCCATCTCGATAGTAACCCCGAGTCCATAAGACCAATGGATGGGGTCGTTAGCTCCGGGATATGAGGGGTATATCCGGACTATGCAAAAATACTGACTCTGATTGAAATCCCGGTACTGTTCCTCCACGGTGTACTCAGGATACCAACGGTAACCGGTCTCAGTCAACACACGGACTAGCATGGCCGTGTGACCGGGCACATTAATGCACCGACTCAAACGATCCACTTGGTGAGGTGTGCGGCCAGACATCTGAAACACGAAGTAATGCAAAGGCATTAGTGTTTCTGGAAGAAATCGAGCAGCATAACAACTGTAAATGCTCAAAAGAAGATTTGAGACATCATACAACTGATAGCATAGCCACTCAACAATATCATATCAAGGTTCCGGGTCCAACAAATCATCATACTAAAAGGATAGCAACTGAACTGAGGCTTGAAACCAACAATCCTAAGAGTCTACGGATTAGTAACACGTGAACCTAGTAAGGATAAGAGGCCTAGTCCTAATTCCCCATATAAAGAATAGACTGACTCAGATCAGAAGGGCATAAGGTAAAGGAGTAAAAAGAGCCTTACGTTCCCTTCCACAATCAATTCCCCTACATATAACTAAGAATTTTTCTAGACTCAACATCGACCAGTTTGGCTTGAGAAACCTACAGGCAGTCCGGCTCTGATGCCAACGCTGTCAGGACCCCGATCCTAAGTCACACCGATCTACCTGTAAAACGTCATATCACTTTGCGGCCTCACGCACGGTATGCCCGCGGGTGCCACCTTACCTGGCCCGGGACCATTTGCGCGTTTTGGCACACGTATATGACAGTGTCGCTAGCATCCATATGACTAGAGCCCGGGCCGACATGGCTAGTTATAAACCAAAAGGGGCACTAAATTATAGAGACAGGCATCCATGACCCAGCAACGAACGTGTCGGTCATCAACGTATGAACCCAAGTCGTAGCAAGCTACATGGACTTAAAGGAACAACGCGTGACATTTCCCCTAAGGGACAGAGACAGGAACGAAGAAGGACACATGCTGGCCAGCCTACGTGTTCCGAGCAGTAGCAAGCTACCAAGGCCCGTTGGAAGCACTAGGAGGCATTTCCCTGTAAGATAGGCTACCAAAGGAAAACAACTAGGTGTCGGATCCCACACATACCAAGCATTTCAATCATACACACAATATGCTCAATATGTGCAAATACAACATTGCATCACAACAGAACTCTATGACTCAAAGTACTTTATTTAAAAGGCTCCAAGAGCCATACATAACATATCCATACAGATAGGGGTCACACGACCCAACACTCAAGTCATACAGTCATACAAGCACAAGCGGAAGCTACATGTCTGAGTACAGACAACTTAGAAAATAAAACAGGCTTGGTGTAGCCTGACTATCTACAAGGCCCTTCACAAGCTCCAGATCTCCGTCTGGGTAACAAGCTACTCGTCGACGTCAACGTCTATGTAGAGACCATCAGAAGGGGCAGGGTTCTCCTCTGCAACAGTTATTAAGCAAACATGAGTACAAAGGTACTCAGCAAGTCTTACAACAGAACCTATCATACATGCAACATTATCAACAAGGGGTAGTGGAGTTCATAGCAGAAAGCCAGCTTTGACTCTTGGCTAACCTATACTACAACTCTCAACAGATTGCAAGATAGTACTACGTACACGAGTCCTCTACTCACCACAACAATACACCACCGAGGATCCTCTTCCGTCATCCTACGGAAGGGCCATCCACGGCACTCACACTTGTCTTGACGCTTTTAGTAGTATCCATCAACTTGTCTATGAACTGTAAGAGTAACCAAGTAGTCCGTACCGCGAACAATGGCTATTCGAATAGATTGGTAACCCTGTAGGGGTGTACTTCTTCACACACGCTTCCACCACTTATCGCCGTTTACTCGACATGTACTCGGCAACCTTCAAGCGAAAGCCCAGCGAGGGTGTCGGCCACGACCTGACTAACTACACAAGTCTCTCGTCCAGGTTTATCGCCTATTTGGGTTCCATCCATGGGGAGATCTGGCCGGGGTGTCACTCACGGCCCCAAACGATGTGTACAGGGTTCCCGAGTCACCAAACGGGCAACCGGTACACCGTCCCACGTACCTGTCGCATCACAGCCCACCCCGAGGGTCAGCGCTGTGCACGACCACCAGTAAACTACAAACACCAGAAACTAGTTGCAACTCCTGGACAGAGATCGAGGGTAATTAATAAGCGGAGAGGGTCCATTGGTTTCGGGCCCAATGCATGGTAGTAGCTGGACAGCAATCTGAGCTACTATTGAATTTATATGATTTTTTGAAGTTTAAAGCATTTTCTGGAATTTCCTGAATTGTTTTTAAATCTAAAAATCCCAGAAAATCATTTACAGCGTCAGCATGACACCATGCTGACGTCAGCCAGTCACAGGGCATCCAGGTCAAACCTGACCAGTGGGTCCCTCACGTTAGTGGCTCACTAAACTAATGACAGCAATTAGTATTTAAATAAAACCTAGACTAAAATTAGTCAACGGCCGGCCCCACATGTCAGTGACACAGGGGGGGGTCAAACCTTGGTCAAATGGGGCTAACTCGCCGGCGTTTAGCCACCGACGAGGCCAAACGCGGCGGAGAGGTGCGGGTTTTTTGCTCCGGCTGCCAAAACGACGGCGGAGCACATCTACGGGTAGCTGGGAGTGAGCCGCGTCGAGTGGTGGTGGTGGCTGGCCTCGGGGTCGTCGGAAACGACGCCGGTGACGAGTCCAACGGCTACCGGAGTTTGGGCGAGGTCGAAAACATCGGTGCGGTGCTCATAGAGGTGCGTGGAGTGATCCTACAGCATCTACACGGAACGGTGAAGCTGGTGGGCACGGTGGCCGGACCGTTAGATGGCCGGAGCCTCGTCGGCGACGAGCTCTGCGGCGGCGCGTGCAGGTGAGCCTCATGCGGTGCGTTCAGTGCAGGAGAGAGCCAACGGAGAGGGGGAGGACGGAGTTGAGCTCACGGCGGTTGCAGTAGACGCCGAGGCGAGCTCGGGGACGGTCGGAGCTGAGCGGGACGGCGAGGGGGATCTCTGCGGCCGGAGTTGGGGAAGACGGGGTCGGGGGCGACTCCAGAGCGGGCGAGCGCTCGGGGCTCAGCCTGCTCGACGTAGTCGATGACGGTGGAGAGGACGGACACGGTGATGGAGTTCAGGGACGGCGGTGGACGCGGCTATCACGACGGCGCGGGCGCGGCGGCGTCGGCCATGGTGCGGGGAAGGCGAGGGAGAGGAGCTGGGGAGGAGTGGGCGTGTCAGCGAGCTCGGGGAGGAAGTGGGGGATCGATCCTACCCACCAGAACGGCGAGGGGAGGAAGCAGGGCGGCGGGCAGCTGCGTGGCACGCGCTGTGGCCGCCGTCGAGCACCTGCCTGCCTGCCTGGCCGAGCCAAGCAGCTCGCTGGAGCGGTGGCTGGGCTGGGCCGGTAGGTGGGCCTGTTAGGCGCCAGGTAAGCTCTCTCTCTCTTCTCTCTTTTCTATTTCTTTCTGTTTCATTTCTTTTGCAACTTTGTTGAATTATTAAAAATGCCAGAACATTTTTATAGCTCATAAAACTAGTCATGCCCACTGTAAATAATATGAACAGCATGGAACATTTTAGTTTATGATTATTTGGGCACACAAATTATTTTATAGCATTTAAATGCCCAAATGGAAATACCATATGAATTAATCCAGAGACCTTGGATGTCCTAGAAAATTGTGCACCATTTTTGGCAGAGAACATTTTTGAAGGGCATTTTGGGTACATTGGAAAAGATTTTATTAAACCCTAGTTGTTAGAAGAGGGGTGCTGGGGTTTCTGTCATTCACATTTCAAGTTTCTTTGAAAAGTAAACATGATGCACACTCTAGCTAGTCCTAATGCAAGCACTGACTAGGGATGTGACACGCTAGCATCCATATGACAGAGAACCCGGGCCGACATGTAATGCCCAGGATGGGACTATATCTCCTACGTGTCGAGGCACGACTTAAAGATATAAGCCCATTCTGGAATGATCGCAAGTTTGGTATCTTTGCACGACTCATGTAAAAGAGGGATTAAATTGCAAAATGAGATAGTTGGCTTACACTCGCCACTTCACACAATACATTACATAAGCAAGACATCATTCAAAACATCACAGCCCATCTAAGGGTAAGATCCAAAAGACAAGATACCAAACAACATAACGCCACAGGTCAGGATCGAATCCTAGTAGAAACCATTACTGATCGTCGAAAAATCGACACAAGCAAACAGCCACGTTCTTCATCGAACTCCCGGAAGTTCTGATCCATCTCCTGCATCAAACTCGGCTGAACCTGCATCTGGTGTGGTGAAGTAACTGTGAGCCACAAAGGACTCAGCAATCCCGTTCCCGGGTAACATGACTATTTAAGCCTTGGGTGAGGAACAAGGCTGAAGAAAGAATAAGAGTCTGCAGCGGCAACTAGCACTAGCTTACGTATACGAGAGCGAGAAGAGAAGGTGCCTCGGTCGAGAGATGATCACGAAGTGATCCTAACTAAAGCCAGTCAAACATAACCCCACCGTGTTCATCTCCCGAAACCCTTTTCGGAAAATGACAGTCATGGTACACACGCTGGTAGTGTATTAGAACATGGTGTCAAGTTATCTACAACCGGATATTAACAAGCTCCCATCTGCCACATAACCGCGGGCACGGCTTTCGAAAGTTCAAACCCTGCAGGGGTATTCCAACTTGGCCCATGACAAGCCCACGATCCGCGGAGTCGCAACTCCAAGGTGGGAAGACCCGAGTACTCTCATAATCCCGTGCTCAAGATACTCCGAACTAAGGTAAGGCTAATCCAGCAAATCCTCCCGGCGTGCCGACACCCTGATAGTAGCCGCGCGTATCTCGTCTCAGGCCACGACCGGATGGGCGATGCTATAGGTTTTTACCAGACCTTGAGTTTCCTCGAGGTGGCCCTGCAGGACCCCCAGTTCGGACCAACACTCATGTGGAGCACTGGCCCGGGGTTGTTGATTAAAATAAAAGAGGGTTTGCAAGACCCTATGCAAGTTTTATTAGTTATTAGGCGAATAGTACCAAATGTTGGGACTTGCTGGAAAAGACTTAGCACTTAGCGGTTTATCGAGGGGGCCCCATAAACCCCAACCGTGTTAGGAACGCATAATCAAGGAACATAACACCGGTTTATACGGTTCCTAACGGCATGAGTGGAACAAATCACCAAGCAAAAGGCTTAGCCTTCCACCCTTGCCAATATATAGATGATTTCATTTTAAGCATTTATATAGTGTGATATAACCCAACAAATTTCAACATGAAGCAAGCATCATCAACTTCACCTGCAACTAGCAACGCTATAAGAGGGGCTGAGCGAAGCCTACGTATAGACAATCAATGGTTTGCATGGGTAGGGTGGTTAGAAAGGATCATGGTTACAATAGGAGGCTGACAGGAAAACATGGGCATCGAGGCAAAACTATAGATCGAGACTTCTAGCAATAGGCAAAAATAGTAATGGTATCCGGGTTCGGTCATCTTGCCTGAGATTCCGCAAGGAAGAAGAATGGATCCATGAAGTAGACGGAGCAACAGTCGAGCGAATCCTCACAACTCCGGAACGAAACCGAAGCTAACAAGAGAAGCAACCGGAAAGAAGCAAACAACACGGTAAACACACAAGCATAAACATGGCATACGATGCACATCCAAGTATGTTGCATGTCCATTTTAATTATGCATGGCATGGCAAAGTGCACAAACAAAACTACAAGTTAAGTGGAGCTCAATATGCAACGAGTTGCATATTGACGAAACACCACATTTATTTAATTGACTCTCGTTATTTACAAGACAAGATTCAATGTTTTTAACATGGCAAGAGGTGAAGCAAAAATAAACTACACTATTTAGACATTTTAAAAGAGGCCGGAAAATAACAACAACAATTCCGGAAAATCCCCATGAGTATGTTTAGTAATTATAAACAAACAACAATTAAACATTCAAAGGTTGTTAACATGATGCGGATGACATGATCAAGTTTATGCAATTATTAAAAGGTTGACTTAAAAGAGATATAGATGATAAGGAGAATTAGTCATCGTGGTGGAAAGAAAGGGTGCCACGGCAACGATCCGAAATGATGCAACGCAACATCTCGGTACCGGTAACTCGTTGAGAGATCTGTGCAAAAGAAAGGTGGCGTGAGCGAGTCGAACAAGATGAAAGGTGGGGTGATCCCGTTGCCGGGTTCCCACGGGTCGGCGACGAGGCAACCGAGGAGCACGAAAAAAGATGAAACGGGCACGGAGCACACAAGGGAAACATTTCATACAACCACAACAAGCATCACACGGGTCATCGTCTCGGGTTATACCTTCGGAACATTTGTTTCGGGGCGGCTCGAGAGCGTAGAGGAAGAAGTCGTTCTCGCGATTCGTAGAGGAAGTAGGCGTTCACGTTCGGAGAGGAAGTAGTGGTACACGGCGACGGTAGTCGAACTTGACGCTTGCATTACACGGGTACTCGGCGACGGTAGTGGAAGTAGACGTTCTCGGTCATCAGTAGGGGTACTTGTCGCATCGCCGAGCGTAGTGGTACTTGACGCGTTCGTCTTGTAGTCGTACTTGTTTTCTTCACCGAAGGTAGTCGTACACGGGGCGACGAGTTCGTAGATGTACTTGGCGCATTCATCGTTTCCGGGCGACGGTAGAGGAAGTAGTGGTTCATGACGTTCGGAGACCGGTCTTGCCTGCGGTGCACTTGGCGAAAAACAACAGCAACAAACAACAAAAAGGACATGGTGGTCTCGCGACTCCATGGTCATCGGGGAGCTGCAGACCACGGCCGGTGCTGGAGCGCATCGAGGAGGCCCGCAGGCGCTGCTGTGGAGGAGGGGAGCCGCGGGCTCGGCGCTGGAAATCGCAGCGGAGGCGAGGCCTTGGCGGCGGAGGTGGCTGGGCGCGGCGGAGGAGAGGTGGACGAGGCCGCGGTGGAGCTGTCGACCGGCGGGGCGGCCATGGCGAGCTGGGGACGGAGCAGAGCCGCCCGGCGCTGGGGATGCGCGAGGAGCACGCTGGCTCGGCGCTCGGGCTGGAGAAGGGAGCCGCGTCGGGCCTGGGGCTCCTGGCCGGCTGTCTCGGGCCAGGCGAAGAAGGAGCGACGCGCACGGAAGGGAGACGCCTGGAGGAGGGAGGCCGCGGCTGTGCGAAAGAGACGGAGGGTGCGAGGCGCCATGGCGCGGACGAGGCGCTCGAGGCGTTCGTGCCTTGGAGATGGAGGCAGTGGGCGCTGGGGAGCTCCTCTGGCGCGGGGAGGAAGGCGCGATGGGGAGGAACCGGACCTGCCGAGCGGGGCAAGGGACGGCGCAGGAGACCGAAGGGAGGAGGGAATCGGGGCAAGAGGGAGAGGGGTCGCTGCGAGCGAGCGAGAGGTGCGAGGCCAGAGGGGATCGATGGCTGGCGGCGGGGTGCGGGATGAGATGGGGAGCGAGGAAGCCTGGGGCACTAGCTAGGGTTAGAGATAGGTGGGCCGGCCTGGTGGAAAACTGGGCCTCGCGGGAGCCCAGACCTAAAGAGGCTGGCGGCCTGGGCCTCTGCTCTCCTTTTCAAGTTTTTTAAAAACAGAAAAGAAAGAAGGAAGAAAAGGGAAGAAAAGAAAAGGTTAGAGAAGGGGTTTGGGCATGGGGATTAACTTCCCGGACTCACAAAAATGTAATGAATTTAAAGAATTTGTTGGAAGACTTTTGGAAGATAAAAATTCAAACGAGTTTGAATAAAAGTCAAACTGTTTGAATTTAGAAATCCCTTTAGATGAAATCCAAATGGGTTGGAATTTCAAGAGATGGCCCTACACATTAGATGTGATTTATGGAAAGATTTGGAACATTTGTGGAAGAAGTAAAATTGCAACACAATTTTAACTAAAAGGCCTCAAAGGAAGAAATGAAGTTGAATTGGATAAAAGAAAATTGAGGACCGGTGCAATTGTGTTATAGGTGATTCCAAGGAATGGAATATTTATTAATATAGCTCCCTAAATATTGGGAGGATATGTTTTAAAGAGAAGACATTCTTCCCTCGATTTAAATGGACCGAAGGTCCACACAATTTATTTAAGTTGAGATGCAAAATAAATATGACATGATGGCATGATGACATGATGCCATGCAAGAATAAAACACAAGCACAAAAGAAACACACGGGCAACCCGGAACATCTGGAATCTTCTAGGACGTCGGTCTTCGGGCGTCACACGACATGACTAGTTATAAACCAAAAGTGGCGCTAAATTACAGAGACAGGCATACATGACCCAGCAACGAATGTGTCGGTCATCACCGTATGAACCCAAGTCGTAGCAAGCTACAAGGACTTAAAGGAACAACGCGTGACATTTCCCCTAAGGGACAGACACAGGAACGAAGAAGGACATATGCCGGCCAGCCTAAGTGTTCCGGAGCAGTAGCAAGCTACCAAGGCTCGGTGGAAGCACTAGGAGACATTTCCCTGTAAGACAGGCTACCAAGGGTAAACAACTAGGTGTCGGATCCCACACATAGCAATACACATTACATGTACGCATAACATGCAAGTATGTGCTGTACAACATGGCATCACAACATAACTCAACAACTCATATAGATAAAGGCCCAGAATAGCCATCATAGCATTTATTACAAACAGAGGTCACATGACCCAATATACAGAGCATACAGGCAACGGAAGCATAATATGTCTGAGTACAGACAACTACAAATAAAAAGGCTGGGGAGCCTGACTATCTACAAGACCCTCCCAAGGGTTCAAGATTGTAGCTGAGGTAACAAGCTAAATGTCGAAGTCCACGCGGAACCACTAGTGAGACTGGAGTCTCTCTGCAAAAACATAAATTAAGCAAACGTGAGTACAAAGGTACTCAGCAAGACTTACATCAAAACTAGCTACATATGCATCAGTATCAACAAAGGGGTGGTGGAGTATGACTGCAGCAAGCCAGCTTTATATATAACCCTGCAGGGGTGTACATATTCACACATGCTCTCGCCACTTACCGCCATGTATACGTCATCTATCTCAGCAACCTTCAAGCGGAAGCCTGGCGAGGGTGTCGGCCATGACCTGACTAACCACACAAGTCTCTCGTCCAGGTTTATCGCCTACTTGGGTTCCATCCGTGGGGAAATCCGGCCGGGGTGTCGCTCACGGCCCCAAACGATGTGTACAGGGTTCTCAAGCCACCAAACGGGCGACCGGTACACCGTGCCACGTACCTGCCGCGTCACAGCCCACCCCGAGGGTCAGCGCTGCGCACGACCTCCAGTAACTACAAACACCAGAAACTAATTGCAACTCCTGGACAGAGATCATGTTGATTAATAAGTCGAGAGAGTCAATTAAGGATCCCAATGTGTGGTAGTAGCTATTTCATGGATCACAAACACAGAACTCAGTTCCTAAGAATGGCTGCAATGAGACAACCCACCATGTACTCCTACGTGGCCGCTCATCGCTACCTTTATCAAAACGTGTTCACACACTTAGCTCACGCACAGTAGGACATGTTCATCACCCTTCCAATTCATCCCCGATGAATCAGACCTGACACAACTCTAAGCAATAGCAGGCATAACCAAAAAACATGAATGAGTAGGCACAACATGGCTCAAACAACTCCTGCTCATACTAGTGGGTTTGAACTATTTACTGTGGCGATGACAGGTCATGCAGTGGAAAGGGGTTCAACTACCGCAGCAGGTAACAGTTGAAGCTTCGTTGTCCTAATGCAGTAAAAGAGAGCAAGAGCGAGAGAGTGGGATTGTATCGGAATGCTCAATGGGGTTTTGCTTGCTTGGCACTTCTGAAGATGGTACTGTGTCTTCATCAGTGTCATCGGTCACATCGTCGGAACACGTCTACTGAGAGGGGACAAACACCGGCAACAGAGAAAGAACACAATCAATGCAATGCGACATTAATTGAAGT
Organism: Secale cereale; assembly: GCA_902687465.1. NCBI lineage: Eukaryota > Viridiplantae > Streptophyta > Magnoliopsida > Poales > Poaceae > Secale > Secale cereale. The sequence goes on along the minus strand of LR738711.1, from coordinate 529,315,286 downwards.
TGGTTTGAACGAAAGGTTCAAATTCAAATTCCATATGTGATTATTTAAATGTCATTTAATTGATTTGACCTGATCAGCTGGTTTAACTTGTTCAAACATGCATGAAAAATGCCATAAACAGATTCCTTGAATTTTTCTGATCATTTTTCATATATAAATTATTTTCATTGGAGTTATAGATTATTTTCTGTGATTTTTAGAAGTTTTAGCTATTTTCTGAAATAAATAAATCATTTCTGATTTATTTTAAATTATAGAAAATAGTTACTACGTCAGCACTAGGTCATGCTGACATCAGCAAGTCAACAGGCACTGGTCCAGTCAAACCTGACCTGTGGGTCCCCAATGTCAGTGTGACAGTGCTGCCTGAGTCACAGATAGGTGGGCCCAGTCAACAGCCACGTCAGCACAGTCAATGCTGACGTGTGGGTCCCACTGGGTTAAGAACTAGACTAAAACGAAAATTAAATTAAACTAAACGGGCAAGGGGCCCACATGGCAGTGTCACTAGGGGTTAACTAATTAGGTGATTAGCAATTAACCTAAAGAGCTAAACTAATTAAACAGAGGCCGACCCCACGAGTCAGTGACTCAGCGGGAGTCAAACCCCTGGTCAGCCAGGTCAAACTGGCCGGCGGCTCGCCGCCGGCGAGTGCCGAGACGGCGGGGCGCGTTGGAAAACCGCCTCCGACGACCAAAGGAGCGGCGGAGGGGCTCTACGTGGAGCTGGGACTTGCCCGCATCCATCTGGGTAGGCGGCAGGGTTTGAGGTGGTCCGAGCTCGCCGGAAACGAGCTCGCGGCGGCGGCCGGAGTTCGGACATCGATGGATTCAACGCCGCAGGGCACGACAGGAGCAACGGTTGGTTGCTACGGCCCCGTGGTGACGCACTGAGCGCGGTGATGCACTTGAACGCGGGTAGCAGCAGCTGTGGCCGCAGCGGCGCCATGTCCGGCGGAGCAAAGCTCTCGGCCGCGGCGGCGGAGCTAGCTAGAGGGAGAAATCGGCACTGGGAGTAAAGGGGAACGACGGAGGGGCTCACTGCGAAGTCGAAGAGCGGGTCAGCGGCTCGGGGGAGACTCTGGAGGCGACGGATCGATGACGGCGATCTCGGACGACCGAGGTTGAAAACGACGGCGGCGAGGGCGTTCGGGGGCGTCCGGCGGCGCATGGGTCCTCAGGGAGGCGTAGAAGACGGAGGCGGAGCTCGTGGACTTGTTGGGGAGGCGAGTTGGCCGCTGTGGGCACGCGGACGGCGAGCGGCGGCGACGGCAATGCTTGGGCTGCGTGGGAGAGAGGGCCAGAGGAGCGGGAGGAGGTCCAGCGAGAGAGGGGAGAGATGCAGGGGTCGAGGGGAGGGCGTGGCGCTCTCGGGTGCCCCCAGCGGCTAGCAGGCAAGCAGGAGGTGGCCGGCGCGTGCCAGCGCGCGGCGTGCACACGCCCTCCTGCCTACTGGCAGGAGGTTGAAGATGGTGGGGCGGCTGGGCTGCTTGCTCGGCCGGGCTGGCACCAGTGTTGGGCTGCGACAGGTAAGGCTAGGTTAGATTTCTGTCTTTGCTCTATTCTTTAAATTGTTTCTGTTTTCTATTTACTGCATTTGTTTTGGCTTTATCTAAAATTACTAAAACAAGCTAAAAATTCATGAAACTGCTTGAGGCTACTGTTTGGATTATTTCCAACAGTAAACATTTTAGTTCATGAATATTTGGACATTTAAAATAGTATATAGCATTTAAACGCCCAAATGCAAATACTTTAAGAATTAATTCAAAAATCCAGAATGGCCCTATAAAAGTGTGCACCATTTTTGACACAGGTTCTAGACCAACTCAAAAATCATGAACATTTTCAAAGGCATTTTGGGTCAATGAAAATATTTTTAGGTTGAACCTAGTTGAATTCTTTTTGTGCTTGGGTTTGATCAAACCCCATTTCAACTTTCTAGAAAACTTAAACATGATGCAACAGACAAGTGATATCCTAATGCAATGTGAAGCTGGGGATGTGACACACTTGATTGCTCCGTGCACCGCCTATCAGTTGGCCACCTCATCACCACTTGGACGCTCCATGCGTCGCCTCCCGGTTGGTCACCTCATCACCATTCGGCCGCCCCGCGCGTCGCCACACGGTTGGTCACCTCATCACCACGCGGCCACTCCGCACGTCACCTCTTGGTTGGTCACCTCATCACCACTCATCTGCCCCGCGCGTCGACGCTTGGTGAGACACATCTACATCAACGGACCGCCCCGCACATCGCCATCGGTCGAACACATCTTCACCACTCGGTCACTCGCGCGCCTTCAAACACATAAGTCATTCTACATGCACTACATTCTGTTATTTCCGCGTTCCCGAGTATTCCGTAGCTCACACATTTCGTTCAATCAGAGGCCATGCTGCCGAGTGTACCTCTATGCTCCGTTGCTTATTTTGACATACTTGCTTAGTACGGGTTATTTGACTCCCGAGTCCAACTTTCATTTTAGTACATTCGTCACTCACGAACACCACGAGTTCTTCATTTCGAGTTTGCATCAGTCCTCGGGGGCTGCAACTCAGTCGGAACACTACACTTCTGTTTTATTTGAGCCAGTACTCCAACGAGTTCAGTCGGATCCTTCACTTCGACATGTTCGAACGAATCTTCGCTTTTTCAGACTCTTGCTGGTTAACCAGCAAGCGCCTTGCACTCCAAGTGGGTGTCTATGGGCATTATTCACACAAATTATTTCAGCACACATCAAATTTCCTCGAGAAATTGTTACGTTGGGTTGTGCTAATTTTTCATGCACAAGTTACGCGATCACTCGACAGCACTGTGCGTCAACTTCATCGCTACTCGGACTCAGTCATCGTTCCGATCTTAGTGCACCGCAACACCGACCATGTCGCTCTGTTGACTTCGAACACATCTGTCCGACCCCTCCGTGGAGCCTTCTTCATCTTATCAAGGACATAGACCTCGTCGTCTCGCTGGGGATGAGTCAGATAAATCTCTTTTACAATCAAACTGCATGCTTCACGCCTTTGCAAGTTTTCCTCTTTCGAGCATCACTCGGAAGCTCCTCCTCACCTTTACTCATTTTCTAAAAGGACCGCGGGCGAAGCCTATAGTATGCTCGGGGGCTACGCCACACTCGGGGGCTACGCCGCACTCGAGGGTTGCAGCTCATTCGGAATCACACTCACCTGAGTGGTCGAGTACTTCAACACCAGTCAGAACCTTCACTTCAACGAGTGCACTGGCTCTTCCACTTTGATAAGTTGCATGATCACTCAGGCCCTACGCACGCCATCTTCATTCCTACTCATAATCAGTTGGCAACCGGTTTTCTTGCACCGCAGCCACGCTACACCGACCTCATCACTACATTATCTTCGAAAGCATCGACTAACTCCTGTGAGGATCATTTTTGCCACTCCATGGAGCACGTCTTCACTTCAGCCGCTCTGCGCGTCGCCACTCCGTGGGACACGTCCTCACCACTCGACCGCTCTGCGCCTCGCCACTCGGTTGTGCACGTCTTCACCACTCGGCTGTCCTGCGCGTCATCACTCGGTAGTGCACATCCTAACCACTCGGCTGCTCTGCGTCTTGCCACTCCATGGGACACATCTTCACTTTGGCCGCCCCCCGCATCGCCACTCGGTGAGACACCTCTCCAGCACTTGGAACCCCACGCGTCATCAGTCGACAGGACACGTCCTCACCGCTCGGTCGCTCCGTGCGTCGACACTCTATGGGACACGTCTTCGCTTTGACCGCCCACACGTCGTCACTTGACCGCCTCGCACGTCACCATTCGGTTAGTCACCTCTGCACCACTCGACCGCCCCGCACGTCGACACTCGATTGTGTATGTCCTCACC
>LR738711.1:529227981-529303354 GCA_902687465.1 Secale cereale | reverse complement strand
GAACGGCTGTAGATGCTCTAACACTTCACTAGGAGCCTGTATGCATAGTTCAAGTCATTTTGCACACAGGCTACAAAATAGGTTCATCATGCCACACTGAACAACCACAAAGCGATGTTTGATTAACCTAAACAGGTTAATGACACCCCCTTCACCATATTAGTCTTTACTTCAAGAGTACCAGCGTGACCAAATCCACGGACCAAGGTATACTAGTAAGCTGTCCATTGCTTCTTCTCATTTGATACGGCGAGTGCCGTATCCATCTTTAGTCTTATCTAAATCAAGACCGAGTTATCACCACTCAGCAGACAGTATCAACTTAATTACCACAACTAATTTAGTGGTAGAGCTACAGTACTGGAGCGTATACAACATCCATAGATTGTCTGAGAGTTTACTTGGGAATTGTATTCTGTGTGCACAATTTTGTTAATTTCCCGCGAGGAGAATCATGCAAATATTCTTTGTGCTCCCTCTTTCCCACCATCTGTCACCGGAGAATAAACATCTCACATGGCGCCATGGATACTCTCCCCCCCCTCATTATTCCTTAATCGCTCAGCTCTCTAACTAAAAAGGATCACTGACCCTTAGTAGAATTAAACATATGTTCATGAGCTGCTATCGATTGGTTGATAGGAGGAGCAGCAAATGAACACTTGGCCGGTTGATTTAGTATAATAAGCCTCCTCTGAATCTTTCTGGTGCAGTCGTCTACTCACCTATTTTAAAATAAAAGACGCAGCCGAGTCTGAGGAGGACTCGCACCTTGCCTGACTTTGAATTACCAAAGCCATCAATTGGTCAGGATACAACTGCAACATACAAGTGGAAAGAGCAAATTGAAAGCGGAATGATACAAAGACGCTGTAAAGCAGCTAACAAGGCCTAAACGCTTCGCACAGGAAGGATATACAAAGACACTAAGAGCTGAAAACGTCGAGGTCCTCTTCCGCAGCTGAACCATAACAAGTATCATGCCGACATTGGAGGAGAAATGAGTAAGCATCGACATGGCGTGCCACCACCAAACACTAGGGATCCCAGCGCAAACCCTTCATCCAAATCCATCTCCGAAGGAGGCCACAACCTCCTCGCCTGGATCGCCAGGCGCCGCAACGTCGGAAGACCGGAATGTTCCAAGAACATTGATGAATGCCACTGGAGAATCACTTAGGGAGGGGTAGCGCACACCTGATGCGCCGTCTTTGCACTCCAAGAGAAAGCAGAGGCCACGCTGCACATGGCGAGGCCACGTCGGAGGAAATGCATAAGCTTGGACGAAGTAGAGCACACCAGCTGCCACCGTCAACAAACCCAATAGCGCCCACCACTGCAGAGCTCCCAAGGCAGCGCCTTCAAGAAGGTAACGACGCAGAGCGCCGCCGCCGCCCACCGCAGTTAGGGTTTTCACCCGGGAGGCTCTGGGCAGGGAAGAGGTGGAGCGAACTTGAGCGACGTCTCCTGGAAGAACTACGACACCCTCGGGCGTCGGCGTCGTCGCGGCCAGCCAATGCCGACCAGGGATTTCTCCCGGTCCGGATCCCCACCATCAGCTCCCACCGCGGCCCAGACGAAGGCCGACTAGCACGCCAGTACGGCACCAAACCAGAGGGTAGGGAGCACACCAAACTTGGGAAGATGAGCAGCAGGCAGGACAGCGCCGCCAACCGTCAGGGCTGCACGCCAAGGCCCCAGTCCACCGGAAGCCCGCCATCCACATGGCTAGGCCACCAGCACCCCGCCTACCCCATCGCTCACAGCAGAGCAAATGGAGTCTTGCCGGAAGGGCCGCCGCCCCAGATCCAGAGAGCCACGCTCACCCAATCTCCGAAGAAACGAGCAGCTCGTGCGAAGCCGGCCACTCCAGCCCCCGCAACGAGCACCACTCCGAGGCCCCACCCTTGAACGACCTCCTTCAAGCACCCCAACACCAGGATCCTGATCTGACCGCTCCAAGCAGAGGAAACGACCCACCGGGCGGGGCAGCAGCCAGCAACGGCCAAGCCTGCTCCCCAGGCTGGCCGGCGGCAGGGGGCAAGGCCCCAACCCGCGGGGATGCCACCAGGACGAGATCCAGCGGTGGCGAACTCCACGCTGTCACACGCCATCGAGGATGAAGTGGGCGAGCAGGGAAGAGGCCAGCGCGGGGATGAACGGAGGAGGAGGTGGAAGAAGTCCCGCCGCCGCCGCGGGCCGGCTGGAGGCCGCCGGCGACGGCGACGAGGGGAGGCAGCAAGGGTGGCGGCACTGGGGGGGGGGGGATCGCCCCCGAGCCGCCTGCGCGAGACAACGCGGGGGGAGGGGGATCGGGTATCCGAAAGATGGGGCACACTTGGACAATAGATAGAATACAGAGCAAATGGGGTGCACGATGCAAATCATCCATGAGAGCTGCTATACACACGACGCTACGCGGCCGATTTGTGCACCAAAGCACATATCAAGTCGTCCATGCATACCATCAGAAGCGTATCAACGGCTGGATTACCCATCGTGTTCGTGTCGTGCACACATGCAGCGTGCACACAACACTTTCGATCATCCATTACGATTGGATCCAACAAGACAGTTGCCAATAGGCCTAGCTTGCACACCCGACACCCCAAGCATGTGCACATTATACAAAAGCCGGGTACTACTAGTCTCTGAACTCGCATACAGATTATATTTGTGTGCTTGATTACTTAATCTTGGCTCTTTAATCTTTGAGTTGGTAGGCTGGCGAGATTTCAACGCAGCTGCGCATCGCCTCCATTCCTTTTCCCTCTTTCTCTTAGAGTACTCCTTTATTTATTTATAAAATCTACAAAATCGTTGGCTTCTCTATTTGAGGCAAAGATTCATGCGGTGGCAGTTTGGAAGGCTTCCGTCCAACTGCACCGACTAAATCCATGAAGAGATCCGAGATTACACCCCTTCGATCTTCTCCGCCAGTCAAAGGAACATAGTGGCATGAATTTTTTGTTTTTGATAAAGGGCGTCTTTATTGACTCATAATAAAGCATCAAGTGGATACCATCACAATGAGTGGACATCCGGTCTCTGCATAACTAAGATGCACACAACCAACACCAACCAAAAAATCACACCAGCAAAAAGCAAAGTCATAAAAGACAGAAGCAATGCCTTGGTGGAGAATAAAAAAAGAAGGAAAAAAAACCCGGAGCGATCAAACAACGATAGACGATATACAACAACGACCATGACACCGGCCAACTATCACTTGACAACATAATGACTATGAAATCTTCAAAAGCAACGCCTCCAAGAAGGGAACGACACACAAGCGCCGCCATCGCCGGATCTAACCCTCGAAGGCCCGATCGTGGGTTTTCACCCTGAAGTTCATGTCCGAACAATCTCTAAGCAATGCCATCAACAAGGTAACGACATAAAAACGCCGCCATAAGTTTCCAAAAGATTCTCTACATCCAACGGATTCTCTAGATTATTAAGAGCCCATATATGGATAGGAACAAATCTTCCCTAGAACCAGTCGGCGCAATTATCTAGTCGATCGTGCTCGGTTACTAATCGTTTATCCTCCTTTTATGTTTCGGCGAACATGCATTTTGCAAAGGAGTAACTCGTGCAGAAATGATACGAATTCCTCACCCACCCAATGTTATAAAATGCGCCACATATGTACAGAGAAAAATCTTATTCTAAAGAGGGTATGTAATTTCCCGGGTTTCGAGTTTTGAAAAACTTAAAAATTCACAAGTATGGCCTCGGAGAAATTTGCCATCAAGTTTTCGTACAACAATGTAAAGGCACCTACAACGCTGACATTCGAACGCTGTATCCATCCAAACACATGCGGGAGCCAGCCATCCAACTCAGTTTCCTAAATATTCACATTTTTTAAGATTACAACACTAAAAATAGTTATCCCCTAAAAACTCAAAATAATTATAAAAATAGCACAGTACATGCATAAACAACATGTAAATATATCTAGTACAACAATAATTCAAATGTAAATATTAAACCCAAGATAACTGAATATTCAACAAGTTTTTCGAATTCAATGATACTTTCCAGAACCGACACAAGTGTTCCCACACATACTGCCTCTTGAGCTTCATCTAATAATATATGTGCTTGAATGGCTTACCTTCGGTTCTTAGTACATCTTGGGGGCATGTGCAGTTTATACAACGTGTATAGCAACATTGGATGAATAAATGAATTAAACAACATGTAAAGCGACATGAAGCAAAACTTACGATCTCGATGGTTGGTGATAGGCACCGTGCCTCTACTCGTGCAACCGCACCGTGAAACTTCATGATACAGTTGCAAATGGTGTGCCATCGATGTGATATCGACTTCACGTTGAGTTGATAGATGATGTGCATGTCGTAGGGCTTGAAGTTCTTTCGCGCATGAAACGAAGCTTGCACCAAAAGATCAAGCCCTTGGAGTTCCTTCCTACAAAGTCCGCAGATGCGGCCAACCACGCATTGCAAAACAACTCACCATCCTTCATTGAGTACCCAGCCATCCTGTTTACTCTAGAAAACAACAAGTTCAATAAAAAAGCTCAATGGCATTTGACCAAACACCTGTCGTTCGTGGTGTCCGCCTTGGATGTCGTCGGCACGGGGTGGATCATACTAGGATGCAGAGGGATCCTGCGTGGACGACGGTGTAGTCCAAGGAGGGCATGCACGTTGCGGGGGCTTTATACGTCCTACAATGCCTAGGTGACAACCAGAAAGGTAAAATGGGGGAGACGGACAGGAAGGGTGTGGATGCAAAGCATGGGAGGAGCATGGGCGGAGTGGAAGAGAACTAGACAGTGAAGGAAATATGCCCTAGAGGCAATAATAAAGTTATTATTTATTTCCTTATATCATGATAAATGTTTATTATTCATGCTAGAATTGTATTAACCGGAAGCTTAATACATGTGTGAATACATAGACAAAACAGTATGTCCTTAGTATGCCTCTACTAGACTAGCTCATTGATCAAAGATGGTTATGTTTCCTAGCCATAGACATGAGTTGTCATTTGATCAACGGGATCACATCATTAGGAGAATGATGTGATGGACAAGACCCATCCGTTAGCATAGCACTATGATCGTTTAGTTTAACTGCTATTGCTTTCTTCATAACTTATACATGTTCCTATGACTATGAGATTATGCAACTCCCGAATACCGTAGGAACACCTTGTGTGCTATCAAACGTCACAACGTAACTGGGTGATCATAAAGATGCTCTACAGGTGTCTCCGAAAGTATTCGTGGTGTTGGCGTAGATCAAGATTAGGATTTGTCACTCCGAGTGTCGGAGAGGTATCTCTGGGCCATCTCGGTAACACACATCATAATAAGCCTTGCAAGCAAAAGACTAATGAGTTAGTCACGAGATGATGTGTTACGGAACGAATAAAGAGACTTGCCAGTAAACGAGATTGAACTAGGTATAAAGATACCGACGATCGAATCTCGGGCAAGTAACATACCGTTTGACAAAAGGAACAAACGTATGTTGTTATGCGGTTCTGACCGATAAAAGATCTTCGTAGAATATGTAGGAGCCAATATGAACATCCAGGTTCCGCTATTGGTTATTTACCGGAGATGAGTCTCGGTCATGTCTACATAGTTCTCGAACCCGTAGGGTCCGCACGCTTAACGTTTGATGACGATCGGTATTATGAGTTTTTGAGTATTGATGTACCGAAGGTAGTTCGGAGTCCCGGATGAGATCACGGACATGACGAGGAGTCTTGGAATGTCCGAGACATAAAGATTGATATATTGGACGGCTATATTCGGACACCGGAAGTATACCGGAAAAGTTTCGGATTTATCGGGAATGCCGGAGGGGGTTACCGGAACCCCCTACGAGAGGGGATGGTCCATAGTGGGCCTAAAGGGTGAGAGAGAGGCAGCCCATAGGGCTGGCCTGCGCCCCCACCTAGGAATCCTAGTTGGACTAGGATTGGGGGGGCGCCACCTCTCCTATTCCTTTCCCCCTTCTTCCTTTCGGTGAATCCTACTAGGAATAGGATTGCAATCCTATTCCTAGTAGGAGTCCCTTCCCTAGCCGCACCAGGAGAGTTGGCCGGCCCTCCTCCCTTGCTCCTTTATATACGGGGGCAGGGGGCACCCAAAGACACACAAGTTGAATTGTTTTAGCCGTGTGCGGTGCCCCCCTCCACAGAATCACACCTCGGTCGTACCGTCGCGGAGCTTAGGCGAAGCCCTGCGCCGGTGAACACATCATATCCGTCACCGCGCCGTCGTGCTGACGAAACTCTCCCGTGAAACTCAACTGGATCAAGAGCTCGTGGGACGTCATCAAGCTGAACGTGTGCTGAACGCGGAGGTACCGTACGTTCGGTGCTTGATCGGTTGGATCGTGAAGAAGTTCGACAACATCAACCGCGTCACTTGACGCTTCCGCTCCCGGTCTACGAGGGTACGTAGACACACTCTCCCCTCTCGTTGCTATGCATCTGGTAGATAGATCTTGCGTGATCGTAGGAAAATTTTAAAATACTACGTTCCCCAACAGTGGCATCATGAGCCAGGTCTATGCGTAGATGATATGCACGAGTAGAACACAATGAGATTGTGGACGATACTAGTCATACTGCTTACCAGCATGTCATACTTTGCTTCGGCGGTATTGTGAGATGAAGCGGCCCGGACCGACATTACGCGTACGCTTACGCGAGACTGGTTTCACCGTTACGAGCACTCGTTGCTTAAAGGTGACTGGCGGGTGTCTGTCTCTCTAACTTTAGCTGAATCAAGTGTGGCTACGCCCGGTCCTTGTGAAGGTTAAAACAGCACATACTTGACGAAACATCGTTGTGGTTTTGTATGCGTAGGTAAGTACGGTTCTTGCTAAGCCCGTAGCAGCCACGTAAAACTTGCAACAAACAAAGTAGAGGACGTCTAACTTGTTTTTGCAGGGCATGTTGTGATGTGATATGGTCAAGACATGATGAGTTATACGATTTTGTATGAGATGATCATGTTTTGTAAAGTTATCGGCAACTGGCAGGAGCCATATGGTTGTCGCTTTATTGTATGAAATGCAATCGCCATGTAATTGCTTTACTTTATCACTAAGCGGTAGCGATAGTCGTGGAAGCAATAGTTGGCGAGACGACAACGATACTACGATGAAGATCAAGGTGTCAAGCCGGTGACGAAGGTGATCATGACGGTGCTTTGAAGATGGAGATCAAAAGCACAAGATGATGATGGCCATATCATGTCACATATTTTGATTGCATGTGATGTTTATCTTATTATGCTTCTTATTTTGCTTAGAACGACGGTAGCATTATAAGATGATCCCTTACTAAATTTCAAGGTATAAGTGTTCTCCCTGAGTATGCACCGTTGCGAAAGTTCGTCGTGCCGAGACACCACGTGATGATCGGGTGTGATAAGCTCTACGTTCAAATACAACGGGTGTAAGACAGTTTTGCACACGCAGAATACTCAGGTTAAACTTGACGAGCCTAGCATATACAGATATGGCCTCGGAACACTGGAGACCGAAAGGTCGAGCGTGAATCATATAGTAGATATGATCAACATAAGATGTTCACCATTGAAAACTACTCCATCTCACGTGATGATCGAACATGGTTTAGTTGATTTGGATCACGTGATCATTTAGATGACCGGAGGGATGTCTATCTAAGTGGGAGTTCTTAAGTAATATGATTAATTGAACTTTAATTTATCATGAACTTAGTCCTGGTAGTATTAGCATATCTATGTTGTAGATCAATAGCTCGCGATGTTGCTCCCCGTTTAATTTTTCATATGTTCCTAGAGAAAACCAAGATTGAAAGATGTTAGTAGCAATGATGCGGAATTATTCCGTGATCTGAGGATTATCCTCATTGATGCACAGAAGAATTATGTCCTTGATGCACCGCTAGGTGACAGACCTATTGCAGGAGCAGATGTAGACGTTATGAACGTTTTAACAAAAGCTCGATATGATGACTACTTGATAGTTTAGTGCACCATGCTTTACGGCTTATAACCGGGACTTCAAAAACGTTTTGAACGCCATGGAGCATATGAGATGTTCCAAGAGTTGAAATTAGTATTTCATACTCATGCCCGTGTCTAGAGGTATAAGACTTCTGACAGTACTTTGCCTAAAGATGGAGGAGAATAGCTCAACTAGTGAGCATGTGCTCAGATTGTCTGGGTACTACAATTACTTTAATCAAGTGGGAGTTAATCTTCCAGATAAGATAGTAATTGACAAAGTTCTCTAGTCACTATCACCAAGTTAGTAGAACTTCGTGATGAACTATAATATGCAAGGGATGACGAAAGGAATTCCCAGCTCTTCGCGATACTGAAGTCGGCGAATGTAGAAATCATGAAAAAGCATCAAGTGTTGATGGTTAACAAGACCACTTGTTTCAAATAAAGGGCAAAGGGATAGAAGGGAAAATTCAAGAAGAATGACAAGCAAGTTGTCACTCCCGTGAAGAAACCCAAAGCTAAACTCAAGCCTGAAACAAGTGCTTATACTGCAAAGGAAATGGTCACTAAAAGTGGAACTGCCCTAGATACTTGGCGGATAAGAAGGATGGCAAAGTGAACAAAGGTATATTTGATATACAGATTATTGATGTGTATTTTACTACTGTTCATAGCAACCCCTCGGTATTTGATATTGGTTCAGTTGCTAAAAAGTAGTAACTCGAAATGGGAGTTGCATAATGAACATAAACTAGTTAAAGGATGAAGTGACGATGTATATTGGAAGTAGTTCCAAGATTGATATGATCATCATCGCACACTCCCTATACTTTCGGGATTAGTGTTGAACGTAAATAACTGTTATTTGGTGTTTGTGTTGAGCATGAATGTGATTTGATCATGTTTATTGCAATACGGTTATTCATGTAAGTTAAAGAATAATTGTTGCTCTGTTTACATGAATAAAACCTTCTATGGTCATACACCCAATGAAAATAGTTTGTTGGATCTCGATCGTGTGATACACATATACATGATATTGAATCCAAAAGATGCAAGGTTAATAATGATAGTGCAACTTATTTGTGGCACTGCCGTTTAAGTTATATTGGTGTAAAACGCATGAAGAAACTCCATAATGATGGACTTTTGGAATCACTTGATTATGAATCACTTGGTGCTTGCGAACCATGCCTCATGGGCAAGATGACTAAAACTCCGTTCTCCGGAACTATGGAGCGAGCAACAGATTTGTTGGAAATCATACATACTGATGTATGTGGACCAATGAGTGTTGAAGCTCGCGGCGGGTATCGTTATTTTCTGACCTTCACTGATGATTTGAGCAGATATAGGTATATCTACTTAATGAAACACAAGTCTGAAACATTTGAAAAGTTCAAATTATTTCAGAGTGAAGTAGAGAATCATCGTAACAAGAAAATAAAGTTTCTACGATCTGATCGTGGAGGAGAATATTTAAGTTACGAGTTTTGGTATTCATTTGAAACAATGTGGAATAGTTTCACAACTCACGCCACCCGGAACACCACAGCATAATGGTGTATCCGAACGTCATAACCGTACTTTTTTAGATATGGTGCGATCTATGATGTCTCTTACCGATTTACCACTATCATTTAGGATTGTGCATTGGAGACAACTGCATTCACGTTTAATAAGGGTACCATCTAAAATCCGTTGAGACAACGCCTTAAGAACTGTGGTTTGGCAAGAAACCAAAGTTGTTGTTTCTTAAAGTTTGGGACTGTGATGCTCATGTGAAAAAGTTTCAACATGATAAACTCGAACCCAAACCGGAGAAGTAAATCTTCATAGGATACCCAAAAGAGACTGTTGGGTACACCTTCTATCACAGATCCGAAGGCAAAATATTCGTTGCTAAGAACGGATCCTTTCTAGAAAAAGAGTTTCTCTCGAAAGAAGTGAGTGGGAGGAAAGTAGAACTTGATGAGGTAATTGTACCTTCTCCCATATTGGAAAGTAGTACATCACAGGAAATTGTTCCAGTGATTCCTACACCAATTAGTGAGGAAGTTGATGATAATGATCATGAAACTTCGGATCAAGTTTCTACTGAACGTCGTAGATCAACCAGAGTACGTTCCGCACCAGAGTGGTACGGCAACCCAGTTCTGGAAATCATGTTACTAGACCATGATGAACCTACGAACTATGAGGAAGCGATGATGAGCCCAGATTCCGCAAAATGGCTTGAAGCCATGAAATCTGAGATGGATCCATGTATGAGAACAAAGTGTGGACTTTGGTTGACTTGCCCGATGATCGGCAAGCCATCGAAAATAAATGGATCTTCAAGAGGAAGACCGACGCAGACGGTAATATTACTGTTTACAAAGCTCGACTTGTTGCGAAAGGTTTTCGACAAGTTCAAGGAGTTGACTACAATGAGACTTTCTCACCTGTAGCGATGCTTAAGTCTGTCCGAATCATGTTAGCAATTGCCGCATTTTATGATTATGAAATCTGGCAAATGGATGTCAAAACTACATTCCTGAATGGATATCTCAAAGAAGAGTTGTATATGATACAACCAGAAGGTTTTGTCGATCCAAAAGGTTCTAACAAATTATACAAGCTCCAGCGATCCATCTATGGACTGGTGCAAGCATCTCGGAGTTGGAATATACGCTTTGATGAGGTGATCAAAGCATATGGTTTTATACAGACTTTTGGAGAAGCCTGTATTTACAAGAAGTGAGTGGGAGCACTACAACCTTTCTGATAAGTATATGTAAATGACATATTGTCGATCGGAAATGATGTAGAATTTTCTGGAAAGCATAAAAGAGTGTTTGAAAAGAATTTTTCAAAGAGAGACCTCGGTGAAGCTGCTTACATATTGAGCATCAAGAATCTATATAGATAGATCAAGACGCTTGATAAGACTTTCAATGAGTACATACCTTGATAAGATTTTGAAGTAAGTTCAAAATGGATCAGTCAAAGAAGAAATTCTTGCCTGATTTGTAAGGTGTGAAGTTGAGTAAGACTAGAAGCCAGACCACGGCAGAAAAATATAGAGAGAATGAAAGTCATTCCCTATGCATCAGCCATAGGTTCTATAAAGTATGCCATGCTGTGTACAAAAACACGTTGTGTACCTTGCCAAGAGTTTGACAGGGAAGTACAATAGTGATCCAGGAGTAGATCACTGTACAGCGGTCAAAATTATCCTTAGTAATTGGATTACTAAGGAAATATTTCTCGATTATGGAGGTGATAAAGAGTTCATCGTAAAGGGTTACGCCGATGCAAGCTTTGACACTAAATCCAGATAACTCTAAGTATCAATCTGGATGCATATTGAAAGTGGGAGCAATTAGCTAGAGTAGCTCCATGCAGAGCATTGTAGACATAGAAATTTGCGAAATACATAGGGATCTGTATATGACAGACCCATTGACTAAACTTCTCTCACAAGCAAAACATGATCACACCTTATTACTCTTGGGTATTAATCACATAGCGATGTGAACTAGATTATTGACTCTAGTAAACCCTTTGGGTGTTGGTCACATAACGATGTGAACTATCGGTATTAAATCACATGGCGATGTGAGCTAGATTATTGACTCTAGTGCAAGTGGGAGACTGAAGGAAATATGCCCTAGAGGCAATAATAAAGTTATTATTTATTTCCTTATATCATGATAAATGTTTATTATTCATGCTAGAATTGTATTAACCGGAAACTTAATGCATGTGTGAATACATAGACAAAACAGTATGTCCCTAGTATGCCTCTACTAGACTAGCTCATTGATCAAAGATGGTTATGTTTCCTAGCCATAGACATGAGTTGTCATTTGATCAACGGGATCACATCATTAGGAGAATGATGTGATGGACAAGACCCATCCGTTAGCATAGCACTATGATCGTTTAGTTTAACTGCTATTGCTTTCTTCATAACTTATACATGTTCCTATGACTATGAGATTATGCAACTCCCGAATACCGTAGGAACACCTTGTGTGCTATCAAACGTCACAACGTAACTGGGTGATCATAAAGATGCTCTACAGGTGTCTCCGAAAGTATTCGTGGTGTTGGCGTAGATCAAGATTAGGATTTGTCACTCCGAGTGTCGGAGAGGTATCTCTGGGCCCTCTCGGTAACACACATCATAATAAGCCAATAAGCCTTGCAAGCAAAAGACTAATGAGTTAGTCACGAGATGATGTGTTACGGAACGAGTAAAGAGACTTGCCGGTAAACGAGATTGAACTAGGTATAAAGATACCGACGATCGAATCTCGGGCAAGTAACATACCGTTTGACAAAAGGAACAAACGTATGTTGTTATGCGGTTCTGACCGATAAAAGATCTTCGTAGAATATGTAGGAGCCAATATGAACATCCAGGTTCCGCTATTGGTTATTGACCGGAGATGAGTCTCGGTCATGTCTACATAGTTCTCGAACCCGTAGGGTCCGCACGCTTAACGTTTGATGACGATCGGTATTATGAGTTTTTGAGTATTGATGTACCGAAGGTAGTTCGGAGTCCCGGATGAGATCACGGACATGACGAGGAGTCTCGGAATGTCCGAGACATAAAGATTGATATATTGGACGGCTATATTCGGACACCGGAAGTATACCGGAAAAGTTTCGGATTTATCGGGAATGCCGGAGGGGGTTACCGGAACCCCCTACGAGAGGGGATGGTCGATAGTGGGCCTAAAGGGTGAGAGAGAGGCAGCCCATAGGGCTGGCCGGCGCCCCCACCTAGGAATCCTAGTTGGACTAGGATTGGGGGGGCGCCACCTCTCCTATTCCTTTCCCCCTTCTTCCTTTCGGTGAATCCTACTAGGAATAGGATTGCAATCCTATTCCTAGTAGGAGTCCCTTCCCTAGCCGCACCAGGAGAGTTGGCCGGCCCTCCTCCCTTGCTCCTTTATATACGGGGGCAGGGGGGCACCCAAAGACACACAAGTTGAATTGTTTTAGCCGTGTGCGGTGCCCCCCTCCACAGAATCACACCTCGGTCGTACCGTCGCGGAGCTTAGGCGAAGCCCTGCGCCGGTGAACACATCATATCCGTCACCACGCCGTCGTGCTGACGAAACTCTCCCGTGAAGCTCAACTGGATCAAGAGCTCGTGGGACGTCATCAAGCTGAACGTGTGCTGAACGAGGAGGTGCCGTACGTTCGGTGCTTGATCGGTTGGATCGTGAAGAAGTTCGACAACATCAACCGCGTCACTTGACGCTTCCGCTCCCGGTCTACGAGGGTACGTAGACACACTCTCCCCTCTCGTTGCTATGCATCTGGTTGATAGATCTTGCGTGATCGTAGGAAAATTTTAAAATACTACGTTCCCCAACAGACAGTGAGCGGGATTTGAGTGGGCCGATGGTGTTAGAGTCGTACGTGGCGTCCATCCAATCTTTTGGTTGACAATTGCTGGTGCATCTGTTATGTTTGATGGTGCTTTTGTCAGCCCCGTCCATTGGGTTTAGGGCATTGCGTCTTTGTACCGTTTATATATGGTCTCATTTTTTCCAAATTAACTGTGCAACTCCTTCCTCGAAATAATACATAGAGCTCCTGGTTATTCAGAAGAAGAAAATAAGTTTGAACTTTTCTAATTTCTCATATGTTACAAGAGTAATTTCCTTTCTAATTTATATATGCCTAAGTTTTTCTGATTATTTTCTAATTTATATGTATGGATTTTTTGGCCAAGTTGTAGAAAATGAAGCTATGTGGTAGCCAATGGTTTTAAATATGCATTGTAACATAGATAGAAGGATTACAGGCCGTGGGTCGCTCTATGTCATCAGTCGACTACTAATGAGCATTCACGCTACACGGCTCATCGTTTACTAAGATCAACCAGGTCGTGAGCCATTGGATTTGTTCCGACATGGCTGTCGGATTGGGCTGCCACACACGGACGATGTTGTAGTCCCCCATCACAGCACGGACGATGTTGCAGTCCTCCATCGCAACACATATGAATTGCGGTCATCATTGCACAACATCACCCATGTTGCGGTTGTCGCCATTGCACGGGACATACGTCAATGTACCTCAAACAACAGGTATGTTGGAATCAACGACGTGCCTTAGGCACCGACGACCTTGCAATCGGCTGATGTGCCTAAAGCTTTGGCGTATCCCGAAACGCCAATGATGTGCTCGATGCAAAGAACACGTTGCAACCCCTGTCGCATGCACCACCTCGTCGCACATGCAATGACAACAAGAAGCCGGTTGGATCACCGGCTGTGAGAACTGCCTTGTAGCACCGGCCGTCAGGTTGCGGCGCTAGCGAGCACATCCCTTTGCCGACATATGCTTTAGTGGGAGGGGATGGGGGCCTCCACTTCCGTGAAGCACAGATCATGGTTGATTTTGGGGGCAAAGGACGACGGTAGCCTGCAAAGTGGACAAGACACTGGTAGTGCGTGTCAGTAATGCGGCAGCGGTGGCCTTTGTGGAACCTAAATGGCGGTGGCCTCCCATGGTCTACTTTTCCTCATTGTCGGCATCGATCGCGGATGTGCTGGGCACCTCCTTGATCTCCGTGGCGCACGCTTATTTCTCCACCAGCAGTGCATGGTTCGGCGAACGTTGACGACGGATGGCAGAGACACATGCGTTGGAGGAGCGGAACAACATGGCCTCGTCCACGACATCCACTGTGCTCCCCACGTTTCGGTATGGAGCAACTCGCCACTCCTCTGCGAGCTGGCTTAGAGCAGGGGAGTTCCTAAAGCACGCACTAGCATGGAGCGGCCAATTGATCCTCCGCGTGCCAGCCCGCAGCCTCACCCATGGTACTGACGGCCTAGGTCATTGAGGGAGGTGAAGAAGCGAGTTACTTGGCTTGCATACAACGGGCTTGGCTGGCCACCCAACTGGCTTTTATGACCGAGAACTTCTCTTCCTGCTCGTCGGATGCTATGGCGAGTGTGTAGAATATGGTGCGAGGAGATGGGGAGTGGAGGTGTGGTGTGGTTCTTACCCGGGCCTTGTTGAAATTGCGGGCAGATAGAGGAGCCAACCGGTGTTGTTTTTAATGCGGGTTGACTCGCGAACGCACGTGTGGCCAGAGTATGTTTCTAGGCAAACGTCCGGGTTTAGTGGAGACAGTCGGGGCGTTTGTAGCCGTCTGAATGCGGCGAGGAGGCGTGTTTAGCCGGGCTTGCAGCAGGCCACGCTCTCTCGGCATGCCACTTCAATGCATGCACTGAGAGATCATGTCCGCTCTGAGCCGGTGTCAATGCGAAGCGGCTGCAGTACCGGCGACATGAATGCAGGCAGCTAGTGCCGGACTGGTAGGCACGCAGGCAAGGGAAGGAACATAGCAGCGGTCCATAGGCCCTCAACCCCCCTTCTCCCCCTCCCCGCACACACATTGTCTTTGGTTTGCAAAAAACAAAATCCGCCCCGGCCGTCCCGGCTGGCCTGCGGACCGACACTGTTGCAGGACTGCGTTGAATGGCAAAACACATTCGGATAGCGTGATTCGGATGGTTTGAGGGACGGCGGTGGAGATGACCCGAAGCATCCATTCAATAATATATGGACTACTTTCCATTTTTATTTTATAAAAAGAGAAACTCCTTTTACAAGTAAAACTAGAAGTTACTACAGTAATAATATTACTATGTGGGTGAGGATTTTTTTTAGAACACAACACAGACACATGCACTTATATATACATGCGTACAATCACCCATATGAATACACACATGCACACTCTGCCCCTATGAGCACCTCCAATAGACTGAGCTGGCATATCATCTTAAGATTGACGAAGTCATTACTGGCGCTTTGTCTCACTAAACGTGCATCGCCGTAAATCCTGAAACAAGCCCAAAATAATGTGACCACCAGGACTTGAATCCTTATGGGAAGGTTCGGAAGTTATTACTGTAAATAAGTCCAGACTTGAATCATCGTAAATAAGTCCTCGTAACTATCCAACTACAAGTTGGTTCGCTGTGGGCGAGGATTTTGCGCCTGAATTGACACTCCCCCGGAGCAGATATATACAAGTCTGAATCATCAAGTTTAACAAAAGGAAAAGAAAAATCCATGATGCGACAACTAGCTAGGCCTCTCTTCTTCCTCTGATTTCTTTTTCTTAAGGGCTCTTCTTCCTTTGATTAGTTGGCGCTGAGCTGCTAGCTGTGAATCCCACAATAGCGATGGTTCTAACGCGTAACCTAAAATTGTAAACAACACCGACGAGGTCATGGGTCCGTGGCCCGGAAGAACGAACGATTCAGGCCACGGAGATCGGAGAATGAAACAAAAGAGGAGACACTTTTATATTTATATATTATGCAAACAAATTTAAATGGCACGACCCATCGATCGGTTCCTCTATTATTGTTTTTCTTGGTGAGTAGCGGTCGTTTCCATCTTCCGACCATGAATGCAACACATGAAGACTTGATCGCACGGATTCATTCTATGGCGTCTTCTCTGCTCCAGATCGAGGTTGAACCCGTGCGATCATCTGGAGGGTGGCGCGGGGCGCGTGGAGACAATGTTGGGCGCCTCTCCCCCAAGCCGGGAGATGGCCCCCCTCCCCGTGTCAAGCATCACCAGATGCTCATCCATGTCGACCACGTAGAGGACTGGTAAACCCCTTCGCCGCGCTCCACCCACTCTGCTCAAAGCCGAAATCCCTCCTCCAAGTCTGACAACAACCGCCCGTACCCAACGGTCTGGCCGGGCATGTGGACGATACACATGGAGGATGGACAAGCACAGACCAGGCGCCACCCGGCGGTGGTTTCACCAGCCGGGTGGGGCGGCTTGCAGCTCAGTACGCGCCGGGACCATGACGACCAAGACGGCGAGCATGGACGCATGTCAAGGAAGGACGCCCTCCTGAGATGGGCGCACGATAGGAGGGAGCACCCGCCCAACCGCAGCACTGCGGTCCCCTTCCGTTAACGGAATAGGACGCCTGTCGACCGGCGCCAGTATAAGGGTGGTCACCGCGAGCCCCGCGCCAGCGGCAACAGCTTCAGGGCCACACCACCCCTTGCGCTGCTCTCCGGGAACAACATACGCCCGCGGTGTAAGCAGTGCCCGTGGAACCAGATGATCCTGCCTCACCAGTCTCTGCCTTCTTCGCCTCGGCGAACCGCGTCCCCCCCACCACTACTCGTCGACAACAACATGCAGGAGATTGACTAGGCCATCACCGATGCGCTCGTCTCTCCCCTCGAGTTCTCCACCGAGCCCGTGGCTGCTGCATGTCGGACCCCACCATCAACTGTCTCCACTGTGGTCCATGTTGGAGCAATGACACAGCAGGTCATGCAGCTTCAGCTGGGCAGCGGAGACGAACACACAGGGCCAAGCAGCAACCTGTTCATTGAAGCTCTAGCACCGATCATCACTGCCCTGTCGGCCCACTGCACTTCGGCATCCCCAAGGCCCGTGTCAGTATTGCACCATCTAGGCAAAGCATGCAGCAGGCTGGCGCAAATTCCAAGGTGCCCGTGGTGTAGCGCGCCTTCCCATTGTTGGTCAAGAAGCTAGGCCTTCTCGGCCCAAAGGAGGCCATGACAGTCAAGGCAGCTGAGGCACTCATCAGGCGGTTCGATGAGCCCCTCACCGACGAGGAAATAACCATCATCGCCAAGCT
The DNA here is from genome assembly GCA_902687465.1 of Secale cereale. NCBI lineage: Eukaryota > Viridiplantae > Streptophyta > Magnoliopsida > Poales > Poaceae > Secale > Secale cereale. The sequence continues at coordinate 529,285,694 of LR738711.1, read as the reverse complement.
CACCCTCCTCAATCTGGAGGCGCTTCCCATCGCGGGCGGCATGGCAGGCCCGGATGCTGCCGCTGATACTGTTGTTTAGTTATGATACTCCGTCTCTATACTAGTATTAGTCCCCGACAGCGATTGGCCTTATGCCAATTTGAGTTAGGATCAATGTAAGCTCTCTGTAGTATCCGTCATAGGTTTAGTTGGCCGGCGTCGCGCTAGAAAATTCAGGGGCCTATTGGTGGTCTCTGGCGCACCCCTGCTATGCTTGAAGTGTACCTAGTTTTGCTTTCAATGAATAGTAATAGATGTTGCTGGAGAAACCGATTGTGCCCAACGAGTAACACACCTTTCTCCGTTATGAGTTGGAATGTTAGGGGCCTGAATTCACTAGCGAGATGATTTGCAGTGCATGAGCTCATTGAATCCCACAGGACATCTATGCTCTGTATGCAAGAAACGAAGCTGGAAACCTGGTCGGCTGACATTGTCAGAGAACTAGGTGGTTCCTCGCTGGAGGGATGCGCGGTCCTGCCGACTACTGGCACAAGAGGAGGGGCTGCATTTCTATGGGCCAATCGTTTGGTTGACCTCGTCACTCACTCCGTGGGCTGTTTCTTGATCAAGGACAAAGTCACAATTGTGCAGAGCAGCTCGACGTTCTGGCTAACGACAGTTTATGGGCCCGCCGACGACGCCCGCAAGGATGCCTTCCTGGCTGAGCTGACCTAAGCTGCCCCACCCATGGGCGAGATGTGGCTGATCACCGGCGATTATAACGTCATCTATGAAGCTCGTGACAAGAATAACCTCAACCTAAACCGAAGAATAATGGGCAAGTTCAGAAGAGCCATTGACACTACGTGTCTGAAGGAAATCAAGTGCAAGAACAGGTGTTTCACTTGGTCAAATGAGAGGGAGGACCCGACACTTGTGAGCATTGACAAAATTTTCTACAACTTAAATTGGGATGAACTATTCCCCAGCTACATGTTGATGGCCGCCTCGATTGCCTGCTCTGATCACTGCCCACTCCTGCTGGCCAACACTGCGGTATCCGGGCGCAAAGGCCCTTCAAATTTGAATCTTTATGTCCGCATTTTCCACACTTCCAGGAGACTGTGGAGCGGGCCTGGCTATGCCCGATGGACCTCACCTGCCCCATTGCAAGGATTAAGCTAAAAATGAGGCGGGCTACATTTGACTTTAGGATTTGGGCTAGGTCCTGGTTCAGTGATGCCAAAGTTCAGTTCCATCTTGCTGCTGAAGTTGTGCTCACACTCGACATCGCCCAAGAGACGCGTTGCCTCATGACCGCAGAATTCCACCTACAGAAATTGCTTAAGCAGAGGATCATTGGCCTTGCCGCAATTGAGCACGCGCACAAGAGGTAGGCATCGAGGATCACCTGGCCAAAAGCCGGGAACACCAAGACACCCTTTTCCAGGCCAAGATAAATTCCCGTGGGAGGAAGAACTTCATCCATTCCCTGCATTCAGAGTCAAAGACGTCCACTCACACGCGGACAAAGCTGACATTGCTCACAATCACTTTGCCAATTTGCCGGGCACCAATCAAGACCGTGGCTGGTCCATCAACTGGGATGCAATTCATCTGCCAATGGTTCAGAGTGCCGGCTGGACAATCCATTCTCTGAACCTGAGGGTCTAGGTTGATGTTCTTGGTTCTCCTCCTGAGAAAGCGCCAGGGCCGGATGGGTTCTTGGGCGCCTTATTCAAGGCTTAATGGAGCACCATCAAGCACGATGTAATGGCGTTCTTCGGTCTCTTTTATAGACTAGCCCGGGGCAAGTTCTCTAACCTAAATTCTGCCATGATCGCCCTATTGCCAAAGAAGGATGGTGCAACCTGCATGGGAGATTTCTGACCTATCAGCCTCATACACTCCATCGCCAAGCCGATCGCCAAGGTGCTTTCTATGAGGCTTGATGTGGTCATCAACACACTAATCTCCCCAGCGCAGTCAGCTTTTTAGAGGGCAAAATGCATCCATGACAGTTTCCTCTTCGTTCAAAATAGTGTGCACGCTTTGCATCACCGCAAAACACCAGCCCTTCTGTTGAAACTAGACATAGCTAAAGCATTCAATAGCGTCTCTTGGGAGTATATCTTCGAGATCTTACAAAGAATGGTCTTCCCGGCACGTTGGAGGGATTGGGTAGTCCTCCTCCTCTCGACCTCCTCGTCGGTGTGTCTCCTCAATGGCATCCCGGGCGGCCGCATAGAGCACCACCGAGGCCTGTGGCTGGGAGACCCGCTCTCCCCTCTACCGTTACTTCTTTGCATCGACCCCCTGCATCACCTGCTGAAGGCAGCAACTAGGGATGGGCAGCTTTGCACAATTTCGGTGAGGGTTGCACGCATGCGCACTAGTTTGTACGCATAGGACACCTTAATCTTCATCAACCCTGTGAGGCACGAGATCGACAAGCTTCTGAACATCCTGCACCTTTTCATCGAGGCCACCAGCCTGCGGTTCAACCTAACAAAATTTTCGGATATCCCGATCACCTGCGATGGGATCGACCTTGCTATCTTCCTGCACAATTTGATGGGGGGGGGGGGCGGTAGCGGCCCTGCCCATTAGATATTTAGGTCTCCCGGTCACAACAGGCAAGGTTAGGTTAGTAAACCTCCAGTTCATCCTAGATAGGATCCGGGCGTGACTAGCAGGATGGAAGGGGAGACTGATGCACATTGTGGGCACGTGCGTGCTAGTTCGATGCGTCCTCTCGGCCATGCCCACTTTCACCATCACAGTATTGCGGGCACCAACGAAGTTCTTCAAGGACGTTGACAAGGTCAGACGGCGGTTCCTTTGTGGGCAAGACGAGGAGGTTACCGGAGGAAAGTGCAAGCAGGGCTGGAAGGCGGTCACCTCGCTGGAGCGCACTGATAATCCACAAGTATAGGGGATCTCAACAGTTTCGAGTGTAGAATATTAAGCCCTAATTTATAGATTCGACATGAGGGGAGCCAAAGAATATTTTTAAGTATTAGCAGTTGAGTTGTCAATTCAACCACACCTAGAGATTAAATTTATGTAGCAAAGTGATCAGTAGCACAATAGTATGATAGTTTTGATAGCAGTAGTGATGGTAACAATAATAGCAACAGTTTTGTAGCAATTGTAACAGTGGCAGCAATAGTAGTAACTTAGCAAGAACAATATGTGAAAAACTCGTAGGCACTGGATCGGTGATATCGTTGGATAATATTCATCATATAATAGTTATAAATTAGGGTGACACGGAACTAGCTCTAGTTCATCGATATAATGTAGGCATGTATTCCGTAAATAGTCATACGCGCTTGTGGAAAAGAACTTGCATGACATATCTTGTCCTACCCTCCCATGTAAGTGGGGTCCATAAGGAAACTAAGGGATATTAAGGCCTCCTTTTGATAGAGAACCGGAAGAAAGCATTAAGACATAGTGAATACATGAACTCCTCAAACTACGGTAATCACTGGATAGAATCCCAATTGTTGTCACCTTGGGGTATGCGGATCTTAATACATAATAGGTGCATATGAATTGCATGATCAATCAAGAACATAGATATAATTGTGGTAACATAAACTTTTCAGATCGGAAATCATGGCACTTGGGACCTAGCGACAAGCCTTAAGCATAGCAAAGTCATAGCAACATCAATCTCGGAACATAGTGCATACTAGGGATCAATCCCTAACAAAAGTAACTCGATTACATGATGGATCTCATCCAACCTCTCACTAACCCCAAGCCTATGAAGGAATTACTCACTCCCGGTGGTGATCATCATTGAATTGGTGATGGAGGATGGTTGATGATGACGAAGATGGAATATCCCCCTCTCCGGAGCCCCGAACAGACTCCAGATCTGGGTTCCCGATGAAGAACAGGAGGTGGCTGAGGGAGTATTGGACTAGGGGGTCCTCGGGTGTCCGGATTACTCATTATGGGCCGGACTGGTGGTCCATGAAAATCAACACAGAAGATTGTCCCTCGTGTCCGGATAGGACTCCTATGTGTATAGAATGGCAAGTTTTAGTCTGGGTGTAATGTTTCCTTCCCCTACAACATGATTATGTACAACCCTAGGTCCCTCCGGTGCATATATGAACCGGAGGTTTTAGTCCGTTGAGGTAATCACAAATATCATAGGCTAGACATCTAGGGTTTATCCATTACGATCTCGAGATAGATCAACTCTTGTAATTCCCATATTCCTCAAGATGAATCAAGCAGGAAGTAAGGTATTATCTCCATTAAGAGGGCCTGAACCTGGGTAAACATCGTGTCCTTGTTCCCCTTGTTACCATCAATCCTCAGATACACAGTTCGGGACCCCCTACGAGAGATCCGTCGGTTTTGACACCGACATTTGTGCTTTCATTGAGAGTTCCGCCGTGTTGTCGACAGAAGGATTGATGGCTCGCTTTGTCATCAGCGATGGCGCCACCCCCGAGGAGATCTTCCTCCCCAGTCAGCTTTTTGGGTTTGGCGGCTTCGTGCTACACGCTAACTCGGACGGCCAACTTGAGCAGGTTGACATCTACGCCCCTCGTCATCAGATTAGGTTTGGAAGTATGAATTACGTTGCCGATATCCGAGGAGATCTGATATTCGAAGGATTCGCACCCTCGGCTGTCGCTCCCTGCCTACACGATGAAGACATCTCAGATCTATCGTAAGATCCTGTCCAGGGGTCGACACCCATGCCCGCTCTGGCCTTAGATCCGGAGCAGATCACTTCGTCCGAAGATGGGAGGATAAACCCCGTCGGACTCTCCCCCTCCGTGGAACTTTTAGACGGAGGCTCAAAGGCGATCGCGCCACTCATAGACCTAGAATCGAACGGGACTCTCCCTACCACTAGGAAGCCAAACTCGTTTCCAATTACGAGCTCCGAACTCTTGGGATCTGCACTCGCCGGGCTCGACCAAGTGGTCATTAGTGAGCCTGGCTCCGCAGACACCTAGACTCCTGTCCAACTCTCGCTCTTAAATGAGGTGCCAAACTTTCTACAATCTCTCGCCATCACAGAGGATTCACCGCCAAACTATACCAAGTTAGAGCTGGGGGCTGAGATCAGGGAATTTTGCTTCCCACCCACCACCCACTTGGTAGCCACGGTCGAAGAATTAATCGACGTACTAGACTACGCTTCCAAATACTTCAATGGCATGGACCACGACGTCGAAGCTGATCTAGGTCAAACCCGCACGTCGCCGGGCGATGGACGACCACTTCTACCTATGACGTATACATGGTGGACGCACCCAAGGAGAAGGACGACGGTGGCGCTAAAGATCTAGAGGAGGATAAGCCCGTTGATGAACTTGATAAGCGTCGGCATCAACGGCGCCGCTCAGAATCGCGTCGAGAAAGGGAAAGTAATACATGCACCGGAGATAATGAGGCTCTGTAGGATGCCGAAGACCCTATAGAGGCAGCCTTAGAGCAGGACGAGTCAGAGGATGGCCAATGTAGTCCCAAACAACTCATCGATCACAATGATTCCGAAGACAGTAACTATCTACCTGTCTCCGAAGAGGATGTCAGCCTAGGAGACGAGGAATTCATCATCCCAAAGGAACCCCTCGAACAAGAACGCTTTCATCGATGTCTTATAGCCACAACAAGGAGCCTAAAAAAGCAGCGGCGGCGGCTTGAAGCCGAACAGGATACGCTCAACGACAGATGGAATGAAGTGCTAGCCGCTGAAGAAAGATATGGTTGTGAGCACCAAACAAAGAGCTATCCCAAGCGCAAGTTGCTGCCACAATTCAACGACGAGGCCCTCGCGCCAATTCCGTCGAGGCACGATCAGGCCGATCAACTGGACCGACCACCTCGTGGATGGGACAAGGCATCTAGCAATGCCGCATACCAGCCCGCACCTCCCCACCGTAAAGGAAAGGATACAGCGGCTCAGGGCCACAAGTAGGACCTACGTCAGGACCTGAAAAATAAATCCGAGCATGCCAGATCGATCTACGGGTCAACAGGACGTGCTCCCACATGGGATGGTGGCTATCAAGCCAAGAACCCCGGATATAATCAAGTCCGGAGTCAATACCGAACACATATGACGTCCGAACTACGTCGCGATGTCGCACGATACAGGGGCGCTGCGCACCCTATGTGCTTTACCGATGAGGTGATGGATCACCAATTTCTGGAAGGGTTTAAACCCATAAAGATCAAGCCGCACAATTGAATGATGGATTGAAGACTTTATTCTCCACACCCACATGGGTCGTGGAGATGACCTCCATGCCATCAAATACCTCCCTCTAAAGTTGAAGGGGCCAGCACGGCACTGGTTGAACAGCCTCCCAGAGAACTCCATTGGAAGCTGGGAAGATATAGAGGACGCTTTCTGAGCTAACTTTTAGCGGACATACATCCGGCCACCGGATGCTGATGGTCTAAGTCACATAATCCAGCAACCCGAGGAGTCAGCCCGCAAGCTTTGGAATCGGTTCTGAACTAAAGAGAACCAAATCGTCGACTGTCCAAATGCCGAAGCCTTAGCGACATTTAAACATAGCGTCCGCAGTGAATGGCTCGCGCGGCACCTCGACCAGGAAAAACCAAAGACCATGGCAGCTCTTAATACACTTATGACCCACTTTTGCGCGGGCGAAGACAACTGGTTGGCTCATAGAAGCAATAGTACCAGTGACCCTGGCACTTCCGAAGCCAGGGATGGCAATGGCAGGCCCCTACGCAACAAGAACAAGCGTTGGAACAATAATGGAGACATAGACGACACATAAGTGAATGCCAGATTCAATGGCTCCAAATGCGGTTATTGGAAGAAGCCGTTCAAAAGCAACAGGGACGGTCCATCCAACCTGGACAAAATATTAGAGAGACCTTGCCAGATTCATGGCACCCCTGACAAACCTGCAAACCACACCAACATGGATTGCTGGGTCTTCAAGCAGGCGGGCAAGTTAAATGCCGAACACAAGGGGAAATGAACTCAGAGCGAGGACGAAGATGAGCCTTGCCCATTGAATACTGGGGGAAAAACAATTTCCCCCTAAGGTGAAAATGGTGAACATGATTTACACCACCCATATCTCCAAGAGGGAGTGCAAGTGAGCACTAAGGGACGTTTACGCCGTAGAGCCCGTTGCACCCAAGTTCAACCCATGGTCGGCTTGTCCGATCACCTTCGATCGCAGGGATCACCCAACTAGTATCCGTCACGGAGGTTTGGCGGCCCTAGTACTCGATCGTATCATTGATGGATACCATCTTACTCGAGTCCTTATGGACGGCGGCAGTAGTCTCAACTTGATATATCAAGATAATGCCCGCAAGATGGGGATAGACTCGTCAAGAATCAAGCCTAGCAGCACTACCTTTAAAGGAGTGATACCCAGCGTAGAGGCCCGCTGCACGGGCTCATTAACACTGGAGGTGGTATTTGGCTCTCCAGACAATTTTAGAAGCGAGGATTTAATCTTCGACTTCGCTCCCTTTCGAAGTGACTATCATGCAGTACTCGGAAGAACTGCCTTCGCCCGCTTTAGTGCAGTCCCGCACTATGCTTATCTCAAGCTTTAAATGTCTGGACCTTGTGGCGTCATTACAGTCAATGGGAATATGGAGTGTTGCCTCCGTACAGAGGAGGATACCGCGACCCTGGCAGCCGAAGTTCAAGGCAGCCTATTCAAGCCAAATAATTCGCCGGTCGTCAATTCCAAAGACAGTGCTAAGCGTGCTTGGCCCGCATTGCAATGTGGCAACTCAAAAGAACCTGAGATTGATTAGTAGTTCTGCCTCCGCCTACTTCCTTTCAAGGTTGCGACATACGTACCTCATATACACAACTAGGCCCTTAAATTACCTTGGGCAGCGCCGGGGGCACACTGCGAAAAAATAGTGCATAGTATGGCTAGACACTATTCGGACTCTAAATATATTTTCATTATAGGTTCAGTAAACCACCCACCCTATCTATGGTTGTGCAGGAAATTCTTTTCCAGATTTCCTCTTCCTTTTTCACAGGCAGCCATCAGACCTCTCTCCTTTAAGGATATGCCACAAAGGAGAAATGGAGCAAACGTGCAACAGAGCTTCATTGGGATCTTTTTTTTTCTTCATTTATCTTAGGCTCTATGTAAACCTTTCCCTTTATTATTTTCTGCTTTGGCTCGTAAAATGTCCAAGATGCTATCGGCATTATTTGTAACCACACGGCTTGCCGTATTAATAAGGGTATAAAGAAGCAGTTGGGTTCCACTTTGTTTGGAGTTTATTTCACATTACCATCTGTGTTCTCTCCCTACTTAAAATTTCCACATGTGCTTCAATCCAGACTTACCACCGGGGGATGTATGCGGCCTAGCACAATTCAAAGTCCGAACACCTATAGGGAACAGTTCGGCATCCCGTATATTGCTATATATGCATCGGCTCCGTATCATGTGTTGGGTCTATAGTTGGGTTTCCCGACTCCTGTGCTTACCACCTTATGTTCTACATCGTTCGGCTAAGGTAGTAAAGGGATAACCATTATGATTGTATTTCTGGTTCGTCCGGTCAAGCACCTCGGAAGATAAAGCCGAAAACTGACTGTCATGATAAGCGAGAGCTGGCCGGCGATTCGGCGACTTAGTATTATACTACAGATCGTTAGCGATCTCTGATACGTCTCCAACGTATCTATATTTTTTGATTGTTCCATGCTATTATTTATGATGTTTTGGATATTTAATGGGCTTTGCTATACACTTTTATATTATTTTTGGGACTAACATATTAACCCAAAGGCCTAGTCCAGATTGCTGTTTTTTTTGCCTATTTCAGGGTTTTACAGAAAAGGAATATCAAACGGAGTCCAAACGGAATGAAACCCTTGAGAACCATGGAATAGGGCTGACGTGGCGTCCACGAGGGTGGGGACGCCCCCCCTACAGGGCGTGCCCCCTGCCTCGTGGGCCCCACGTTTGGCCCCCGGTGCCCTCCCTCGTATATATACCTATATATGTACCCCAAAAACATCAGACACGGAGAGAAAACCCTTGTTCCACCGCCGCAACCTTCTGTTCCCTGAGAGCCCATCTTGGGCCTGTTTTGGAGCTCCGCCGGAGGGGGGATCTACCACGAAGTGCTTCTACATCATCATCATCCCCTCACCATGAGTTGTGAGTAGTTTACCACAGACCTTCGGGTCCATAGTTAGTACCTAGATGGATTCTTCTCTCTCTTTGGATCTCAATACCAAGTTCTCCTCGGTCTTCGAGGAGATCTATTCGATGTAATCTCTTTTTGCGGTGTGTTTGTCAAGATCCGATGAATTGTGGGTTTATGATCAAGATTATCTATGAGAAATATTTGGTTCTTTTCTGAACTCTTATATGTATGATTATAATATCCTTTCAAGTCTCTTCGAATTATTGGTTTGGTTTGGCCTACTAGATCTATAGTTCTTGCAATGGGAGAAGTGCTTGGCTTTGGGTTCAATCTTGCGGTGTCCTTTCCCAGTGATAGTAGGGGCAGCAAGGCACGTATTGTATTGTTGCCTTCGAGGATAAAATGATGGGGTTTATATCATATTGCTTGAGTTTATCCCTTTACATCATGTCATCTTGCTTAAGGCATTACTCTGTTCTTATGAACTATACTCTAGATGCTTGCTGGATAGCGGTCGATGTGTGCAGTAATAGTAGTAGATGCAGAATAGTTTCGGTCTTCTTGTTTCGGATGTGATGCCTATATATAATGATCACGCCTAGATATTCTCATAATTATTCGCTTTTCTATCAATTGCTCGACAGTAATTTATTTACCGACCGTAGAATTCTGCTATCATGAGAGAAGCCACTAGAGAAACCTATGCCCCCGGGTCTATTCTCAACATATCAATCTACGATCTACTTTACTTTTCCGTTTTTACTTTCTTTTCTTATATCCAAAAATACCAAAAATATCAAACTATCCTATCTATCAGATCTCACTTTCGTAAGTGACCGTAAAGGGATTGACAAAACCTTATCGCGTTGGCTGTGAAGTTCTTATTTGTTTGTGCAGGTGCGAGGGACTCGCGCGTAGTCTCCTATTGGATTGATACCTTGGTTCTCAAAAACTGAGGGAAATAATTATGCTACTGTGCTGCATCACCCTTTCCTCTTCGAGGGAATACAACGCAAGCTCGAGAAGTAGCAAGAAGAATTTCTGGCGCCGTTGCTCGAAAGGCTTACGCAAAAGTCATATACCAAGTACCTATCACAAACCCTTATCCTTCGCATTACATTTTTTGCCTCTCGTTTTCCTCTCCCCCACTTCACCCTTGTCGTTTTATTTGCCCTTCTTTTTGTTGTGTGTTTATCGTTCGCTTGTTGCTTGTTTGCTTGTGTGTTGGATTGCTTGCTTGTCACTATGGCTCAGAACAATACCAAATTGTGTGACTTTTCTAATACCAAAAATAATGATTTTATTAGCACTCCGATTGCTCCTATTACCGATGTTGAATCTTGTAGATCAATGCTGCTCTATTGAATCTTGTCATGAAAGATCAATTTTCCGGCCTTCCTATTGAAGACGCCGCTACCCATCTAAACAACTTTGTTGATTTGTGTGATATGCAAAAGAAGAGGGATACGGATAATGATATTGTTTAATTGAAGTTATTTCCATTTTCACTTAGAGATCATGCTAAAACTTGGTTTTCCTCTTTGCCTAGAAATAGTATTGATTCGTGGAATAAGTGCAAAGATGCTTTTATCTCTAAGTATTTTCCTCCTGCTAAGATCATCTCTCTTAGAAACAATATTATGAATTTTAAGCAACTAGATCATGAGCATGTTGCACAAGCTTGGGAGAGAATGAAATTAATGATACATAATTGCCCTACACATGGTTTGAAATTATGGATGATTATTCAAAACTTTTATGCTGGCTTGAATATTGCTTCTAGAAATCATTTAGATCAGCCACAGGAGGCACTTTCATGGAAACTACCTTAGGAGAAGCTACCAAACTCCTAGATAATATTATGGTTAATTATTCTCAATGGCACACCGAACGATCTACTAGTAAAAAAGTGCATGCTATTGAAGAGATTAGTGTTTTGAGTGGAAAGATGGATGAACTTACGAAATTATTTGCTGCTAAGAGTGCTTCTTCTGATCCTAATGATATGCCTTTCTCCACGTTGATTAAAAACAATAATGAATCTTTGGATGTGAATTTTGTTGGTCGGAATAATTTTGGTAACAATGATTATAGAGGAAGCTTTAATCCTAGGCCTTTTCCTAGTAATTCCTCTAATAATTATGGTAATTCCAACAATAACTCTTATGTTAAGATGCCTTCTGAATTCGAAACTAGTGTTAAGGAGTTTATGAATTCACAAAAGAATTTCCATGCTTTGCTGAGGAAAAATTGCTTAAGATTGATGAATTGTCTAGAAGTGTGGATAGAATTACTCTTGATGTTGATTCTTTGAAACTTAGATCTATCCCACCTAAGCATGATATCAATGAGTCTCTCAAATCCATGAGAATTTCCATTGATGAATGCAAAGAAAGAACCGCTAGGATGCATGCTAAAAAAGAGAGTTATATAAAAGTGTGTTCTTCTAGTTATCATGAAAATAAAGATGAAGATCTGAAAGTTATTGATGTGTCTCCTATTAGATCCTTGTTTTCTAGTATGAATCTTGATAAAGATGGGATTGGAGATGAGTCTACTTTAATTAAAAGGTGTCCCAATGATTCGGAGTTTTTAGATCTTGATGCTAAAATTGTTAAAAGTGGGATTGAGGAGATTAAAACTTTGCATAGTGATGAACCCACTACTTTGGATTTCAAGGGATTCAATTATGATAATTTCTCTTTGATTGATTGTATTTCCTTGTTGCAATCCTTACTAAACTCTCCGCATGCTTATAGTCAAAATAAAGCTTTTACCAAACACATAGTTGATGCTTTGATGCAATCTTATGAAGAAAAACTTGAATTAGAAGTTTCTATCCCTAGAAAGCTTTATGATGAGTGGGAACCTACTATTAAAATTAAAATTAAAGATCATGAATGCTTTTCTTTGTGTGATTTGGGTGCAAGTGTTTCCACTATCCCAAAAACTTTGTGTGATTTGTTAGGTTTCCATGAGCTTGATGATTGTTCTTTAAATCTGCATCTTGCGGATTCTACCATTAAGAAACCTATGGGAAGGATTAATGATGTTCTTATTGTTGCCAATAGGAATTATGTGCCCGTAGATTTCATTGTTCTTGATATCGATTGCAATCCTTCATGTCCTATTATTCTTGGTAGAACTTTCCTTAGAACGATTGGTGCAATTATTGATAGGAAGGAAGGAAATATTGGATTCCAATTACCGTTAAGGAAAGGCATGGAACAGTTTCCTAGAAAGAAAATAAAATTACCATATGAATCTATTGTGAGAGCCACTTATGGATTGCCTTCCAAAGATGGCAATATCTAGATCTATCCATGTATCGTGCCTAGCTAGGGGCGTTAAACGATAGCGCTTGTTTGGAGGCAACCTAATTTTATATTTTTTTGTTTTTGCTTCTGTTTAGGAATAAATATTGCATATAGCTTCTGTTTAGATGTGGTTTTGTGTTTTAATTAGTGTTTGTGCCAAGTAGAACCTTTGGGAAGACTTGTGTGAAGTTTATATAATCTTGCTGTGAAAAACAGAATCGTTAGCGCTCACTAGAATAGTCACCAGATTTTACTGGAGTGTGCTATTTAGTTGATTCTTTTTGCAGATTATTAATAGACAAATTGCTCACGTTTACCAATTTATTTCAATTTTTTTGGAGTTACTAAAGTATGCGAAAGTTACAGATTACTACAGACTGTTCTGTTTTTGACAGATTCTGTTTTTCGTGTGTTGTTTGCTTATTTTGATGAATCTCTGAGTAGTATTGGGGAGTATGAATCATAGATATGTTGGAATACAGTAGGTTTAACACCAATACAAACAAATAATAAGTTCGTTAGAGTACCTTTGAGTGGTGGTTTGTTTTCTTATACTAACGAAGCTCACGAGATTTTTGTCTAAGTTTTGTGTTGTGAAGTGTTCAAGTTTTGAGTATTGCTTTGATGGACTACGGAACAAAGAGTGGCAAGAGCCTAAGCTTGGGGATGCTTGAGGCACCCCAAGGTAAAATTCAAGGACAACCAAAAGCCTAAGCTTGGGGATGCCTCGGGAAGGCATCACCTCTTTCGTCTTCATCTATCGGTAACTATACTCAGAACTATATTTTTATTCACCACATGATATGTGTTTTACTTGGAGCGTCATGTATTATTTGAGTCTTTGCTTGTTAGTTTGCCACAATTATCCTTGCTGGACACACCTTTTTGAGAGAGATAAATATGGCCTAGGAATTTTTAGAACACTCCATGTGCTTCACTTATATCTTTTGAGCTAAAAAGTTTGCTCTAGTGCTTCACTTATATCTTTTAGAGCATGGTGGTAATTTTATTTTGTAGAAATTGTTGATCTCTAATGCTTCACTTGTATCCTTTTGAGAGTCTGTTAGAACAGCATGGTAATGTGCTTTGGCTATAAAACTAGCCTTCACATGATAGGCATCGAAGATGAATGTAGTAAAAACTTTCATACTAAGTGCATTGAATATGATGAGAAGTTGGATGCTTGATAATTGTTTTGAGATATGAGGATAGTGATATTAGAGTCATGCTAGTGGAGTTATTATGAAATTGAGATATACTTGTGTTAAAGTTTGTGATTCCCATAGCATGCACCTATGGTGAACCGCTATGTGACGAAGTTAGAGCATGATGTATTTGTAGAGTGTCATCCTTTGTGTGGAGGTCGGGGGCGCGCGATGGTTAACTCCTACCAACCTCCCCCTAGGAACATGCATTGATTGCTTTGTTTTGAGTTATTTATGGCTAATGTTGAGTCCATGGATTATACGCACTCTCAACCTTCCACCATTGCTAGCCTCTCCTATCAAACTCCTATGGCTAAGTGAATGAAATAAAGCCACATAGTCTGATTGTCTGGTTCACTTCACGGACACCTCCTTTACGGACGAAGATGTTGGGTAAAGCGTGGTCACGCGTCATGCCGAACACCCCTATAGCATCTACATGGGGGCTGAAGCCGACGACTGGAAACTTTCAAACATAAAAATAAATGGACGCACAGAGGAAAAGTCGGTGGAAATATAAGGCGCAAAAATATATTCATACATATCGGTCCGTAAGCATAGTCTTTACAATCCGAACACATTTAATTGAAAGCCACGTCCTTTGAGCACTAACCCTCTACAATGCGGGCTCCCTCAAGGACATCATCGAAGTACCTCTCCGGCCTCCGATGAACCTTGTCCTCGGGTGGGCCGGCGGTCGCCACTTTGGTGGCCTTCATCTTCGCCCAGTGCATCTTGACGGGGGCAAAGGCCATCTGGGCACCTTCTACACAGGCCGAACGCTTCACAGCGTCGACCCGCGGCCTCGCATCGACGAGCCGCTTTACCAATCCAATGCAGCTGCTAGGGATTGACTCGGCTAGCCAGAGCTTGACTATTAATCCTTCATGGCCGCACCCACCATCTTATGCAGCTCGACCATCTGTTTCAGCTGGTCGTTCAGAGGTGCTGGATGTTCTAGTGCCAGGAATTGCAACCAGAATAGCGTCTCTATTACGTTCCCCTCCTGGATCTGAAGAATTGGGCGGCATCAGCGATAATCTTCGGGAGATCCGCAAACGCGCCTGGAGAACTCCACACTCGAGTCAGCAACGCATACTTTTGACCTCCAAAGATACTCTACAGAAGAAAGGCCTTACCAGCTGCTATCTGCCGCACCTGATGGATCTCCTGACGAGCGCTCCGGGACTAGCTCCATGCCTCCTAGGCAATATTGAGAGCTTTTTTGAGCTCAAATGGTTGGTCCGAAGTCTTCTGCTCCAACTCCTCGCATTTGCTGATGGCGTCTCGTAGCTCTTGTTCGACTTCGGCCACCCGAGACTCATGTTTACGGCGGGAGGCCTATTCGGCCTCTAGCTCGGGAACCGCTTTGTCAGCGGCTGCCTTGTTCACCTCGGCCTCCTTCTTGGACTGAACAAGGGCGCCCTTGAGGGTCTCAACCTTGGCTGCGCCGGCTGTGACCATAACCACACGACACAATGGGTTAAAACTCTTAAATAAGACATATCATATTTTGACATAATAATTTTCAATGTCCGCATACCTTGTGTTTCATCAAACCGCTTGTTAATGCAGTCAAGCTCTTTGTCTGTAATGCCCAGGATGGGACTATATCTCCTACGTGTCGAGGCACGACTTAAAGATATAAGCCCATTCTGGAATGATCGCAAGTTTGGTACCTTTGCACTTCTCATGTAAAAAATAGGGATGGAAAACTGAAAAGATAGTTGGCTTACACTCGCCACGTCACACAAATTCATTACATGTTCAAACATCATTCAGATAAACATCACAACCCTTCTAAGGGTAAAGATCCAAATGACAAGATACCGAACATAACATTAAACCACAGGTCTAGATCGAATCCTAGTAGAAGCTCTACTGATCAACCGGATAGTTCACATAGTAACGGCTACGCTCCTCGTCGTACTCCCAGTCTAGCTCAGTGCCATCGCCAGTGTAGCTCACCATCGTACCTGCATCTGGTGTGTTGAAGTAACTGTGAGCCACAGAGGACTCAGCAATCCCGTTCCCGGGTAACACGACTATTCAAGCCTTGGGTGTGGAACAAGGCTGAAGAAAGAACAAGAGGTTGCAGCAGCACTAGCACTAGTTTATGTAAAAGAAAGCGAGAAGAGAAGGTGCCTCGGTCGAGAGATGATCACGAAGTGATCCTAACTAAAACAAGTCAAACATAACCCCCACCGTCTTCACTTCCCGAATCCCTTTCGGAAAATGACCGTCACGGTACTCACGCTGGTAGTGTATTGGAACATGGTGTCAAGTTTTCTACAACCGGATATTAACAAGCTCCCATCTGCCACATAACCGCGAGCACGGCTTTCGAAAGTTCATAACCCTGTAGGGGTGTTCCAACTTGGCCCATGACAAGCCCACGATCCGCGGAGTCGCAACTCCAAGGTGGGAAGACCCGAGTATTCTCGGAATCCCGTGCTCAAGATACTCTGACTAAGGTAAGGCTAATCCAACAAATCCTCCCGGCGTGCCGACACCCTGACAGTAGCCGCGCGTATCTAGTCTCAGGCCACGACCGGATGGGTGAAGCTACGGGTTTTACCAATCCTCGAGTTTCCTCGTGGTGGCCCCGCAGGCTCCCCGTTTCGGACCAACACTCATGAGGAGCACTGGCCCGGGGTTGTTAATTAAGAACTCTGGTTTGCAAGACCCTATGCAAGTTTTATTTATTAGGCCAATAGTACCAATGTTGGGACTTGCTGGAAAAGACTTAGCACTTAGCGGTTTATCGAGGGGGTCCCATAACCCCAACCGTGTGAGGAACGCATAATCAAGGAACATCACACCAGTTTATACGGTTCCTAGCGGCATGAGTGGAACAAAACACCAAGCAAAAGACTTAGCATTCCGCCCATTGCCAATATATAGATGAGTTCATTTAATAATTAATATAGTGTGATATCCCAACAAGCTCCAACAAGAAGCAAGAATCTTCCATCTTCTCCTGCAACTAACAACGCTATAAGAGGGGCTGAGCGAAGCCTACGTATAGCCAATCAATGGTTTGCATAGGTAGGGTGGTTAAACAGGTTCATGGTTACAATAGGAGACTGACAGGAAAAACATGGGCATCGAGGCAAAACTATAGACTGAGACTTCTAGCAATAGGCAAAGCTAGTAATGTTATCGGGGTTCGGTCATCTTTCCTGAAGAGTTGTCGATGGGATCGTAAGAGGGGTCCTCGTTCTCAACCTCGGTAGTAACCTCGTGGTCGTACTCGTACTCGGTCTCAGCTTCCGGCTCTACTCAAACACAAGAACACAAGGCAACGAATCAAACAAGATGCAATGCGCAGAAAAATTACTGGATGCATGACTGATGCACTATGGAAGCAAAACAGATGCACTATGGAAGAACAGAAAGTCTACTTAGGAAGCACAATGTTACAGCACAACAATATGCATCAAGCAGAATCCATTGGAGCACCCCCCAAAGGAACCATGGATCAATAGCAACAAGCTATGACATATTGAACTTGACAACAAAATCTCGACAGCAGTAATTTGTTGCAACTTGGGAGCAAGATTTAAATATGCTACAGCCACTCAAATAAGCATGTGAGAGCATGAATGGATAGACAACAACTTATACAACAAGGAATCATCAAGAGTCACCCCAAAACTATCATGGATTGGCCTAGAACAACAAGCAAACATGGCATCTAGAAATTACAGATTCCAGACTTAGTGAAATTTCACTAAGTGTTAAAACAGCAGTTTCATCATGGCATCTTTGTGAGCAAGTTTAAGTCACCTCAAAGCTAAACATGGCAAGTGGTAAGCACCACAGCAAAGTACACATGATGGTGAATCCAAAACATCTAAGCATGCATCAAGGGGACAAACACAACGATAGCAATGAGTTCCTCTACGAGGCATCTCGTAACAAGTTTAACGACATAACAGCCACATAGCACTTTGCAAAGGATATAAGCATGGCAAGATGATATCTATCATGCAAGCTAAGGCAATCAATATGTAGAGCATATCAAGACGAACACGTGGACATATCATTTGCATCATTTGGATAAACATGCACCAAGTTATCACATTGCAAAGATGGCATGAAAACAACAACTAACAACAGTTTATAACAAGTAGCACTCTTCTCATGAAGATTAAGACATCTAGATGACCTCAAACATGCATGGCACAATGGAACAAAACGTAGTACAAGTCTACACGATCATTTTGACATATCATTTGCTCAAATCGGACCATCACACAAAAAGTTATCCATGTTATAAAACAACATCAGACAATGAAATCACCCAGGGACTTAGCAAAAAAAACTACCTCAGGGTCAAACGGATCTGGATCTGGTCAACGGGCTGACTCGCGGAGCGGATCGGGCCGGGATCCGCGGATCGGGCGCGGCGGGCGTTACCGGGCCGGGCCCGATAGGTCAGCAGGCGGGGGCCGATTGGGCCGGCCCAGCGGCTACCAGGCCGGATCGGCCACCGGCCCACTAGGGGAGCGGCCCAGGTGGCGAGGAACTGGATCGGGGCGCTGCTCCCTTCGATCCGATCACAGGGCGGCGGCGGCTCCCGAGCCCTCGAGCGGCGGCGGTGTGTTCGACGGAGGGAGGGGCGGAGGCGAGGTGGCCGGCGAGGCCTGGCCGGCCGGCGGCGCGGGGCCGGTGCGGCGGCGGAGGCCGGGCGGGGCGGCGGCGCACGGCCGCGGCGGCGGGGTGGCGGTGAGGAGAGGCCGGGGCGGCGGTGAGGGGCCGGCCCGGCACGATGGAGGCGCGATCTCCTGCAGCGAGGGGCGCCGGCGGCGGAGGAGAAGGCGGCGGCGGCGGGAGGTAGAAGATGAGCTCGCGGGACCCGCGCGTCGGGTCGGAAGCACGGCCGCGAACCTCGGAAGCATGGTTTTCTGGATGTCGGAAGCACGAATTTTCAACGGTGGAAGCACCGGGATTCAACGGTGGAAGCACCGGCGGCGCACTGTGGAAGCATAGGGTTTTCTGGACGCAAATTTTGGGGGAGATGGACGTTTATATAGGCACAAGGAGCTAGGGTTGTCCAAATGAGGTGAGGTTTTCAGCCACATGATCACAATTAGATGGCCTAGATGAAGGGAGGGGTTTGGGTTGGTTTGGTGGGCTGTTGGAGGGGTGTCTTGGGCCTCAAAGAGGGGGTACTTTTAGCCCACGAGAATAACTGTTGGAGTAGCAAACGAACTCCAAACGCGACGAGATTTGACAGACGGGTTACACACACCAAAACAACAACACACGACAAGTCTCACACCAAAACGGAAATGTTACACGGCCAAACACCAAAGTAGGCCTCGGGGATGCCTCGGACACGTGAGAGAGCTCCGGAACGCGAAACGGACAACGGGAAGGAACGCGTGGGGCCCGATGCAAACAACAACACAAATGCAATGCGATGCTCATGACAACATGATATGGATGAATTCCACACACGCACACAACAAAACGACGAAACCCGAAAGACAAAGAACCCGGAAAGGAATTGATGAAGCCAGAGGTATATTATATATTGCCCAAAAGGGAAAGTATTACATCCGGGGCATTACAAACTCTCCTCTACTACAAAAAGATCTCGTCCCGAGATCTAGGACTGGAAAAAGGAAGGGTACTCAGAACGAAGGTGATCTTCTCATTCCCACGTAGCTTCTCGGTCGGTATAGTGTGACCACTTGACTTTCAAGAATTTGATGGACTTGTTGCGGGTCTTGCACTCGGTTTCTTCGAGAATAGCAACGGGATGCTCTCGGTAAGACAAATCTTGTTGAAGATCAATCTCTTCAAACGGAATCATGCGTTGAGGAGTCTTGAAGCACTTGCGGAGTTGAGACACATGAAACAGATCATGAACATTGGCGAAGTTGGAAGGGAGCTCAAGTTGATAGGCTAGATCGCCTCTTTTGCCAAGGATCTTGAAAGGCCCGACGTATCTAGGAGCAAGCTTTCCTTTGATATCGAATCTTTGGGTTCCTTTCATAGGAGAAACACGGAGATAGACATGATCCCCAATGTTGAAGGCCAAATCACGATGCTTGCCGTCATGGTAGCTCTTCTGACGCGACTGAGCGGCCTTGAGATTCTCACGTATGACATTGCACATTTCTTCGGCTTCTGAGATCAAGTCATTGCCAAGAAGTTGACGTTCACCAGTCTCGGACCAGTTGAGAGGGGTACGTCACTTTCTGCCATAGAGGATTTCAAACGGAGCTTTGCCGGCACTTGCTTGGAAGCTGTTGTTGTAAGAGAACTCGGCAAATGGAAGGCAATCTTCCCATTTCATGCCAAAAGATATGACACAGGCTCTGAGCATGTCTTCTAGAATCTGATTCACTCTCTCGACTTGACCACTAGTCTGAGGGTGAAAAGTAGTGCTGAACCTGATCTTAGTGCCCATGGCATATTGAAAGGAGTCCCAGAACTTGGAAGTGAACAAACTTCCACGGTCTAAGGAGATAACTTGAGGAATGCCATGTAAGGACACAATTCTGGAAGTGTACAATTCTGCCAGTTGAGCTGCATTGATGGATTCTTTGACTGGAAGGAAGTGAGCGACTTTGGTAAGCTTTTCAATCACCACGAAGATAGAATCATTCCCTCTCTTGGACTTAGGAAAGCCAGTGACGAAATCCATTTCAATGTGGTCGAATTTCCACTCGGGAATAGGAAGAGGTTGGAGAAGACCGGCTGGACGTTGATGCTTTGCCTTCACTCTCCTGCAGACATCACATTCATTCACGAATTGGGCAATCTCCCTTTTCATGCGAGTCCACCAGTAAGATTGCTTGAGGTCTTGGTACATCTTGGAACTGCCAAGATGAATTGAAAGGAGGGAATCATGTGCTTCTTCCATTATGAGCTTCCTGAGATCACCTTTGGGAACCACGAGTCTGTCCTCAAAGAACAAGGTATCTCTCTCATCAATGCGATAGCACTTGTATTTAGGAGTACCCTTTGCAATATAATGTTTCACTTTCTGCACCATAGCATCACTGAGTTGGGCCTCACGGATCTGATCTTCCAAGGTAGGAGCAACTTGAAGATTTGCAAGAAAACCTTGCGGAACAACTTGGAGGTTGAGCTTCCTGAATGCTTCACAAAGCTCATGTTGGAACGGCTTGATAAGGAGGCTGTTGCAATATGCCTTTCTGCTCAAAGCATCTGCAATCACATTCGCCTTGCCAGGAGTGTATTCAATGCTGGGATCATACTCTTGGATCATTTCGACCCAACGAGTCTGGCGGAGGTTCAGATTTGGCTGTGTGAAGATGTACTTCAAGCTCTTGTGATCGGTGAAGATGTCGACTTTTCTGCCCAACAGGAGGTGTCTCCACATAATCAAAGCATGAACCACATCTGCTAGTTCAAGATCATGTGTGGGGTAGTTCTTCTCACTTGGCTTTAGCTGACAAGAAGTGTATGCCACAATTCTCTTGTCCTGCATAAGCACACCACCAAGTCCTTGAAGAGAAGCATCACAGAATACTTCATAGGGCTTGGACTCATCTAGAGGAGTGAGAACTGGAGCAGAGACGAGCTTTTCTTTGAGAGTTTTGAATGCCACTTCACAATCTGGAGACCAGTAGTACTTGACATTCTTCTGCAGCAAGTTGGAGAGAGGCTTGGCAATCTTGGAGAAGTTCTCAACGAACCTTCTGCATTAGCTGGCAAGACCAAGAAAGCTTCGGACTTGCTTGACGTTCTGAGGAGGTTCCCAGTTGACAATTGCTTCAACTTTCTCGGGATTTACCGCAATACCGTCAGCGGAGATGATATGGCCCAGATACAAGACCTTATCGAGCCAAAATTCGCACTTTGTGAACTTGGCATAGAACTTATGTTCACAGAGTCTGTCGATAACCAGACGGAGGTGCTTTTCGTGATCTTCTTAATTCTTGGAAAATACCAAAATGTCATCCAGATACACAAGCACAAACTCGCCGATGTAGGGGTTGAAAATGTAGTGCATCATTCTCGAGAGGGTAGGTGGAGCATTGGCGAGACCAAAAGACATGACTGTATACTCATATGAGCCATAGCTCGTTCTGAAGGCAGTCTTGGGGATATCTTCCTCGCGAATGCGAATTTGGTGATAACCCATTCTGAGATCGAGCTTAGAGAACACTTTAGCTCCTTTGAGCTGCTCGAACAGTTCATTGATGTTGCAGAGCGGATACTTGTTCTTTATTGTCTTCTTGTTCAATGGCCGGTAATCTACGCAGAGACACTCCGTGCCATCCTTCTTCTTGACAAATAAGACACCACAACCCCAAGGAGACGTACTAGGCTTGATCAGACCCATACGCTCCTGTTCGTCAAGATATTTCTTCAACTCCTTCAATTCTTTAGGAGAGCGCTTGTACGGACGCCGGCATGCTGGCTCAGTACCCGGCTCGAGTTCAATGACGAATTCCACTTGACGGTGTGGAGGCATGCCTGGAAGTTCTTCAGGAAAGACGTCTTCGTATTCGTTTACCACCGGAATTTGAGATATGGCATTCATCTCGCCCTTGTCATTGAGAGAGAAAAGCCTGATTGTGTTATCCCTAGAGGCGAAGATAATCACATCTTCATCAGGATGAGTAATCTTGACTTCCTTATTTGCACAATCAATTTGAGCATCATGCTGAGAAAGCCAGTCCATCCCGAGGATGAGGTCAATGTCGGAATTGCCAAGAACCACCGGTTTAGCCAGAAAGCGATAATCACACATACGAATAGAAACATCCGGAGCAAAAATATTAGAAGTCATACGTCTCCCCGGAGAAATGACTTGCAACTTTTGAGGCAGACTTTGGACGTCAACATTATACTTGGATGCAAATGGTTGAGACATGAAAGAACATGAAGCACCTGAATCAAACAACACTTTAGCAGGAAAAGAGTTCACTGAAAGGTTACCCAAAATCACATCAGAAGAATTCTCCGCTTGCGCTGCATTCATCAGATTCACCCTTGCTTGCTTGGGATTGTGCTTGACAATAGCTATACTGACAGGTGGAGGAGGCGGAAGGCGCCTTGGGTTGTTGCACTTGTTGGAATAATGACCCTTCTGGCCACACTTGTAGCAAGTCACCTCAAAAAGTGGAAGAGTCGGAGGAACAGTTGACTTGGAAGCTTGGAACTGCGACTTGGACTGATTGCCTTGGTTGTGTGGGTGGGAGGAACCATGACCACCAGAGTTCTTGTTGATGTTGTAGGGAGCTCGGATCACAGGAGGAGGAGGAAGCCAAAATTTATGTTGCTTCGCGACCACTTGAGAAGATGAGGCGGAGTGAACGGCATCTCGAATCCTCTTTTTAGAAGCCTCCATCTTGAGCTGGGCTGCCTCTTGCTTAAGCGCCATGTTATAGAATTTGTCAAACTCATCAGGCTCGAACAAGGTGAGAGCAAGTTGAAGTTCATCCTTCAGGCCTCCGCGGAACTGATAGATCTTGCTCTTGGCATCTGGTATGTCTTGCTTGGCATAGCGGGCGAGGTTTTGGAACTTGACATTATACTGGTAGACAGTCATAGAGCCTTGCTTCAGGTTGCGGAATTTCTCACGCATACCCTCGGTGACACTTGTTGGAATGTGGTGAGAGCGAAAGTCCTTGCAGAAATCATCCCAAGAGATCACACGCCCTTCTCTGGAGTCTTTGTACTGCTGCCACCAGTCAGCTGCTTGGTCCTTGAGTTGGAAGGCTGCAAATTTCACATAGTCCTCAGGCCTTACGTTGCTGCACTCAAAATGCTTCTTGATATCGTTAATCCAATCTTCAGCATCGAGAGGGTCGACACAGTAACTGAAAGCCTTTGGTTGATTGGACAAGAACTGGTTGAGCGTAGCATGGTGCTGTTGGTTGAAGAAATTGCCTTGGTTCCCTGGAGCACCCTGATTTGCTTGATTTGCTTGCATCTGCTGCATCATCTGCATCAACATCTGGGTGTTCTGATTTGTAGTCTGCATAATCGCTCTCCAGGCCTCAGACGGAGGAGGAGGGGAAGGAGGACGATCTGGAACCTCTTCACCCTCTGGGTTAGCGTTGGGAACCCGTTTCGGAGCCATCCTGAAAGAGATGACCACCAATCAGCAATTGATTGAAAGAAGGTATAAGCTGAAACAACGGATAGAAATGCAACATAGTCTTCACAAGAATCATTCGAACAAGAGGAACGAATGAAATTCTCAGTTAATGATAACAACAATCTTCACGAGAAGCCACTGGGAGACAAAAGGTAAATAAGAAAAAACACAAGGTACCGATGGAACAAACACAAGATAGGAGCTTCGTTCGACATCTTTGTGCTGTAAGATTATGGAACGCGTTACGAAAGGGTTTTGCAATCCCCGGATCAGCATAGCCAAGGACCCTTTAAGATGCAACTCCTGATCGGAACACCGGCCATAAAACCACTTCACTTAATGTAGAACCCCAAACTCGCTAACCTGCATTCGTTGGAAGAATGCCTATGATCTACTGGATGAACCCACCTATTAATTTCCGAAAGTTTCCAGTTATGCAATCAGGTGTTGGGGATACAGGGGAAGCACCGCGCAATCAACTCTAATCCTAAATCCAGCTGTATCCATCCTTCAACACATAACCAGTTGTTCTCGGAAACCGTCTACCTCGGACCTTCGAAAAACATCCACTATACCAAGCTATGGCAATACTCCCGAACTACCTCCCCAGTACTGGGTGATGTCGGGGTTATCTTGCCACTAACCGTATATGAGAGTTTTCGATGTCGGCCGTCTTAAGTATTCTAGTACTGTCGCGATATGCTTGTGACGACAATACCCCGAAGCTCAACTCTCCGGGACACGGCCACAACCCCTAATGTCAGGAGGCATCGAGAATAATATTCTCGTCACAAGGACATCGAAACAATCCAACAATACTCGCGAGATTCCTAAAAAAA
Source organism: Secale cereale (assembly GCA_902687465.1). Taxonomy (NCBI): domain Eukaryota; kingdom Viridiplantae; phylum Streptophyta; class Magnoliopsida; order Poales; family Poaceae; genus Secale; species Secale cereale. The sequence continues at coordinate 529,261,093 of LR738711.1, read as the reverse complement.
AATTGGTGCAATTTTTGGTAGTAGAAGAGGCAAGAGTAGTCGTCAGGAGCCCTCACCAGAGTGAAAGGGGATGAGAAGCAAAGAAATCCTACTCTCCGATATAAATATAGGACTCAAAACATTTTAAGTGTGTGCCTAGACTCGACCGTCAACGATTCGATCAAACAGTGGGGGCTTCTAGGTCGGAGAAGGCTCTGATACCAACTTGTAATGCCCAGGATGGGACTATATCTCCTACATGTCGAGGCATGACTTAAAGATATAAGCCCATTCTGGAATGATCGCAAGTTTGGTACCTTTGCACATCTCATGTAAAAAATAGGGATGGAAAACTGAAAAGATAGTTGGCTTACACTCGCCATGTCACACAAATTCATTACATGTTCAAACATCATTCAGATAAACATCACAGCCCTTCTAAGGGTAAAGATCCAAATGACAAGATACCAAACATAACATTAAACCACAGGTCAAGATCGAATCCTAGTAGAAGCTCTACTGATCAACCGGATAGTTCACATAGTAACGGCTACGCTCCTCGTCGTACTCCCAGTCTAGCTCAGTGCCATCGCCTGTGTAGCTCACCATCGTACCTGCATCTGGTGTGTTGAAGTAACTGTGAGCCACAGAGGACTCAGCAATCCTGTTCCCGGGTAACACGACTATTCAAGCCTTGGGTGTGGAACAAGGCTGAAGAAAGAACAAGAGGTTGCAGCAGCACTAGCACTAGCTTACGTAAAAGAGAGCGAAAAGAGAAGGTGCCTCGGTCGAGAGATGATCACGAAGTGATCCGAACTAAAACAAGTCAAACATAACCCCACCGTGTTCACTTCCCGAATCCCATTCGGAAAATGACCGTCACGGTACTCACGCTGGTAGTGTATTGGAACATGGTGTCAAGTTTTCTACAACCGGATATTAACAAGCTCCCATCTGCCACATAAACGCGGGCACGGCTTTCGAAAGTTCATAACCCTGCAGGGGTGTTCCAACTTGGCCCATGACAAGCCCACGATCCGCGGAGTCGCAAATCCAAGGTGGGAAGACCCGAATATTCTCGAAATCCCGTGCTCAAGATACTCTGACTAAGGTAAGGCTAATCCAGCAAATCCTCCCGGCGTGCCGACACCCTGATAGTAGCCGCGCATATCTAGTCTCAGGCCACGACCGGATGGGTGAAGCTACGGGTTTTACCAATCCTCGAGTTTCCTCGTGGTGGCCCCGCAGGCTCCCCGTTTCGGACCAACACTCATGAGGAGCACTGGCCCGGGGTTGTTAATTAAGAACTCGGGTTTGCAAAACCCTATGCAAGTTTTAGTTATTAGGCAAATAGTACCAATGCTGGGACTTGCTGGAAAAGACTTAGCACTTAGCGGTTTATCGAGGGGGTCCCATAACCCCAACCGCGTGAGGAACGCATGATCAAGGAACATAACACCGGTTTATACGGTTCCTAACGGCATGAGTGGAACAAAACACCAAGCAAAAGGCTTAACCTTCCACCCATTGCCAATATATAGATGAGTTCATTTAATAATTAATATAGTGTGATATCCCCACAAGCTTCAACAAGAAGCAAGAATCTTCCATTTTCTCCTGCAACTAACAACGCTATAAGAGGGGCTGAGCGAAGCCTACGTATAGCCAATCAATGGTTTGCATAGGTAGGGTGGTTAAACAGGTTCATGGTTACAATAGGAGGCTGACAGGAAAAACATGGGCATCGAAGCAAAACTATAGATCGAGACTTCTAGCAATAGGCAAAGATAGTAATGTTATCGGGGTTCGGTCATCTTGCCTGAAGAGTTGTCGATGGGATCGTAAGAGGGGTCCTCGTTCTCAACCTCGGTAGTAACCTCGTGGTCGTACTCGTACTCGGTCTCAGCTTCCGGCTCTACTCAAACACAAGAACACAAGGCAACGAATGAAACAAGATGCAATGCGCAGAAAAATTACTGGATGCATGACTAATGCACTATGGAAGCAAAACAGATGCACTATGGAAGAACAGAAAGTCTACTTAGGAAGCACAGTGTTACAGCACAACAATATGCATCAAGAAGAATGCTTCACAACATGATAACAAGAGGATATTATGAATCTACATGCAAAATCACACAAGTTTCATATAGGACTTGCTCAAAACGGAGCAACGGGCTAAAAGTTAAACCCGAAACAATAAACATGCACAAGCTGAAAATAACAGCCACATAGCAACTTCGGAGCAAGAGATAAATGCCCTACAGCACTCAAACATCATGGCAATGAGCATGGACATAAACTAGACATATCCTACAGCAAACAAATCCATTGGAGCACCCCCAAAGGAGCCATGGATCAATAGCAACAAGCTATGACATATTAAACTTGACAACAAAATCCTGACAGCAGTAATTTGTTGCAACTTGGGAGCAAGATTTAAATATGCTACAGCCACTCAAATAAGCATGTGAGAGCATGAATGGATAGCCAACAACTTATACAACAAGGAATCATCAAGAGTCACCCCAAAACTATCATCGATTGGCCTAGAACAACAAGCAAACATGGCATCTAGAAATTACAGATTCCAGACTTAGTGAAATTTCACTAAGTGTTAAAACAGCAGTTTCATCATGGCATCTTTGTGAGCAAGTTTAAGTCACCTCAAAGCTTAACATGGCAAGTGGTAAGCACCACAACAAAGTACACATGATGGTGAATCCAAAACATCTAAGCATGCATCAAGGGGACAAACACAACGATAGCAACGAGTTCCTCTACGAGGCATCTCGTAACAAGTTTAATGACATAACAACCACATAGCACTTTGCAAAAGAGATAAGCATGGCAAGATGATATCTATCATGCAAGCTAAGGCAATCAACATGTAGAGCATCTCAAGACGAACACGTGGACATATCATTTGCATCATTTGGATAAACATGCACCAAGTTATCACATTGCAAAGATGGCATGAAAACAACAACTAACAGCAGTTTATAACAAGTAGCACTCTTCTCATGAAGATTAAGACATCTATATGACCTCAAACATGCATGGCACAATGGAACAAAACGTAGTACAAGTCTCCACGATCATTTTGATATATCATTTGCTCAAATCGGACCATCACACAAAAAGTTATCCACGTTATAAAACAGCATCAGACAATGAAATCACCCAGGGACTTAGCAAAAAAAACTACCTCAGAGTCAAACGGATCTGGATCTGGTCAACGGGCTGACTCGCGGAGCGGATCGGGCCGGGATCCGCGGATCGGGCGCGGGGGGCGTTACCGGGCCGGGCCCGATAGGTCAGCAGGCGGGGGCGGATTGTGCCGGCCCAGCGGCTACCAGGCCGGATCGGCCACCGGCCCACTAGGGGAGCGGCCCAGGCGGCGAGGAACTGGATCGGGGCGCTGCTCCCTTCGATCCGATCCCAGGGCGGCGGCGGCTCCCGAGCCCTCGAGCGGCGGCGGTGTGTTCGACGGAGGGAGGGGCGGAGGCGAGGTGGCCGGCGGGGCCTGGCCGACCGGCGGCGCGGGGCCGGCGTGGCGGCGGAGGCCGGGCGGGGCGGCAGCGCACGGCCCGCGGCGGCGGGGTGGCGGTGAGGAGAGGCCGGGACGGCGGCGAGGGGCCGGCCCGGCGCGGTGGAGGCGCGAGCTCCTCCGGCGAGGGGCGGCGGCGGCGGAGAAGAAGGCGGCGGCGGCGGGAGGTAGAAGATGAGCTCGCGGGACCCGCGCGTCGGGTCGGAAGCACGACCGCGACACTACGGAAGCACGGCCGCGAACCTCGGAAGCATGGTTTTCTGGACGTCGGAAGCACGAATTTTCAACGGTGGAAGCACCGGCGGCGCACTGTGGAAGCATAGGGTTTTCTGGACGCAAATTTTGGGGGAGATGGACGTTTATATAGGCACAAGGATCTAGGGTTGTCCAAATGAGGTGAGGTTTTCAGCCACATGATCACAATTAGATGGCCTAGATGAAGGGAGGGGTTTGGGTTGGTTTGGTGGGCTGTTGGAGCGGTGTCTTGGGCCTCAAAGAGGGGGTACTTTCAGCCCACGAGAATAACTGTTGGAGTAGCAAACGAACTCCAAACGCGACGAGATTTGACAGGCGGGTTACACACACCAAAACAACAACACACGACAAGTCTCGCACCAAAACGGAAACGTTACACGGCCAAACACCAAAGTAGGCCTCGGGGATGCCTCGGACACGTGAGAGAGCTCCGGAACGCGAAAAGGACAACGGGAAGGAACGCGTGGGACCGGATGCAAACAACAACACAAATGCAATGTGATGCTCATGACAACATGATATGGATGAATGCCACACACGCACACAACAAAACGACGAAACCCGAAAGACGAAGAACCCGGAAAGGAATTGATGAAGCCAGAGGTATATTATATATTGCCCAAAAGGGAAAGTATTACATCCGGGGCATTATACTGTCAGCTTCTCGAAGCTTCCGACTGAGCTCGGAAACATCTGCGGCCTGAATGGATGTCGCTAACAGGGAAGCCTGCTCAAATAAATGACACATTATGTTATATTAGTATATACTATGCGGATCCTTTGTCCGATTCCTTTCAGAATCAAACAGAGCATCAGGGGCTAGCGTCCGTACACCGGTTTATTATCCTCAACAAATAAAACGTAAAGTTCTCTTAGAATATTACGTCACATACGTCAAAGCCTGTCAGTAGGCTATTGAAGGCTTCATTCAGTCCGCTCTTGGTAGACTGAATCTTCCCCATAACCGCACCCATCATGGTGTGATGTTCTACCACGATGGAAGCACCTTGCAGTGCTTCCTCCAGCGTGTTTGGCGCCTCCGGATTAATGGAGGTCGCCGGTGGAGCAGATGCTCCTTCCATTGTCGTACGGGGCTGCGTGCCCGATTCCAGAGCCGTACTGTACTCCGGAAAGGAGTTCGGCGGGAGCCCGGATTGCTTAGGCTCCCCGTCGTCGGTTGCCATGGGGACTATTTTCCCTTGGCTGCCGGTGGCCGAGGTGTTGACCTCGGGCACCCTCTCATCGGCCCTCCTCCTGCCTTCTCGCGCAGTGGACGCCAGCAGGGAGGACACCACGGTGTCCACTAGGATGGGTGATTGAGCCCGCGGTGGCATGTCGCTCTTCACCATGTCGGCCGGCAGAGAGCTCCCAGATGATAATGAAGCACTAGGGAATGTGTGGCGAGGGATGCAAAACAACAAATGGAGTTACTCATACAATGGTAACTAACTAACCGAAGACAACAGTAAAATTTCGAATACTTACAAGTTGGCCAGGGGCTTGACCCTGAGTTGTTTTTGGAAATCAGCTCCAGACAGTGAGTCCGAGTTGTCCGGGAGGTTCAGCTTCCTCCTGGGCGCCCCCTTTCCCGTGTCTTCAGGGGCTAATACGTCTCAAACGTATCTACTTTTCCAAACACTTTTGATATTGTTTTGACCTCATTCTTGCATGATTTGAACTAAACTAATCCGGACTGACGCTGTTTTCAGCAGAGCTGCCTGTATGGTTTTATTGTGCGCAGGAAAACGGATTTTTAGGTATCTCAGAAAAACCCACGAAAAATCACAGAAAATCCACGCACCCGAAGGAACCCGGAGCCAGAAGAGGGGCCAGAGGGGGCCCAGGGGGGCCCCAGGCGCCCTGGTGGCGCGGCCCAGCCCCTGGCCGCGCCGGGTGGTCGCCTGGGTGGGCCCCACCCCCCCTGGTGCCCTACCTTGACTCGTATTTTAGCTCGTGACGGAGAAACCCCAGATCAGAAGTTCTTTTCCTAGTTTTCGTTGCGGAGCCGCCGCCACCCTCTGTTCTTCTTCGGGAGGGCTAATCTGGAGGCTGAATTGGCCTCCGGAGAGGGGAGATCGTCGCCATCGTCATCATCATCACCACTCCATCTTCTCTCCATGACTTCTCCTTCCATGTGTGAGTAATCCCTTGCTGTAGGCGAAGGGGATGGTAGGGATTGGATGAGTTAGATCATGTAATAGTTTGTCAGATTGTTGGGGGCATGTTGCCTATCATCTACTATGGTGTTTATCATCTTTGCTTCAACTTGTTATGCTTAATGCTTGTCACTTAGGGCCCGAGTGCCATGATTTCAGATCTGAACCATATGTGTTTGCATGAATATATTTGTGTTCTTGATCCTATCTATGAGTTGTTTGCACCTATTACGGTTCGGAACTGGCAATCCCAAAAGTGACAGCTCGGGACACCAAAGGGGATGGCCCGTAGTTTGAGGATTACATGTATCCATTGAGTTCATTGCTTTGTTCCGGTGCTCTTTGACAGGAGCACCTTAATCTCCATAAGTTCCTTTTGGCCCCATTCGTAGCGGGATGGTAGGACAAAAGATGTTGTGCAAGTTCTTATTGCAAGCACGTACAACTACCTACGGGATACATGCCTAATGTTTGATATTTGCCTAGATGATCATTACTTTTCCGTGTGCCGTGCCCCAACTTAGAATCATGATATATCTCATCCATGCAGCGCCCAACCATCCGTCTCCCTAGCCTACAGTGTTTTAAATCCTGCTTGTCACTAGTTGCTACTTTTGCCATTTACCTTTACTATTTACTTTTGCTGTTTACTTTTACTATCACTATTATCACTATCATACCACTGTTACCACTTATCTTTTGTTGCAAGTAAGTATATTTCAGGTGCGGTTGAATTGACAACTCAACTGTCAAGCTTATAAATACTCTTTGGCTCCCCGTGTGTCGAATCAATAAATTGGGTTATTCTTACCCGCGAAGACTATCTCGATCCCTTACGGTTGAGGGTTATCAAGTACCGTTTTCTGGCGCCGTTGCCGGGGACCATAGCAATATTTACAAGTCTACTTGAAGTATCCTACCTGCTGCACTTCATCCGCTATGGGTAAGAAAGGAGACCCCAAGGTTCCGATCTTACTATCCACTACAAGAAGAGGTACTGTTCTGAGCACTAGTGCTACACTTGATTCACCTTATGTTATGAGTAAGTTTGCCTCACCACCACCACATGATGCTCCTACTGAATCCGTTACTATGTCCGATACTCTTGATGATGCTTCTACTACTGTTGATGATATTAGTTTACTTGGTTATGCTCTTGAGAAACAGATCGCTGCTGCTGCTAAAAAGTCTGGAATTGAAATTCCTGTTACTCGCTACCCTATTGGTGAAACTTATGATTATCCTGATTTGAGTAAACTCAATGAGAGACTCCTTGATGATGATTACTATATGCTTGATTCAGATTTATGCAAGGAACTGACAGAGTTTTCTGGCTCTGACCCTGAAGTTATTAAGAAACTGTTTGAAAAACACTCTTTGAAGAACAAAACCGTTCCTGATCCTGAATTTTCTACATCTCCTATATGCATTGATGATCCTGATTATGATTTCTCTATTGATCTTTCACTTATACCTATGGTTGAAGCTGACCCCTTTTATGGCAGAGAAAATGATGATTCTATTGCACACCTGACTAAATTCGGTGAGTTGGGTGGCCTGTTTACCACAGAGGAGAAGATACGATACTTTTATGTGACCAAGCTTCTTCCTTTCTCCTTGAAGGAAGGTGCTAAAGCATGGTATGATTCACTCCCATGCGGTTCCATTAAGAGTCCTCAAGACTTAGCTCACTCTTTTGTTGATAAGTATTTTCCTGCTCACATGCAACATGCTGCTTTACAAAGAATTTATAACTTTAAACAGTTGCAGGATGAGTCCCTCCCTAAAGCTTGGTGGAGGTACTGCGGTCTGATTCGGGCTAGACCAGGACATGAAGTCCCTAAGAAGGAATTAATCGATATATTCTATGCTGGTCTAACTGATGAATCCAGGTCCTATTTGGACAGTTGTGCTGGTTGTGTTTTCAGGAAAAGGACGCCGAAAGATGCAGAAGATTTGATGGGAAGGATTGCCAAAAACCATGAAGATTGGTCCGTCCCTGAACCACCTCCACCACCAAAGAAGAGGGGCATGTTTGTTCTAAGCCCCAAAGATATGCGAGAAGCAAAGAAGTCTATTAAAGAGAAAGGTATTAAAGCTGAAGACGTGAAGAATCTACCCCCTATTGAGAAGCTGTGTGAGCCTACCACTCACCCTCCTATGGTAGAGGTACACTCTCTTTTAGATTTCAACGCAAGTGACATCCCTCGTGGTAAGCCTCCTGATCAATGTTTAGATGAGTTTGATAATTTTATTATGAAACAAAATCATTTTAATGAGAGGATACAAAGTCAGTTGCATGATAATTCCCTTGCTATCAAAAGTTTGCTTGATGTTCTAGGTAGAACGGTTAATGATGTTCAATGTCTTGTGAAACATTTTCATATGGTTCAAACTCAGCTTGACCAAATTTCTAATGTGCAAAAAGATTTGCTTGCTAACAATGCCAAACAAGATAGTTTGCAGGCTTTCGGGATTAAGACCCGAGGAGGAACTAGCACTCAAGATCCTCTCTATCCAGAGGGGCATCCGAGGAGAATCGAGCAAGAATCTCAAATGCAGGAAGAAGAAATTGTTGGCTCTCCAAAGAAGAAGAAGAAACATAAGAAGACTGACAATTCTAATGATCCTATTACAGATGAAGAGCCAGCTGTTGATCCCAACAGTGTATCTATCTCCGATGCTGAGACTGAAGATGGTGCTGAACCTGAAGGTAAGGATAATGAGAAGAATGATCCGCCTAAAGTTCGAGAAGAAGAAGCACCTGACAACCGTAAGAGGTACACTAAAGAAGACATCATCGCAAGAAAACATGGGAAGGAAAGAGAACCATGGGTACAGAAACCCATGCCCTTTCCAAGTAAGTCCATAAAATCTAAAGAAGAAGAGCATTACAATAAGTTCTGTGAGTGGATTAAACCTCTTTTTCTTCAAATCCCTTTGACTGATGCTATTAAGTTACCTCCTTATTCAAAATATATGAAAGATATTGTCACTAATAAAAGAAAAGTTCCTAATGAAGCAATATCTACTATGCTTGCTAACTACTCTTTCAGTGGCAAGATTCCTGAGAAGCTCGGTGATCCAGGTTTACCCACCATTCCTTGCTCCATAAAGAATAATTATGTCAAAACTGCTTTATGTGATCTTGGAGCAGGAGTGAGTGTTATGCCTCTCTCTCTCTTTACGAGAGGCTCTGTTTAGAGAAACTAATTCCTACAGATATCTCCCTTCAGATGGCTGACAAGTCAACCGCCGTTCCGATAGGTATTTGTGAGGATGTTCCCGTAGAAGTTGTTAATTGTTTGATTCTTACTGATTTTGTTGTGCTTGACATGCCCGAGGATGGGAGCATGTCCATTATTCTTGGTAGACCTTTTCTTAACACCGCAGGTGCTATTATTGATTGCAATAAAGGCAAGGTTACCTTCAATGTGAATGATAAAGAACACACGGTATATTTTCCAAAGAAGACCGATAGGAGGCATGGCCTCAACTCTATAAAAAATATCGAGACCGTGAAGATTGGAGAATGGGATTGTCCACTACATGTGCCTCACAAATACAAAACTATCATTGTGGGGACAATGTCCATCAAACTAAAGGTTTAGTGATTACTTCGTAAGAGGTGATACTTTTTGCTCTATATATCGCCTGTTTGTTGGTAAGACTTGATCAACCTTACTAATAAACGTGTTTTATATAGATAAAAAGTTGAGCTTGTTATGTTTTCATTTGTTTTTAGTTTTTGTCCTACTTGCTGTACCAAGTATTTATGTTTTGAAGCTTCACAATACTACTCACTACTTCAAGTTTTCAGACAGTTTCGCAGCTTTTTGAACTTCGAAAAAATTTCAACAGTGAAGTTTTCAGAAAAATTCCAGAAAAATTAAAATAAATATTTCCACGTCGGGAGTGACCCAGAGGGACCTGGGGCCAGCCAGGGGGACCCACCAGTGGCCCAGGCGGCCAGCTGGCGCGGCCTAGCCCCTGGCCGCGCCCACAGGGCGCCTGGGGCCCACGAGGCCCCCCTCCAGGTATGTCTTCTTCCTCCCTCTCTCTTTTTCTCCAAAAACGTGAGTTCTGCACTTGTTCTTGTGTTCTTGCTGTTCTTGGAGGCGATTCTTCGATCTCTCTCTACAGCCCATCATTTGTGCTGAGATTTTGAACAAATACTCCCTCGTATGTGACTCCTCCACCCCTCCAATTAGATTTCTGATTGGTGGCTTCATTTGTGAGTATTTAGTAGTTCTTGGTGCTGTATAGATGAGCTTGCATGCATGTGTAGAAAGTTATTTTCCAAGTTTTGATGCAAGTTTATGCCTTGGGCAAGTGAGTTGAGTAGTTTGCCTTAACTCACCTTGTTTTAATCCTCGTTTTTGTAAATTGCCAAAAATTTCAGAAATGAGTTTGTTAGGAAGGGCAAAAGGGTGGCTTGAGAAGAGGAGGCCCACGCACTCCGATCGAGTTACTAGAGCCGCAGCTTCACCCTCGACTGCTAGGGTGAGCTATAATGAAGATCATGTGCCCTTGGAGTTGTTGGAAGACACAAGTCCAGCACGTGCGATGACGTTTCCATGTGATGAATTCCTTGAAGCTGCGGGAATCAAGGATGAGTTTTATAATCTTTGTGCTAATGCAGGTCTGACACGGCTCGTCACGTGCCGTGTTACTCAGTATCAAAAACTCACCTCCAGTTTCATTAACAGTTTTAGATATAATCCTGATTCAGGTGTTATTGAGTTTAAAATTTACAATGATCTTATCACCATGACTTTGGGAAAGTTTTGTGAAATAATAGGTGTGCCAAACGTTGGGAGGACGGATAGGATGGCCACTCAGCCCTCTGAGCTGAAAACCGTCATCAACTCTCTCTGCAGCATGTGTACGAGGGATATTCATAGGTCGAAGATCTCCAGCATCTTATTTCCTCACCTCAGGTATTTTGCATATTATGTTGCTAGAGGGGTGTTAGCTCGTGACAACACGAGCAACATTTCTGCTCCGGATATTGCTATCCTGGCAGCAGCCCTCTCAGGGAGGTCTGATTATAATCTGGGTGCCTTAATTGCTCGACACCTTGCTATGAACGGTAACAAGGGGGACTTATATGGTGGCGTTTATGCCACACTTATCTTAGAACATCTTGGAGGCACCCGACACCCTGATGATAATCCTTTTACTTATTTAAGCTTTGATCTTGCTGCTATGAAAAGGCATAAGTTTATTACCATGGCTTCTGAGCTGGATAATCTTGTTTATATCTTGCGTTTCGGAACTACCGCGGAACGCGAGATCCGTCTACCTGCACCTCTTTTGTTTGATTTTTCTCGCAGGAACGGATGGTCCTTTGATGTTGTCCAGTTCGATGAGTTCATGGCCCAGTATCAGTTTCATAACCCCATGGAGGGGGTTGTGCCCGACGAGGAGGAGCACGGTGAGTTACCACCTTTTCAGGGAGATACCGCCACCGAGTTTGGTGAAGGGTCTTCCTCTGCTTGGCGTACGGACCCTTCCTCGTGGGAGACTCCGAGGAATTCGGTATACGCGCCAGCATCCTTCTACGACCCTTGGACTCACCACCATACCCCCGGAGCAGGAGGCTCCTGGGGGCAGTAGCTGCTACCAACTTAGGCCAAAAGCCTAAGCTTGGGGGAGTACGTGCCCCTCTCACTTTTCCATTGTATTATCCATTTTATTCGCTTTGATCTTTTCGAAGCTTTTACCCGTTCTTCTTTATTTCTCTCTTTGCAAAAACAACAAAAAGATTTTCTCTTTCTTTTGCTTTCGTTCAACCTTCGAAATAATCCAAAAAGATTTCATTTTCTCTTTAGTTTGCTTTGTTTTCAGAGTGCAGCTCGAGTCCGTGATGGCATTTAATTATATTTCCTACGTTCGATCGTGCAAGTGACGAGGCAGTAATGACGAAGATCGACTGAAAGGAAGCAACAAGGAAGACCGGTATGAACTCTTCTTGTTTCTACTTTTGTACATATGCCTGTACTTATGATCTAGAGACCAGCTTGTAGCGACATAGTGCTATGTTTACAATACTCTTCCAGTAGTTCATGCTTTCCTTGTGGCTAGTCTCGAATAGCTAGAGTATATAATGTGTTATTGAAATGATCTACATGCATTGCATTGTTCATAGTTCGGTATACTGAGGTGGTATTTCCCTTTAGAGAATTTTTTTGGGTTGACTTGGCACGTGTTTACACATGTTTAAGACTAAAAGTCTGCTCTGCCTTGATGATCTTTGAATTTTAGAATAGTTATACCACTTTCATGCCCGATTCAATGTTGCTTTGTCGCTCTGCATGATTATGGCCGTTATTGCTCTCTAGTTGGTCGCTTCCCAGTCTTTTGCTAAACCTCCACCTGTACTAAGCGGACTGACTGCTTGTGCATCAAAAATCCTTAAAACCTGTTATGCCATATGAGTCCACCATACCTTCCTATACATGGTATTTACCTGCCATTCCTAACAAAGACTTTCGTGTACCATCTCGAAATTAATCAAAAGCATTTCTCTTTTTGTGCCTCTGTTTTAGCTCATGAGAAAGTAGTAGTTAATTCATGATCTTTTTAAGTTGGACAAGTTTCACCCCGGGATTGCATGACTAATGTGGAAACCCATAATACGAGAAGGAACTGGCATAGGGTGCGCCCGGCTCATAAAAGATAATACAACAAACAAACCCTCCTTCACGCTTTGTTCATGAGAAATCAGAAAACTTTGGCAGTGATAAACAAAGGAGATTAAGAGGATGTGATCGTCCTCATGCGGGAGCCGTTCCTCGAAACTTGTCCAGCTCAAGAAGTGATTGAGTTATCTGCTAGCATTCGTTGACGAAATATGCACCTCTCAAAAACGTTTTTACCTCTGTTTTTAAAACCAAGAGCTCTGGTACATGTTTAGTTTTTGTTTCCGACCACGGGTTTTCAACCTTGCCAACAAAAGCCACGGTTCGAGAGTCTCCACCTTCTTTCTTCAAAGCACCAACTAGGAGAGCATAATTGTCATTCTGAGTGTAATGTGCATTATCCCAAAGTACTACATTGTCTTCTGCATGCTTGTGATATGATTTATTCTGAAATTCTTAGTTCTAGTCTCCTTTAAAATTCTGGAGGAGTTTCTGCATTTATGTTTTGCTTCACTCATGCAATGTAATCTTGTCTTGATTTTCAGTAGTATATTATTTACTTTTAGGTATTTGTGATTGGTCACTTGAAAGAAGGATTGCTCCGTGCATTGTCCTCATAGTACTGTTTCAATACTTGCTAGACTCTCTTCGTTGTACATGCTTATATACATCTAATGAAGCAAAAGAGTTTGTCAAAGTTTTCTTTGCCGCGTCCAGTTCATTGAACTGAATTGCTTGAGGACAAGCAATATGCTAAGCTTGGGGGAGTTGATACGTCTCAAACGTATCTACTTTTCCAAACACTTTTGATATTGTTTTGACCTCATTCTTGCATGATTTGAACTAAACTAACCCGGACTGACGCTGTTTTCAGCAGAGCTGCCTGTATGGTTTTATAGTGCGCAAGAAAACGGATTTTTAGGTATCTCAGAAAAATCCACGAAAAATCATAGAAAATCCACGCACCCGAAGGAACCCGGAGCCAGAAGAGGGGCCAGAGGGGGGCCAGGGGGGCCCCAAGCGCCCTGGTGGCGCGGCCCAGCCCCTGGTCGCGCCGGGGGGTCGCCTGGGTGGGCCCCACCTCCCCTGGTGCCCTACCTTGACTCATATTTTAGCTCGTGACGGAGAAACCCCAGATCAGAAGTTCTTTTCCCAGTTTTCGTCGCGGAGCCGCCGCCACCCTTTGTTCTTCTTCGGGAGGGCTAATCTGGATGCTGAATTGGCCTTCGGAGAGGGGAGATCGTCGCCATCGTCATCATCATCACCACTCCATCATCCCTCCATGACTTCTCCTTCTATGTGTGAGTAATGCCCTGCTGTAGGTGAAGGGGATGGTAGGGATTGGATGAGTTAGATCATGTAATAGTTTGTCAGATCATTGGGGGCATGTTGCCTATCATCTACTATGGTGTTTATCATCTTTGCTTCAACTTGTTATGCTTAATGCTTGTCACCTAGGGCCCGTGTGCCATGATTTCAGATCTGAACCATATGTGTTTGCATGAATATATTTGTGTTCTTGATCTTATCTATGAGTTGTTTGTACCTATTATGGTTCGGAACCGACGATCCCAAAAGTGACAGCTCGGGACACCAAAGGGGATGGCCCGTAGTTTGAGGATTACATGTATCCATTGAGTTCATTGCTTTGTTCCGGTGCTCTTTGACAGGAGCACCTTAATCTCCATAAGTTCCTTTTGGCCCTGTTCGTAGCGGGATGGTAAGACAAAAGATGTTGTGCAAGTTCTTATTGCAAGCACGTACAACTACCTACGGGATACATGCCTAATGTTTGATATTTGCCTAGATGATCATTACTTTTCCGTGTGCCGTGCCCCAAGTTAGAATCATGATATATCTCATCCATGCAGCGCCCAACCATCCGTCTCCCTAGCCTACAGTGTTTTAAATCCTGCTTGTCACTAGTTGCTACTTTTGCCATTTACCTTTACTATTTACTTTTGCTGTTTACTTTTACTATCACTATTATCACTATCATACCACTGTTACCACTTATCTTTTGTTGCAAGTAAGTATATTTCAGGTGCGGTTGAATTGACAACTCAACTGTCAAAGCTTATAAATACTCTTTGGCTCCCCGTGTGTCGAATCAATAAATTGGGTTATTCTTACCCGCGAAGACTATCTCGATCCCTAACGGTTGAGGGTTATCAGGGGCCGCCCTGTTCTTCCTCTTCCCCTTGACGGGGGATTCGCTTTCCACCTCCTCCTCCTCTTCCTCTTCGTCATGGGAGGAGGGGGCGTCGGTCTCTTCGGACTTAGCCACCGAAGGACTCTTAGGACGGGGAGCGCTCTTGGCATCCTTGCCCTTCTTCTTGGCCTTCTTCTCCGGCGCCTGGTACGACGCCGACACCAGCATCGCCATTAGCTCAGGCGTGGCTGAGGTCTTGGGTAGCGGAGCCGGAAAGTCGATCCGCTCTGCTTTTGTTGTGTAGGCCTGTATGGAACACAAATGTTCCAACTCCTGTTATAATTGAAATATGGACATGATAGGTCCTCGGTAAAATCGTGCTTACCTCCGTGTCCGGAGTCTTGGTGTCTAATTCGATGTCTTTGGTTTCCTTTGGCCACTACTTCTAGGCCATGAAAAGCTGCTTCCATATGTCTTCGTGCGTAGAGCCGAATAAGCGCTTCAGGTCCAGGGTCCCTCCGGATTGAACTCCCACAAGCGGGAGGCCCGGAGCTGGCAGGGAAGGGTGTGGCGAAAGATCATCACTTGAATCACGTCAGTGAGGTGGGTGCCCTCTACTATCATGTCAGAGATGCGATTCTGGAGCATGTTCACCTCCGATTGTGACCCCCAATCAGGGCCCTTGGTGGTCCATGAGGTGAGCCTCTCTAGGGGTTCGGATCTGAATTCGGGCACAACCACCCATTTGGCCTCATGGAGTTCGGTGATGTAGAACCACTCCTGCTGCCATACCTTGTTGGTTTCCACAAAAAGCCCCTTTGGGCCAGGTGGTGTTGGGGAGCTTACTTACCATAGCTCCCCCACAATCCGCGTGCTTCCTGTCGACCACCTTCGACTTCAGATTGAAGGTCTTGAGCCATTGTCCGAAGTGTGGGGGGGGGAGGAAGGCTTCACACAAGACTATGAAAGCCGATATGTGAAGAATAGAATTTGGGAAAGGGGTGGAGGGGTAATCCAAGCCCCCAAGTAAAGTTTGGGATGAACACAAACCTCTCGCCAAGCCCTGGGATGGGGGTCACCAGATTCTTGTCAGGAATCTGGTGTGCTATGTCGGCGACAAGATAGCCTGCGCTCCGGAGACTCTTCACGCCTTTCTTCGTGACTGTGGAGGCGTCCCACTTTCCCTTAGAGCCAGATCCAGCCATTGCTGGAGAAGGAGGTGGCGGTGGAAGGGATGCGAGCTGTGGGCGCTGAAAGCTGCGGGCACTGGAGCTAGGAGATTGGGAAGCAAAGGCTAGAGGAAAGCGTGAGGTAAAAGGGAGGGATCTATGTCCTTTTATAGGTGGTAAATACCAAACGTCCCCCACTTAAGCCGTAAAACTCACTTGTTCCCAACGAGATCATGCGTAAGGTACGGTTGGGTTACCCAAATCATATTGATGAGGATCCCGCCATAAGCGGGCATGATCTCAGCTTCGACAAGACGTGCCAATTGAGGCTATGCCTCAAAACGTGAAACCAGAACCAAGAAAACGGTTCGAAATATTGAAGGGTCAAATGAAACGTTTCGCCGAAAAAGTTGTCAATAAAGACACAATGCTTGTTTTGGTGTTTATGCCTTCGTGGCTAAGGGTTGTACTAATCATGTAGAGCCGGACATAGTTCCTTTAGGCAGGAAATAAACATCATATGTTCGGAAGGAGGAACCCGCCTTGCAATGTCGAAGAAAGTATATGTGCCAAACTCATCATCATCGAAGACTGGTTCAGGGGCTACTAAGGGAGTCCTCGACTAGGGGGTTCTCGGGTATCCGGATTACTTGTTATGGGCCGGACTGGTGGGCCGTGAAGATCAACACAGAAGATTGTCCCTCGTGTCTGGATAGGACTCCTATGTGTATAGAATGGCAAGTTTAAGTCCGGGTGTAATGTTTCCTTCCTCTGCAAGATGATTATGTACAACCCTAAGTCACTCCGGTGCATATATAAACCAGAGGGTTCAGTCCGTAGAGGCAATCACAAATATAATAGGCTAGACATCGAGGGTTTAGCCATTACGATCTTGAGGTAGATTAACTCTTGTAATCCTCATATTCATCAAGATCAATCAAGCAGGAAGTAAAGTATTACCTCCATTAAGAGGGCCTAAACCTGTTGAAACATCGCGTCCCTGTTGCCCCTGTTACCATCAATCCTCAGATACACAGTTCGGGGCCGCCTACCTAAGATCCGCCGGTTTTGACACTGAAAGTGGCCAACTGGGGCACCCCTCCAGTTGGTCCTACTTCCAGTAATTTTTATTTATTCCAAAATAATTCTCAAAAAAGTTTCGTCCAATTCCAGGAACTTTGCTTGTTATACAAAAAACAACACCATGGTAGTTCTGCTGAAAGTAGAGTCCAAAACAAGAGAAATAGTGTTAGGAAAAGTAGATACGACGGAGACGTATCAACTCCCCAAGCTTAACCAATTGCTTGTCCTCGAGCAATTCTGTTGACAAACTGAAAGTGATAAAGAAAAACTTCTACGAACTCTTTTGTTCTTGTTTCTATATATATGCTTAAATAATACCCAAGTTTTCAGCAAAGATCGTAACTAACCATGCAGGCGATAACTCTTAGAAATTATGATCATTCATATAAATAGCATAATCAACTAGCGAGCAATAATAAGATATATCGATTGCCAAAACTTTGTCAAAATAATCATGATACAATATGACAATAATGGTATCTCTCTAGCCCTTTCCAGGACCGCAAAACATAAATGGAGAACACCTCCAAAGTTCAAGCAGCGACTAGACATTGTAATTAATGGTAGAAGAGATCCAGTCATGCTAACACTCAACATTAACTATACTCAATACATAAGAATAACAGTACTGCTCTCAGGTATGGTGCTTATTTGAGAAGATAATGACACAACATCAAAATCAAATAGACAGTCCCTTCATAGAGGGAAGCAGGGATTTGAAGAGGTGCGATAGCTCTAAGCTTAAATCAAAGATAAATATAATTTTGGGAGGTATACCTTCCTTACCAACGTTACGACCAAGAGTTTTCAATATCTTCCATGCTAAACAAATTAGCGACAGTATCCAAGCGGTAAAAGTAAAGTTTACTCCCCATCCACCAACAAACACAAGCCATGGCTAGCAGGATCCTCAGGTGCCCTCCATTCCAACAACAGCCCGAGGGAGTTTGGTTTAATTATTATTGTTATTTTTCATGGGACCGGCCATCCTGATTACCAGCCCCTCTTATGCAAGGAAAAGTGAATAAACACTCATCACGAGAATAACCTACTTAGCATGGAAGGTACTGACCACCCCCTGTCGCTCCATGAGCGGTACGGGCACACAAAACTGATGTTGATTTGAATATTTAAAGATGGCACATGCATATTTACTTGGGACGGCAGAGTAATATCGCTTATAGGTAGATATAGTGGACTCATCTTGAACAATTTTGATTTTTAAGGGTTTTGATGCACAAGCAGTATTCCCACTTATTACACGCAAAGGCTTGCAATTAGGTTCTGAAGAGACCAGCTAGAGAGCGAAAATTGTCATAATCATGAAATGAGAATAATTACCATTGAATACTAGTATGAGTAGGATATAGACACCTTGAACATAAATATCGTGGAGGCTATGTTGGTTTTGAATCAACTACATGCGTGAACATGTGCCAAGACAAGCCGCTCAAAACATTCAGAGGAGGATACCATGTCATCATACTACATCAGAACCATTTTAATGCATGTTGACACCCAAGATAAATCATTATCCACTCCTAGCTACTTAAGCATGGAATGAACAACTATAATCTCTAATTGTCATCGCAAACGTGTTTAATCATATTACGACGAATCATGGATACTGAGTTAAACATATTTACAAAAACAAAAACAAGTTGAGTTCTTACCTGCTTTTGCTTGTCACAATCACTTCATCAAATATCGTCATTATTGCCTTTCACTTTCATGACCGAACGATGTGAGAATAATAATATTGCAAGAGTGCTGCAAACTAAGTTGGAATCTGCAAACATTTTATTAAGAGGAGAAGACAAAATAACATGGGCTCTATGTTAGATCAACAATATTGCATATGAGAGCCACTCAACATTTTCATCATGGCCCTCTCCTCATATTGACTCAATGAAAGAAAAGAAGTTCAGAGAAACACACGAAAATTCTTTTTTGAGTTTTTGTATTTTCTCAAAGAAAGCAAATTAAATAAGGAAGAAAAAAACGAGAAAAACTATTTACACGGGAAAGCTCCCAACAAGCAAAAGAAGAAAAGAGAAATCTTTTTGGGTTTTCTTTTAATGCTTCAACTAAATTAAACTAGAAAGAAAAGCCGAAAAGTTGCAAGAAATATTTTTGAGTTTTCTTAAAGTTTTTTCAAACACACAAGAAGAAAGCGAGAAAATAAAACTAGCATGGATGATACAATGAAGAAGTGTGAGGACCGACAAATGGAATGAAGTATGCAGCCATCTGGTCACATGTTAAAGTGCTGAGGTGGCGGCACCTGAGCATCCCACTCCTGGGGCTCGTCCTCCGCCGCTGCCTAGGCGTTTCGGTAAGCAATGATGCCCTCTGGTAGGATGGTGTATCCGTTCCTAGCATGAGAATCAAACAATGCAGGTGCAGGCAATGGGCTTATAATGAGTTTTCTCACTTAAAACCAAGTTGTAACGAATATTGTTAAAAGAATCGGAAGCATCAGTGAAGTGATGATCTAGCATCACCTGGTGATCTATGTAAACTCTGGGCAAATGATAGTCATGGTGGCGTATCTGAACATTAAAATGCCTCGCCAAGAGAGTGCCATAAATACCATGATGGATTTTACCCTTAGCTCTGTTAGTGTGGAGATGATGTGCAATATTAGCCCCTAGGTTAAAGGTGCATTGGTACATCGACGTGCTATACAAACGGTTTTAACCCCTTTCCACGATAACATTTTAAAATATTGCCAAGTGAGCGTGAGCGATAGGGGGGGTCCTTCCCACACAACCCAAAAGCCGTCGGGGATAGGGAGTAGTAATCCTTACGTTTTGCATAACTAAGCGTATGTGTTGCCGACATGTATCCCAAATGTGATTCTTCAGAAAACTGTTTCTGATATCTCGCATCTCCCAAATGCTCCATCCTTGCTACTTGTTTGTGATTGCATTGCCATCGTAGTCGGTATTCCATGGTGCCACGTTTACAATGCGCGCTCCATCGCAAATAGCTCACGATTATATAATGTGTATGATAAGCAGACAATCACACACATTTACTTTTCCTTGACTGTATGCAATTTGACGACATCATAAACAGTCCATAACAGCAAAGCATGTGTGATAAGGGGACTTCCGCAAACATTTAATAATAAGGAACTATATGCGCTGTTGTTGTTAATCTCAATCTTTTTTCTTGGTTGATCATGTGTGCAGTAGAGATTCATCGCACACATAGTCGATCTAAGAAACGTGCCTGGTCTCCACGTTTATCGTAGATGTTTTGCTTTCCCAAACCGTGTGCAGTGTACTAGCCTGTAGAACCTAATTTATCGCTAATTTAATCCCTGCATTTAAAAATCATAGATTTTGAATTTGAAAGTAGGAAATCACTTATTTCATATCGAACCATGTTTATTACAAATATAGGTTCAATCACGGATTCATAATTCGGTGCACATGTACATATACTGAAGAACTACAGAAGCACCAACTAAAGAATGATGAACCGCAGTGGTACTAAAGACTGTAAAGAGAGAGGCAAAAGACATTCTTGTTGTTGGAGAAGGTGAAGCGGAATGCCCATATTGTGCCCTCCTCCACGCATAATGCGCTCACAACTCTAGGCCAACCCCTTGTGATGGTTGCCCGCCCATCCTTCACTGTCTTCATTAGGACTTCTCGATGCTCATTGTAGCCTCGATGAAATACTTTAACCTTCATTGCATGTCCACCTATCATGTACTCTGCGAGGAAATCCTGAGTGTCGGATTACGGGTTCCGCAAACCCTTGAGAGGTTCGAACTCTGGGGTGCGTACGAAGAACACTCCCTCCCCAGTGCGCTCACCCTACGATTCCGCGGCCTAGCTTGTTGTGCTCAAAGAATAGGGGACACAAAGAATTATACTAGTTCGGGCCACCTTGTGGTGTAATACGCTACTCCAGTGTGTGTGGTGGATTGCCTTTGTATGGCTGAGGATGATCTAGTACAAGGGATGAACAGCCTCCGGAGGAGAGGTGTTCTTGGGCTCGGATGAGCTTGTGGTGTCTCTTCTACTAGGTGAGCTCCTTCTCAGATCCGGATGAGATGCCCTCTATGGTGGTAGCTAGGCCCTATTTATAGTAGCCTTGGTCCTCTTCCCAAATATCGGCGGGAAGGGATCCCTCAACGGCCAAATTAGAAGGGGAACAGCTAGTACAAGTTATCCTGACAAAAGTAGTCTTCGCCTGCCAAAGGCTCTGGTGGAGAGGCCACGCCGGGCTCCACGATGACCTCCGTTCTGTAGCCTTGACGGTCCTTGGTCTTGTTGCACCGATATAGAAACCTTTGCCTGATCCCTCAAGACTCCGCGCATGCGCTTGCCCCCTTAGCACCAAAGAGGAAACTGGCATTCTGTGCCCGCTGGCGCCCGCCTGGCCTTGGTCGTCATGGCTCACATCACGTGAACCTCGCGAGGTACCCCTTGCATAGATATCTCCGCTCCTCGGGAGCCAGACTAGCGAGACTGCCCCCAGGGAGGCCTTGCGGTCACCCGCCTCGTGAGCCTTGGCCCCTCGCGAGGGTCTTGAGTAGCAGTTGATGAAGTTGGATCGCACTAGGCCGCTGATGGCGCCACGTTACGGGCCACAGGCAGGCAAGTCTGGGTACCCCCGTTCCCAGGACGCCAACAGTAGCCCCCGGGCCCAAGGCGCGCAAGGACTTGGCTTTGAGGCGAAGACGAAGGGGCAAGGGAGAAGCTCTGCGGGCCCCAAACGCCCATGGCCTCGGTCGATGCATGGCGACTTGATTGGACGTGGGCGTCCCCGCTTCCCCACGCTGCCTCGGCAACTGTCCGACTTGACGAGACCCTGCTGCATGCGCATAAAAACTATCATTACGCGATATCGTGGGGGCCGACTGTTGGTCTCCTCCAGGCTATAAATGGGGGAAGGGGTGAAGCCCCAGGTTGCCCATCTTCTTGTTGTTGCTCGCTCCTTCTTCTTCCTCCTTCCTTCGCCCTCTTGTCGCAACTTCCATGGCACCGATAAGAAGATTTTCTGCTGCTGAGAAAGGAAAGACTACCTGTGATGAGTAGGAAGCGCTCCCGCCAAAGAAGAGGTTTGGCTGCCCCTATAGTGTTGGTGAGAGGTGGGAGGTGGTGAGGCC
Source organism: Secale cereale (assembly GCA_902687465.1). NCBI lineage: Eukaryota > Viridiplantae > Streptophyta > Magnoliopsida > Poales > Poaceae > Secale > Secale cereale. The sequence goes on along the minus strand of LR738711.1, from coordinate 529,238,977 downwards.
TTGGGGCGAGCGACCTCCTCCTGGTTACCCGCTTCCCTTGTATTCCCAGGGGCAAGGGGGTTGCGCTCCGGGCTGCTTGTGTCTTGGTTGAGGTCGTCCTGTTGGGGCGGCCGGTTCCCGAACCCATGACGAGGGCTCCTCACGTGAGTTCTTGGTGTGGGCAGCGATACCGCCGCCCTCTTGGATCCGGTTCCCAAGGTTCTTTGCCGAGCCGATGCCAGCGAGGGGGCCTGCAAAGTTGTGGCTGCAGCACGCTGGGTGCAACAGCCAAGCTACGAAGGCAGAGGTTGAAGTTGCCCCCCCCCCCGACAGGCGTCTTCATGACTCGAGGGTGGGGCGAAGTCGCCCGCGTGTGCCGCCCTGATGGAGTCTTCGTTGTCCACTTTGACTTTGACGACGCCTTGATACGTCTCCAACGTATCTATAACTTATGATTGTTCCATGCTATTATTTATGAAGTCTTGGATGTTTAATGGGCTTTATCATTCACTTTTATATCATTTTTGGGACTAACCTACTAACCCAAAGGCCCAGTCCAGATTGTTGTTTTTTTGCCTATTTCAGGGTTTTGCAGAAAAGGAATATCAAACGGAGTCCAAACGGAATTAAACCTTCGCGAGAGATATTTTTGGAAGAAATCACGCTCGGGAAACATCAGGACCAAGTCAGGGGACGAAGGGCCAGCCCTCGAGGGTGGGGGCGCGCCCCCCTTCCCAGGGCGTGCCCCCCTGCCTCGAGGCTGGCCCACACGGCCCCCGGTGCCCTCCTTCTTCCTATATATACCTACGTACCCCAGAAACTCCATACGCAGAGAGAAAACCCTAATTCCACCGCCGTAGCTTCTGTTCCCATGGAGATCCCATCTTGGAGCCTGTTTCGGGAAGGGGATCCATCACGGAGGCCTTCATCATCATCATCATCGCCCTCACCATGAGTTGTGAGTAGTTTACCACAGACCTTCGGGTCCATAACTAGTATCTAGATGGCTTCTTGTCTCTCTCTGGATCTCAATACAAAGTTCTCCTCGGTCTTCGAGGAGATCTATTCGATGTAATCTCTTTTTGCAGTGTGTTTGTCGAGATCCGATGAATTGTGAGTTTATGATCAAGGTTATCTATGAAAGATATTTGGTTCTTCTATGAACTTTTTATGTGTGCTCATAATATCCTTGCAAGTCTCTTCGAATTATTGGTTTGGTTTGGCCTACTAGATCTATAGTTCTAGCAATGGGAGAAGTGCTTGGCTTTGGGTTCAATCTTGCGGTGTCCTTTCCCAGTATCAGTAGGGGCAGCAAGGCACGTATTGTATTGTTGCCATCGAGGAGAAAAAGATGGGGTTTTCATCATATTGCTTGAGTTTATCCCTCTACATTATGTCATCTTGCTTAAAGCGTTACTCTGTTCGTATGAACTCAATACACTAGATGCATGCTGGATAGCGGTCGATGTGTGGACAAATAGTAGTAGATGCAGGCAGGAGTCGGTCTACTTGTCTCGGACGTGATGCCTATATACAATGATCATGCCTAGATAGTCTCATAATTATTCGCTTTTCTATCAATTGCTCGACAGTAATTTGTTTACCCGCCGTAGAATATCGCTATCATGAGAGAAGCCACTATTGAAAACTATGGCCCCCGGGTCTATTCTCAACATATCAATCTACATCTACTTTACTTTTCTTGCTTTTATTTGCTGTTTTGTTAAACTAAAAATACCAAAAATATAATTATCATCTCTATCAGATCTCACTCTCGTAAGTGACCATAAAGGGATTGACAACCCCTTATCGCGTTGGCTGCGAAGTTCTTATTTGTTTGTGCAGGTGCGAGGGACTGGCGCGTGGTCTCCTACTGGATTGATACCTTGGTTCTCAAAAACTGGGGGAAATACTGACGCTACTGTGCTGCATCTCCCTTTCCTCTTCGAGGGAATACAATGCAAGTTCAAGAGGTAGCAAGAAGAATTTCTGGCGCCGTTGCCTGGGAGGCTTACACAAAAGTCATATACCAAGTACCTATCACAAACCCTTATGCTTCGCATTACATTTATTTGCCTCTCATTTTCCTCTCCCCCACTTCATCTTTGCTGTTTTATTTGCCCTTCTTCCGTCGTGTGTTTTTCGTTCGCTTGCCCCTTGTCTGCTCGTATGCCGCTTGTTTTTTTGTCATTATGGCTCTCCCTGTTAGTGTTGACCCTCACCTCAAGAGGCTGGAAGAGATTGAAAACAATGTTAGACATTTTATGACTATACAATTTGATCATAATGATTTTTTCAGAAGTGAGCTTAAAGAACAGAAAAAGTTTATGGAATATATGAATAAAGACCTTGATGATATGTCTAAGGAATTTTATGGTTTGGAATCTCAGTTTGCTCATCTTGAGAACTTAATTGCCCAAATTTCCGATAAACAGTCCACCTTGATCAATAAGATGGCTGCCAAACCGGAAGAGCATGAAAATAAAGATGAAGATCTGAAAGTTATTGATGTATGAAGATCTGAAAGTTATTGTGCAAGAAGCTTCTGGAGGCTAAAATGGGAGGAGACATTGCCGTTGCGTGACTGCGGAAACCAACTTGTCAAGCGATGGTGGCGCGCCGATGGGATGCATGCCTTATCTTGCCGGGTCTGTGGTGATTTCCCATGCGGTGAGCCCGGCTCGCTTCCGATGTCGGGTGGCTGAGATTGCTCGATTTCTTCCCGCTCGACTTAGAGTTCTGCGCCAGCAGAGCCCGACCCCGCGCATACCTCAGCCATTGTTGACTTGTCCGGATCGCTAGGACAAGACCAGGGGGTGACGGGTTACGTGGCCAGTTCGGCCCCTGATACGCAATGCTCAGGGGTCCCCCTTGATTTACGAACAACCCTTGCGAAGGAAATGCTGGACTAGGCCTTGGTGTTATGCGTTGGCACACTACTAGCAAAAGGCCTACTAATGGCGCACCTAATTTGGCCATTAATGGCGCATTAGTGGTGCGCCATTAGTGCCACGCCATTAGTATATTTTACTAATGGCGCACCTCTGGTGCGCCATTAGTATCTGGTATACTAATGGCGCACCGCTGATGTGCCATTAGTATGCACAGTAGTGCGCCATTAGTATGCCTCTCAGGGGCCATGTGTACCCAGGTGCTTTGGCATACTAATGGCGCACTCCAGCAGGATGCGCCATTAGTAATGTCCGCATAGTAATGGCGCACTCTCTGGTGATGCGCCATTAGTATCCTTTGGCATACTAATGGTGCACTGTGTTCTGATGCGCCATTAGTATGAATATTAGGGTTTTTTTATTTTTATGTTTTTTTGCACAGATTACAAAATGTATAATTGCACAGAATATAGACAGCACACATCAACAACAAATTCATCGAATACAATAGAAGATTAGTCTCTGAATACAATTCATCATATCAGTCTCCGAATACAATTCATCATATTAGTCTCCGAATTGAAAAGACCGAACAAAGATAGAACAATATATTACAAGTCTCGAGACCGCGAGTAGCGAGTTTGTCTTCACATTACAAGTCGATATCGATCATCTAAACTACCATCACATAGAAGAGAGCTGCGGTCATCAAGATGAGCATCATCACGATGAAACTCGTCTTCATCCGGTTCCTCCAACGCTCCCTCCCCTCTCCCGCTAGATAGCGGGCGTATCTAGATTCGGCCTCGGCCCTAGTGGTGTACCATTTGTAACTGTTACCGCTGAATCGGTGAACCTGTCTCCGACACTCCTCCCAGTCGTCGTAGACTCCGGGAACCTTACCCTTGTACACGACATACGACGGCATCGCTATGCACTAGCCAAACGAAACGTTAGTACCAATTCACAGACAATACATAAGCAATATATAAGTATGCAACAGAACGATCGAAAGAGAAAAGCAAGACATAAATAGCATCGATTACATCTAAGTTGAACGACTCTCGAAACCAAAGAGACATACTACAAGTTCATTAAAGTTTAATTACAACATGAGCCAATCGATGTTTCAGGACTAGACACAGCATCACTGCTTTCGACTCGACTCAAGGGACCGGAGCGTGGATGAAGCCGCCGTCTATCGTGGGAGTCATGAAATCACGGGCGTTGTCAGCCTGCATTTGTAGCATTGTGTCGATGTCACTGTTCGACGGTTGATTTCTGAGGTAGAACTACCCGAGGTACGAAGGACATCTTGATGGATGATTTCCGCAAACTCCGACTGGATGCGAAAGAATTCTTGTCTGATGTCCGCGTCCTGGATTGCCGACACGCTCGCGGCCCAATCTTTGAGTTTACTCGGTAGCAGAAGTTGATGATGGTCCCGTACGATCGCCTGCATGTGATGGATGGCGTAGTAGGCACCCTTCTGACCGCCAGGCGGCTGCTTGACGCAGCAGAACATCGTATTGTGGGAGAACACGTGCTTGTCGTACTTACGAATAGGCCTGGTGAAGGTGCCTCCAGATTTGGCGTAGCCGGGGAGAACATCATCAAGAACCTTCTTGACATTTGTGTAGTCTACTTTCGACTGACGGTCCGGGTCAAAATACGTGGCCATGGAATATTTGGGGCTTAGGAGGATGAGCGTGCACTGTGTGTCACTGCAGAAAACACGGAATGTTAAAAGAAGAACGATCGAAATCTAAGAATTCATATGTTACGGGGCGGTTGAGGCGGAGGACTTAGTCGGGAAAGTAAGGCACGAGGAAGTTATCCTTATCTCGGTTTGCCAGAATGACGCCTTCGAGGTAAGAACTCGCGACTTGCCGGTCCCCAGCGCTGCCCAAGATCTTGGCACGCATGTAGAAGGGGTCGACTATCACGATGTCCGGGGTCTTGTCGTGAATGATCCGCATCTCCATACTCAGCGAAAATAGCCGAACGAAGGTGTAGTGCAGCGGAAGAAGGTTCAACATAGCGTGGATGTCATCAAACCGCAGGACGATCGTACCCCCAATGGAGTTATCCACATAGCCCTTGCCCTCTGGCACCTTGGCCGCGAAAACCGGGTATGCCACATCCTTCTCTCTGAGACGCCGCTTCTCCAAAGAAAGAACACTGTCATACAGACTCCGCATAGCACCGGTTGCAGCATCGAGCATATTTCTCGGTAGCATCGGCCTACCCGCCAAATGCACCCTCCTCATTACATCCTCAGGTGAAGGTGGCCCGTCTTGAGCATGGATCGTACTCGGTGCCGGCTGGCTCGCACCCTTGTTAGTTTTTCTTTTGCGTGCCTTCTTCTTCTCCTGAATTGGGACCGAGTTCTGCTCAGAGACCGCCTTCTTGAGTGTGTTGGGGCTGATAATATTTCGCACCTCGCCTATCTGAGGCTCGGTGAAGTCGGCAGCTGGAGGTGTCTCCTGAGAGCTGAACGGCAGACGACGCCTGTTGCAACTTGGCTTCTCCGTGGTATCAGCTAGATCGCGCACTTCTTCCGTTGGGTTGGGGTCTTGAGAAGGAGGCCCCATGAAGTCGCCACCGTACCCATGATCGGCAAAGTACTGATCGACGTTGGCAAATGCATCGTCGTCATCGTTATTCTGATCCTGTGCCATATGCATGTTTGGATCCAGTGGCATAGGGATTTCCGGCACCGTTGCGGTGGTCTTGCCATGGGGACGACTTGGCGCCGGCACGACTGGCGGTGTTGTCTTTGGGGTGGTGTCCCCCGCCCCCAAACGAATCTGGCTCTTCGGCCAAAGCAGGGGCCAGCTCAGGCAGGCACTGAGGGTCATCACGTCATCATCGTCGGCCCCGACGGGTCGAATCGGAGGTAACACCTCGTCGCAGCCTGACAGCACCCGAACCAGTTGAACCCTAAACAAGTTGGGTGGCATCTCGGTACCGTGGAACAAGGGGTTGCCCGGTTGAACGATTTTGCCCTTGGCGACATCAACCAACTCGTTGTTCACGAAGTGCAGGAGAGTGCACGGAACGTCGGCGGCGCCCTGCGAAAACATGTAGGGCGTCAGGGATGCCCAGTCAAAGGCAAGGAGATGAAGTCCTCAGCCGAGAGAGGCTTAATTAGTTACCGTGATGATGGCGTCGAGCTCGACTAATGTCAAGGCACCGCCAACGGCGGACGTGCAGTTGACGGAGGGGCCGCTTGCTGCAGAGGTGCCCGCCGGCGTACACCCGGGTGCATTAAGCTCCCGTACCGGCGTCGGAGACACCAATGCCGGCTCCGCCGGAGACACCAATGGCCCCGCCATCGCGTTCTGCGAGTTGTTGGCCGTGAAGCTGGGAATCGGGGGTGGCCCCTGTTGGTCGCCCGCAATCCATGCCTGCAACCCCTCGATCAAGCTAGGCACAATGGCGGTGATCGTTGCTCCGAGCTGTTGTTGCACTTGCTCTTGGACAATCTCCGGAATCCGCGCCACCTGTGCCTTGAGTTCTTGAACCTCGCGCGCCTGGCTTTCCGAGCTGGTCTTTTTCTCCTTTCGCCCACCAGCGTTATAGTATGACGACCATTTTGTTGACAAGCCTTTGCCGACCACACGACCAGCTGACGTCGGCTTATCGAGCTTATCCTTGTTCTTCATTACATTCAACGCCCTATTTAGAGTCGTGTCCCAAGGGTTGCTCTTAGTCGACCCCGCGCTACTGCTTTCAGTCGCCTGCGGAAGGAATGTGAATCATTTAGAAATTTGGCTTCATTAATTATAATGCTACCATATGGAGCTAATTACGCGGGGGTGTATTCCTGACTAGAACAGCCTCAAGCGCCCTGGTCTTCGGATCCGTGGTAAGCTCCTTTGTTTTCGGGTCCTTCTTGTACCGGGCCCTGACAAAGTTCCTGATCTGCTTGTCACCGTATTTATCGAAGAGGGGCGGTAGGCCTTGCTCGGCACGGTCCGCCTCCTCCTTGTCCCATATAGGCTCCGCCACTCTGTAACCGCCGGGACCGAGTGTGTGTTCCCCTAAGTTGAGCTCCCGCATTTCTTTCCCCCACTGACTTGATTCGGAGTGTGCGGTGCTCGAGCAATTGATCTTGAAGTCGTTGTAGTCATCTTCGGTGATCGAAGGATTTTTCTCCTTGATCTTCTCATAACTCTCACCTTTCTCGATCATTCTCTTCACATTGGTTTTCCAAGTAGACAGGGCCTTGCTCATCCTCGTGAGGGCAGCATTGTTCACTTTATTCCCTTTGAGGCTTGTGTTTTCAAATTGAGTGGGGAACTTGTATCGTTCGTGCAGCTTCGTGAAGAGGAGGTTGCGCAAATTCCCTTGGTCAGGATGCCTCAGGTTCTCGGTGTTGATCGAGACGGTGCTCCGGAGAATGCACCCGAGCTGAAGCGAGTACCCCTTGACAATTCGTTCGGGCGCCGTTGGATTCCCGTCGGAGTCCACTTCAGTAACTTCCTCCTTGAGGGTGCGGAGCACGGTCGGGCGCCGGTCCTTCTGTTGCCTCTTCGGTTGGCTGCCATCTGTGCGTGCGCCGCCATCAACAGTGGTGGCATCCTCGGCGGCACCATCAGTGGGGTCATCCTCGGCGGTACCATCAGTGGTCTTAGGATCGGTGGGGAAGGCGGCGTCCTCATACAAGTGAGGTTGTTCCTCCATCTCCTGGGACAGCTCCCAGAATGCCTTGCCGCCCGAACCACCGGCCTCATCGTTGTTGGCCATGTTTCTCTCTAAATAGGAACAAAGTTTGGTCAAAAAGTTGGTTATTGTCAAGGAACAAGATCATGGTCTCATCATTTAGGGTTTGTCGACACCGAGGCATCCTAAAAGCTAAGCTTTTATAATTGAGGATTTTTCGATGCCGAGGCACCCTAAAAGCCTAACCTTTCATCATTTTGGTTTTTATCGACACCGAGGCACCCTAAAAGCCAAGGTTTTATAATTTATGGTTTGTCGACACCGAGGCATCCTAAACTCTAAGCTGGGAAGGAGAATTCTAAGTTGGGCCTAATCACTTGGCTCTATTGCCGCCTATGGTTTAATGCAGGTAGAATAAAGGGGCACTTGATCCTACTTAATTAACTACTAAGATACCCCGGCCCATGCATTAGTCACAAGTACCCTATATGTCCTATTTTTAGCAAAGTCATGCTAAAATTCACGGAAAATTTCAGCATGACCTTTGCTGAAAATAGGACATATGGAGTACCCGAATTTGCCGGAACGGAAGTTAATCAACATTCCAGCAAACTCAAGGGCCTCTCTGGGTACCTGCAAAATCATTATCCCCGCCTAATGAAGTCGCCAATGGGTCATTTCAGAAGATCACAAGTAGCATCATCACAAGTACAACATCATGACAAGTACAGTAGCAACAGCAGTGAATACAGGCATAACAGCAGCATCAACAGTTAAAAAAAAGTTGCAGAAGCTTGTAAAACAATAGTTTGAAGTTCAAATATTTACAACAAGGAACCAAATACATGACCACCATTATTATCATTGTGCTAGTGTGACATACAAGTAGTACTAGTGTACATGAAAAAAAACCTAAAACCTAAAACCTAGTGTGACATACAGTCACGGCTTGATAGCAAACTGACAACAACTCAAAAATCTGGTGTCAACACTTACTATTCCATTTTTCTTTATTTATTTACCCTTTTTCAAATAGTTTTCTTTTTTGTTTGCTTTTCTCTATTTCATTGTTTAGTTTTATATATAATTATTTATTGATGAGGTCAGAAGGCTGATGAAAGAAGGGAGGAAGTTCAAACTTGCTCATGTAGCTCATGAGCAGTCAACTGAGAACAACTACATAAGGCTCATACTAGAAAAATTCAAGTAGTAAAGGTATACATTTTCCTTTTACTAAATTCAGCAGCAACAGGTATGCCCACCGTATCCTCATTTATTTTTGTTTTCCTAAATTCATTAAAGATAGGAAACTCCTGTTACTCAATTAGTACTGCAATATCCCTTTTGTAGCTGGACACGTATACACAATTATAATACTCTAAATTGGTTAAAAGCATATATATATATATATATATATATATATATATATATATATATGTATATGTATACACTGCACCACCCATGGACGTACAGAGGGATACTCAATTAATACTCCTGTATCTCGTGTGTAAGGACGTGGATACTCAATTATTACCCTAACATTGGTTAGAAGCATATATATACAATGTACTGCACTACTCATGGACGCATAGCGGGATACTCAATTAATACCCTCGATATGCTGTGTCGCAGGACGACGATACTCAGTTAAGATTGGCTAGAATCATCTATATATAGACTATACTGCACTACTGGTAGACATATAGAGGAATTAACCTCCAGCAACCAATTATACGCCCATGGCCTTCGACTCCGACCATCATAACTCATCCAAAAAGAGAAGTAAACAAGAGGGTAATGCCACCTTTCATACTGTATTTACATCAGATGGAGTGCTCTAGCTACTATCTGATGGCATCCCCAGTAGGCTAGGAGGATCTTCTTGCAAACGACTGCCATGGATGCAACAATGGTGTCTGGGCGCAACAAGGCTACCGGGACATGGCATATCCGGTGCACGATCCTCCCCGGTGAGGACAAGATCAAGGCGATGATCCCGCGCCTCAAGGAGTTCCACGAGTCCTTCATGAATGAGTTCCGCGACGGAAGCTGATGCGCATTTTCAGCTACACAAGCCACAGGCCGGTCAGAGCCCCGAAGGCGGTGTGATCTTCACTACCATGTAAATTAAGCCTATGCTGTACTACCAATAAATAAACTTTCACTACCCTGTAAATTAAGCCTGTGTTGTACTACCAATAAGTAAACTTTGGCAGCGGTGTGTTCGTCCTTCCCTGTAAATTAAGCCTGTGTTGCTGTAATACACTTTGGCTCTGCAAAGTCTCGTTGCCGCGATGATCATAGTCAATAGTGCAACAAAACTGGCAGTTGAATGTACACTGATTCTGCACCTCAATTCACACCATCCGACATTCAGAGGATCAACACTATAAAAGACTTGAGCTCCTACACTGAACCCAATTAACGGGATGATAATACAGATCAACACTACAAAAGCCTCCCCCCTCTATCAGGCCTATACCCTACCACCGACTCATCACCCCGAAACCTAGGGCAGAGAGGCGAAAAAAGGAAAAGCAAGAAAAGAAGAATGCAAGGACTGGTAGGTAGGAGGGGGATGCCATGGGGAGTTTGGAGCTTTATACCTTGGTGTTGGCGACGGTGAGGGGCCCGTGGTTGGCGAGGATCTGGAGGAGGCGGCTGGAGATGGCCACGCACCTGGGGGAGGCCGGGGCGTCGAGGCCGGGGCGTCGGGGGCCGGGGCGTCGGGGCCGGGGAGTCGGGGGCCGGGGCGTCGGGGGCGCGGGCGGCGGCGGCATAGCTCCGGGCGTCCGGGGCGTCGGTGGCGCGGGCGTCGAGGGCGTCGGCGGGTGCGGCCGGAGAGAGAGGCGTCGGCGGGTGAGGGAGAGAGAGGCATCGGGGAGAGGGGGGAGATCTGGCGAGAGGGAGAGAGAGGAGGGTGCGGCCGGCCCCATAAGTATTGGGGGATTACTAATGGCGCACCGCGGCTCCGTGCGCCATAAGTATGTAGACTCTAATGGCGCACCACCCCGAGGTGCGCCATTAGTATTGTGTTCTAGTCAGTAGCCCGACATAAAGCTATATATTCCACCTAACCCACTACCTAACAGAACCCCCGCACTAGCCCGACTGGTCAACACTCTGCACACCCACCACGAGGTCCTGGGTTCGATTCCCAGGATCCCCAAATTTTTTTTTGCTTTTAAAATATTGCTGTTTGACACTTATTTGTGTTTAAATATGTTCAAACTTGTTTAAATCATAACAATAATATATTTTTATAAAAAAGTAATAATTTTTTTAAAAATATCATCAAATTTTTTATTTGAAAATATTTATGAATATGAAAAAATATCATCAAATTTATTATTTTGAATATATCATGGGTCGGCGGTGGCGGTTGAGTAGGGGAATCGAGGGTGCGGGGGGTCGGCGGCGGCGGCCGGTGGACCGGGGGGTGCTCGGCGGCGGCGGTT